>MEHQ01002015.1:0-26809 GCA_008828725.1 Saccharina japonica
ACACAGGCGCACGTCTGAAATTAACGTTGCAGGGAGATATTTTCTCATCTGGCCTGCATCCTCGTTTTCTCCCGCCCAAGCAAAAAACGCTGACGAAAGCGAAGCGTAGGAGGGTGATAAAAGCGCTGATGAAAGCCAAATTTCCAGAAGAGGATAAGAATAAACAGGACGACGGGTCAAAAGGTTTGACGTGGCTAAGGAGTGTGGTTCGTTATGTGTTGTCAACTAGAGGCTAGCCCCTTAGGGTATCCACCACGAACGGGTACACGCCCCCCATGGAAGACTGCAGCACTTACTTGGTGTAATATGGAAGCAGCACTCGTATCCGTCAAAGTTGAGTGTCGAGGGTGTAGTGCTCGTTAAAATATTTTGTTTTCTATCAGAGAATTATGGAAGAATAATCAGTCGGGGTTCCGCAAAATGGACGGGTACCCGCTGGCGTTTTTAATTTTCTACCGGCATGTCGCGCACTGATTAGTTGTCCGTACCCGTCAGGGTTGAGTGTTGAGTGGTATTGCTCATTCCAATCAGTTCTCTAGAGATATTACGGAAAAATACTGAACCGGGGTGCCCGTGGCGTCATTCCCCATATACCCGCGGGTATTGAGGTCAACGGGTAGGATCCGACCGGGTATACCCGCCGGTTGGGAATAGATTGAAGGGGCCAACCTCTAGTTGTCAACCTCGAGGGCGTGCCTTTCGTAATGTTGAGCGTCCTGAAGCGTACCGTTCACCCTGGAGTATACCCGTGAAGGAGAAGCAACCCTTACTAACCTCCCCACCAATTTATGTCCTCCCCGCGTCCTCGCGCCATGCAGAGACGCCATTCTGATCGATGACAACGAAGACGGAGGAGAGGAAAAAGAGTGCCTGCGTGACTTCGCCGTCTTGCAGGGCGCTCCTTCGGGTGATGGAGAAGCGAACACAGAGGCGAAAGCTTCGGAAACAGATCCAGATAACGGGGAGGAGAAGACGCAGACGAAGGTAGCTATCGATACAGTGTTTTGCAGTACGTATATGTGTACTTGGAGTAGGGTGTTGATGATTGCCCAACTAATTCATTGTAACCATTCATCGCACTGAACAAACCCGACAATATTATTACATGCAATAGATGTAATCAACCACATCGTTGTTGTCTGTCTTTTTTGTGTTCCAATTTTGCCCCATTCCAATACAGAGCTACGCCCAGGTGACGGAATTGATTTTCGACAGACTCTCTGGGCACGACGAAGCCGTTGTCTCGGTGACCCAAGGAGTTGAGGAAAGGCTAGTGGGGTATAAAGAGCATATGACGTCCTTGGCTTCGATCCTGTTCGGTCTGGCCGAAGTACGGAAGTTTGTCTGGAAATGGTGGGGATTTCTGCAACACATAGCGATGGAGAATTGTGTTTTGCCACCCACTTCAGCTCGCGCCGCGAAGTATACGAAGGCACGGAAGCAAATGCGCGAAGAGGGGAGATATGATGTGGTCGTAGTTTTTGCGTTTTAATCCTGTCTGAGTGTTCGTTTGCCTCGGCTCTTTTTCGATCTGAACTCACCCCCCCCCCCCCCCCCCCAGACGATGGTCAAATGACTAAGGCAAGCAACAAATGAGTACCCCCCCCCCCCCCCCTCCCCTTGGCACACTAGATGACAGCCAGGAAACGATCGCCATTGCAGGAGATAGTTGGTGCCACAGACGGTCAAACAGGGAGGGGGTACGATGAGCAAAACAAATGAATGTAACACATATCTAGAAACACGCAACGAGAGCCCAAATGTTGGAGGTGTATCAATGAGGAGTAGGAAGGGTGCGTCTCGAAAGGGATAAGCGCGCAACGGTTACATGACTTCAGGTAGGCAACAAACGACCCCCCCCGCCCCCCTTCGATACATACTGGACACACACGTATTCGTAGTTTTTTTTATTAATTATAACGTAGCAAAGGGTAGTCGGCGGTTGAGGGTGGGCCGCAAGGGACAGCAGTGGGTGAGGGAGGTGTCGGGGGGGTGGGGTGGGAGCAAAAACTCCTAAGTTTCATTGTTGCGGGCATCAAGTGTTGATGGAGCAGTAAGCCTCTCTTACACTTTATTGCCCCCCCCACCTTCACTGTACAGAGTAAGAATGTACACAGTAGCACGTCCTTTCTGTTTAGACTGAGTTAGAGACCGGGTTAATGTTGATAATCTATTTACTTCACTTTCCTCCTGCATGTGTTTTGTTTTTTGTTCACCCTCGAGTCGACAGCGCAATTGGATCAGACGACGAGTAGAAGGTCGTATCGTGATATTAACGTGACAACAAGAAAATCGAGAGCAGTTGCTTTGTGTAAATTGTTGTAAAGCGCATTTTCTCCGAATAAGAAACACAGGTTGGGTCGATATATCTCTGTTAGGATTGTACTACTATGTATACAGCAGCGACATTACAACGGTCGGTGATTATTTTCTGTTACGACCGTCATAAATGTTCGATATATGGACTATTACTACTACAGTAGACTATTACAGCAATAGCGTTGAAACGTTGAGTGCTGATATTTGACCTCATGCTATATGGTGGTAAATAGATTATTGAAAAACAAAACACACACAGGTGTGAGATTGAGGATTTTACGATATGATACAGTAGTATTAATAGTACATATTAATAGTACATTGCAAAACTGTCAACAGACCACAAGCAAGGGCATCGTACGATAAGTCTAACCTGCTTACGAGTACAAACAGTACGTAGTACATGACTCCCACACTAAGAAACAGCAGCAGTGCAGTACAGCAGTGCAGGATACCTACTAAAAGAAAGAGGCTAACAAGAAAGCCAGGCTGAGATTGAGAGTAAAAAAAGAAATTCGGGAGTCGTTATCTAGAAATTGAAAATCAGCTTTCAAATAAGAAATCCAGCCTGGACCACATTTCCCGCTTCTTATTAGGTGTCCTGTACGGTACTGTAGTTGTTTACAGGGCAATTACGAGTACAAACAGCAGTACATGGCAGCCACCAAGAAGCAGCAGCAGCAGTTGTTTACAGGGCAATAACTCGTTCGCAAATCATTTCGTAATGTTGCTGACTGCTGTAGTAACATTTTTGTTGGTTGTGGTGTTGTGGTCCTGGAACAGGCTGGAATGACATCTCGACAGAAATTTCAAACAAATTGTTGAAGCAGACAGTAGGTTTACAATGTGTGGAACATCGTTTCTCAAACGGTAACTTGCGAAGTATAGGAAGACGCCTTGACTACGAGCATGCTCAGTTCTTGCCAACAAGAATGCATGCAGCACTAGCGGTCAGGGTTGCAGCACCAACGACTCTGCCAGGCACACCACCCTTCGACGAGTTTTTTAGAGGCCAAAATGTTCTCGCTCTATCGCCCTCGAACTTTTCAGAGCCCCAAAAACCAGCCACACCAGGAGAAAGTAGCGAGGCATCCATTCATCAACCCATTACCCCTGTAGGTATCGAGCTAGGTCTCCGGACGCCGCATGTGAAGCACGCGTTGTGGGTCTGCAATATCCATGGTCCCGGTACTAAAACGCCTACACAAAACGAAGTCTAAATTACACGAGCGTGGGGGTAGGGGATGGGCATCCCCTCCCCCTGAGAGTGGTACCAATGATATATAAAAGTCATTATCATTGAGCTAATCCAAGGGGAACTATCGATACTTCGCATGCGCGCTTCATTAGTGGGAATGTGAATCGTCTTTGGTATTATAGGTGTTGTAGAGGGCCTACAGTAGTTACCGCGGCCCATCCTTATATCTTACCTGGTATTACTTTACAAGGCCAAAGAAATAATCGCTGCTGAGTGGATGTCATGGGGTAATCCGACATCATTGCATTTCACCGCCCAAAGGCACAAGGAGGATATACTCGTATAAACTATTAATAGCGACCTCTGATGAGTCACATCGTTGTTCTTTCGTCGCTGATAACGGCATATAAACCTATCTATTCTTTCACGATTAGAGGTCCGTAGTTACTCGATGCTCTTTGTCCGTACAGACCAACTGATACACAGCTCTTTGCAAACAGACCTTTTGTTTCGCAATCAGCCCTTCAAACAGGCCAACTGAGCTCTTCGCAAACAGCAACTGACGTAACAGCCAAACTGACGTATTGTACTGACGTATTATGCAAACAGCCCAACTGACATCTACCCGCAGGGTTTTGCGGCCCGGGTCCAAAATCCACACTAATTTCAAGATAAAAATATCCACACTAAAATCAAGAAATTTTCCTGGTCATACTATAATCAAGTAATTTTTTCCTAAAGAGTCCCCCAGATGTGAAAATATGGATCTCCAGAACTTCGGTTAAAATCGAAATCGGCCCATAACTTCGCGAGTTAGCCACTTTTACACTAATTTCAAGATAAAAAGGCCAGACGTAAAAAAATCGACCAAAAACAATAAATAAAAAGGGCCACTGCTGTACGTACAAGGGCTGTGCATCCATGCCGGCGTTTTGTTTACACTGCTGTACGTACAAGGGCTGCGCATCCATGCCGGCGTTTTATTTGTGTCCGCTGTACGTACGTACGAGTCGTACTGCTGGACTGCTGCTGCTGCTGCTGTTGTTGTTATTGCTGCTGTAGATGGGTTATATAAAGACTACTACTATTACGCGACGTAAGGCACAGCTTCCAGAAGCGTCTAAAAACACAAGAACGAAAAAGGAACACGAGTAGTAACCCACAGCAGAGCAGCAGCAGCTATTTCGTACTGCTGTTTCGTGTGTTGCCACTACTACCACTACCACTACCACTACCACTACCACTACTACCACTACCACTACTACTACTACTACTTACTACTATCTCACTCCACTCCAACTACCTCACTACACTACACTCATCTGCTGCTTGGCTGCTACTGCTACTACTCTACTACTACTACTACTACTTATATCTACTTCTCACGACTAGACTATACTACTGCTGTGCGTACTGTTGCTGCTGTGTATTCCCACCACTGTTGTAGTTGGGCTGTTGTAGGGGGTGGATGGATCGATTGGTGAGTTGTTGATCGGTTGGTGCGTACGTGGGTCGGTGGGTCGGTGTGGGTGGGTCGGTTCGTACGTGGATGACTGCGTTCGTACCTGTTCGTCGTGGCCGGCCCCGTTTTTTTGTTTTGTATTGTGTTTGTCTGCTACAAGGGCTCCGCGTGGATGCCGGCATATTATAGTGTGTCAATTTACCTGATCAATGGATCACGTTATAGCGTGTGGGTCGTGGCCCAGTTATTATTTTGTTTATTGTTTTTGTATCGCTATACCGCCCTGCCCTGGCATAGTTCGGGGTACCACTACTTTATATGTATAAAACGCAGTGTGTGTTGTCTTCACAGGAAATCCGTTCTTCTTCTACCCTGATAATGCGTTTTACAACCTAACTCAGCAGTACATGTAATGGTATGGCCAGTCATATCACATCACCCATTTGTCCTGATCCCTAATCGTAGAGCGATACAAATTTGTATGTGGTCACAGACTGTGAGACAGAGAAAACCAAACAAATTAAACAGTAAATGAACTGGAGTAAATCAAGTGAAACGTCAACTTGACCGGATACGAGAACACATCGAACGACGAGCCAAACCAAAGAGTAAGAGACGAAAAGACAAAAAAACGAATTATGAAATGCACGGAGTCAGAAGACCCCTAGAAGAAAAGCATGCGTGCCCAAGAGACAGATAACTGCTGCACAGGCGAAGCAACACGAAGGAAGGAAGACACCGGCATAGAAGTACGTACTATTAATAATGTATGTAGGAGGTAATGTACGTAAATGTTCGACCAGCAGGTGGCAGCATGGTAAAACATGAAACGAGAGTTCGTATATATCACGTGAACAATGTATTATTATTTGTTTATTAGTTTCCTTCTTCGTCTATACAATAAACGCTTTGTCCGCACTCCCCGGCTTTAGATGAAGATGCAGCAGTGCAGTTTGTTGCTTATGTCTTTTTTGCTGCTGCAGCTGCTGCAGCTGCTGGCAGCTGCTGCTGTGCATTATGTTGACGCTGTGCTGCTGGCGAGGTAGTAACCCGTTTCTCTTGCGTCGCCTTTACTATATTAAGACCACTCCGTAGGAAAGCCTTGTATTATATATGATCCTTATGTATACGTTTTACGTATGTATAATCGTACGTATTGTACGTATCGTAATCGTATTATAGGTACCAGGTAAGTTCACGTCGTACGTACATATAGCATGGTACTATCGTACTCGGTAGTACCAGCAGCTGACATATGTTAATATATTTATATTTCGAGTATATACGCGTATACTGCAATGCTGTACTGTACATGTCTTCTGGCGTTGTACCAGGCAAGAGGCCCGTCAAATTCCGGCAGCGGTGATGAAGCCTTCATCTATCAAGTAGTCGTGCCGACGGCTCTCCTGCTTGTTGTGCCCTTAGTGCCGGCGACAAATATGCGGTTCGCCACTGTGTACGAGTGAACGAGCGCGGATGTCCTGGTGCTGTGGCTCGGTGTGTTGTCGTGTGGTTCGATACCTGTATGTAGCTGATCTTGGTGATATATTTTTGTCGGCTTACCCTGGCTTACCAGCCATCCTACAAGGAGAACAGTACAGGACACGAAAATTAGAAACAGTCTATTAAATACTCGCAGTTAAAAAACACGCAAGTCTGATCATTGGAGGAAATCAGAAATTCGAGAGTCGTTTTATATTGAAGTTATAACGTTTAATCCACCCTCTCTCGAAAAGGAAATGCAGCCTTGGCCAGCTTTCCCGTTTCTTATAAGGTGTCCTGTACTACTACTGCTGTAGTATGCAAACTTTGCTACGTATTTATATTGTTTCTGTAAGGTACGTAAACAACCATACGAGGGTTTTTTCGCGGATACTACGAGTGAGTACGTATTATCCTGCAAAGAACGTCTGTGAGTTCTGTGCGACACTCATACCCGTACCCGGAACTTCTGTAACTTCTGTACGACATTTATCCATACCCGTACCCCGTACCCGAAATATCTGTATGTTCTGTACGCCTCGCGTGCTACAATACCCGGGGTCAGGGTTTTATACCCGCACATAACTTCTGTGAGTTCTGTACGCCTGTGTCACAATACCCGGAATTTCTGTGATTTTTTGTACACTTTTATACCCATACCCGGAACTTCGGTAAGTTCTGAAACACTCCAATACCCGT
Source organism: Saccharina japonica (assembly GCA_008828725.1). Classification (NCBI taxonomy): domain Eukaryota; class Phaeophyceae; order Laminariales; family Laminariaceae; genus Saccharina; species Saccharina japonica. The sequence continues at coordinate 7,161 of MEHQ01002015.1, forward strand.
ACCCTAAATCCACAAACCCTCGTACAGAACCTAAAACCTTGCAATAACCCATCTGATATGTACGTACGCAACGCATATAAATATATATGATTTGTGTGTGTGTGTGTGTTTTTTCCCCATCCCATTCAGTACCTTCGCCCTTACTTTCTCTCTTCTCCCTATTAATAGTCGTAACTCAGATTCGGGGTCACAAAGTAGGCTCCTCTCCCTCCACCCCCACTAAGGCTCTTGCCTTTCATTTTTATCGCGAGAAGACTTCTGCCTTTTCTTACCTCGTCGACTCACATCGAATTGTGTGCCTTCCCACACGCTACTACTCTTAATAGGCGCTCTCAGCAGGTGATTCCGTTTTTTATCGAGATTTAAACTCCAGACATCAACGTTTAGAAGAGTTCGAGGTTACCACTACGAGACCATCGGGGCGACCTACTATTTAATAGACGATACTTACTGCAGTTTAATTGTAGAATAATCGCCAGGTGATGATGTGTTAATGTAGGCCCAGGCCTTAAAGGCACGCCGCAGGCGCAAATAGGCATATATATGGAGATAGGCCCGCCGCATGCGAAACAAATTGAAATAGGCACGTAAATAGGCAAATACCTGAAAGGCGTTAAACGTGCCTATCTATGCCTGAAATAATGCCTTGAACGTGCCTGAAACCGTCAAGGCACATCCGACACTAATTTCGAGTAGTTTTAGGGTTTCAGGCATAAATGCCTATCTTGCTCGATCCTATTCATATTCCAAGTAGTTTTGGGCTTCAGGCTTAAATGCCTATCTTGCTTCCTTTCTTGCTCAATCCCACACTAATTTCGAGTAGTTTTGGGTTTCAGGCTTAAATGCCTATCTTGCTCAACCCACACTAATTTCGAGTAGTTAAGGGTTTCAGGCATAAATGCCTATCTTGCTCAACCCAACACTAATTTCAAGTAGTTTAGGGTTTCAGACATAAATGTCTATCTTGATCAACACGCGACTACTGTAACACATTTTGAACTGCAGCTTTGTTTTCGGAGACGAACCACTAGACGAACTACTACGTGGAATTAGTTAGCATTTTCTCTTTGGAACTGCACACCTGCGTTTTTCCTATGATACTTGATTGAAGTTTCGGAGCAACGAAATGGCAAAAAATAGCTAATAATTACTAGCTTAAAAACATATATGTGTATATACTTCAAGTACAACAGCAAACAAGGCTGCAGGTTTGCGCGTTACCTACTGTAGCAATATATTCACCAGAATAATGGTGTACGGCGCTACGCAAATTTCCTCGAGACTCGACTAGGTATTTTGAACTGGCTCAACGTGAACCATCGTACGGTTATGCCATCATTCATCGTCGTGTACGGCTTGAGAAAGCTACACTCCCGCTTGTGTTTTTTTTGCTTCCGCGAAGTGTTGCGTACCGTCGTATTAATAATGAAACAGGGGACGCTCTCTAAAGTCATAGCTCATACGTATAATGTGTACCTGGTATGAAACAAAACGAGCTTTGATTCGCACTTTTTTTTTTTTTTTGTTCCATCCCATTTACTATCTTCGCACTTCCGTCTTTCTCCCTCCCTAGTCGTAACTCAGATCCGGGGTCACAAAGTAGGCTCCTCTCCCTCCTCCCCCACTACGGTGGGCGATCAACCGCGCGCTCGAAATCGTCGCCGTTTTGTCGCGCAAAGGGTTCAGCCTTCCCAACGCTCGTCGACTTTCATCGATTTTTGCTAACTCCACGCTCTCGCGCTTTCTGCTAGTAGTCAAGATATTTTTTGCGAGAAAAAGTGCCAAAGAGCATGCACTCGGCGGGGTGCGAACTCGCCTTCTTGACGCTTACAGGCTTCGTGGTTACCTGCTAGCCCAACGGGGCGACCGGTATGTTAATAAAAATAAATCATCAATTTTGAATTCAAACCTTGTGCATGCGCGGGCGAGAAAATCATCAAGCCCCAGCGTTGGTTCTGTTCTGCCCCATCACCCTTCAGCGATATGATCGGTCGATTCATCGGACACAAAAACCACAAGAAAGCAACATCCAAATCATTGAAATCCCGTTGCCTAGCCTACATCGTTCCGTGAAGAGCCTGCGTATCAGAAGATGCCAAGCAAGAGTGTTGTTCTAGGTCACCCAATGACCCTCACTTGACGGCACACTACGATTGGTGTTGACCGTTGACCCCTTTCTACCGCAATCTACGAAACTGCTGGTGGTGTGTGCGTACTTCCTTCTTCACCGGGCATGGTGCCTGCCACCCAGAAGGGAGTATCGTGATACTCTGGGACGACACCATCCCTGGCTGTTAGCAGAGCTGTGGCCGTGCGGAATGCCTTGGCTGTGCGCTGTGCGTATGTGCGTGCACTGATGCACTGCTGTGTGTGACCGCAAAAAAAAACACAACAAATAACCCCTTTTCCCCTAAATTTGGGAGTTCCAATATAACGACGATATTTTTGAGTTTGTTTTTTTGTCATTTTGACATGCCTGGCAGTGCCTGAGAAAGGATAGGCAAGATAGGCACGAAAATCGCGTTCAGGCACGCTGTTTTCAGAAAGGTCATTCAGGCAATATGTCACGCATGCCTTAAAGGCCTGGGCCTATGTTAATGGCACGGCAGTGAAAACGGAGTTCGTTCATCAGGTAATCAAGTTGAAGACGAAAGGTGTGCAGATATGGTCACGACTTTTCGTTTGAAATACTCGTACATACACATAGCCTTTTTTTCTTTTTTCGCTTTTTTTTCTCTTGCTTGCACCTGGATTGCTAGCAGGGTAGGTCTTGCCTGTCGTATATGGCATTGCATTGTCTGCTCTGCTTACTGCACTGAGCGTAGTATCTCTGTGTCGTAGTTTTGTGACCACAGAACTGGTACCTTTTTAGGATGAAGAATCGGCACGGACACTGGGTGTGCTGGATGTCGACGGGTAGAAAGGAAGGTTTAATGTGAAGAACACACACACATACCAGCTCCCTCCTACACGCTATGTGAAGGTAAAAATAAAACTGGAAAGGTCAACATCACCAATCGGGGGTATACGCCCCCTGATTCTATCTTGATGCTCCTATAATGCCGGGGTGTTCCGTGCCGGGTTCACCCCGGTCAGGCAAATAAATCGAATCCTCCACCCTGATTATAAACGCAGACATGATACGGGGGGAGGGAACTATGGTCCCGTGCTACTTATTATGTACCCCCGGCCTGCGAGAAGTGTAACTGCGAAAGGTCAAAAACAGCGAAGGGAAAAAGACAAAGACAAAGACAAAGAGACAAGTCTAAAGTACAAGCAAACACTCAAACAAACAAGACCACAGAGAGAGATAGCACAGACATGTCATCCCGAGAGGTTGGTGCAATGGTGCGCAGTCGTTATATATACTCTCGAGGTAAATATTACATATTTTTGCAGGTACACTACTATGCGTAGAGCAGACATATATGTTTTTATAATATACACACATGCACACCTGGTATGTCGCTGGCTATGCAGAGTATAACACTCGTAGAGGCCCTAACTATAGGGTGTCGTCGCACTTGCCGAACTTGGGGTGGGTTTTTTTCCGCTGTGGTGCCGCTCGCCGTGTTTGTATAAGAGAGGGTGGTGGATGTGTGTGGTGCCGACGAGTGCGGCCGGTGTCGTCGTGTCCACGTTGGCGGCGATGACTCATTGTGTTTGTAGAACTACCGTCGTACCTCGCAGGCACGCATTTCAACGAAGTACGTATGAGAATTGTAACTGGAGTTACACAACATGAGAAGTGAACTACTCGTATATACACCCCCGAACAAGACCAATAATCCATATGTTGTGTACGTATGCAACGTATATATGGTTCGTAGTGAAGCCGGTCGCCCCGGTAGAGTATCAGCTTCAAAGTCTTCTATTAATAGCATTGGTGCCGGTATATACCCAAGTTTGAATCCAACCGGCCGTGGTGATAGATTTTGAACAAAAAAAATGAAGCAATTGCTGAGAGCGCCTTCGTGGCGTGGGTAGGCGGATTCCGACGCAAGTCGACGAGGGAAGAAAATGCTGAAAGTTTCTCGCGAAAGAAATGCAAGGCAAGAACCGTAGTGGGGGAGGAGGGAGAAGAGCCTACTTTGTGACCCCGGATCTGGGTTACGACTAAGACGGAGAGAGAAACGAAGGGCGAAGAAACTATATGGGATGGACAAAACTAAAACAAAAAACAAAAAAGTGTACCAGGTATAAAAAAGACCCAAATAAAACTCTATATGGTCATATATTTGGACCCTTTTCAGATAAAACATATCGACATATCCGAAGCAGTGTTGGGCACCGAGACTGATCGTCGGTTATTTAACCGGTTTATTGACCCGGTTTTCGTAACTGAAACCGGCCATTTCAAACCCCGGTTATTCGGTTATTGAAAATTAACCGACCGGACATAACCGGCTCGGATATTTCAGGTCGGTTATTGCCGTCCACTATCCCCTACCCGGTGTAACTCCTCTGCATATGTATGGAAACCCCTACTAAGCACAACAACAACAGTATAGTAGCCATCGCACATCGCAGCGTCACAGACCACAACAGCACAGCGAACAGCAGTGAACCTCAGCGGAGGACAATGGACACCACAACGAAGAACCGGTTAAGCTTTCTGATGATAGGGCCGATGGCGGCAATATAGGCGGAATCGAGGACAATAAGCGGTCATCAGGACCCTCTGATGCGGAGGTGCTTTATAGTCGTCGGCGAGACTCCTCCCGCCAATCTCACTCCAGCCGCACTCAACGACGGTTGTGGCAAGAGCACGCACTTGGTCTGTGTCCTGTAAAATGAATTCGGGTGGCTCCTATTGAATCTTATCCTTGATGGCAAGTCATCTTTTGTCGGCACTCGATAACACGGAGTAATAAGCAGTAGTATGCATAGTTTATCATGGCCGGTCGCCCAGGTGGGCTAGCAGGTAACCAAGAAGCTTGTTAGCGTCAAGGTCACGAGTTCGAGCCCCCTCGAGTGCACGCTCGTAGGGACTTTTTCTCGCAAAAAAACTTGACTAGCTGAAAGCGCGAGAGCGTGAGATAGCAAGAATTCGATGAAAAATCGACGAGCGTTGGGAAGGCTGAACCCTCTGCGCGATACAAAATCAAGGCAAGAACCGTAGTGGGGGAGGAGGGAGAGGAGCCTACTTTGTGACCCCGGATCTGAGTTACGACTAGGGAGGGAGAAAGACGGAAGTGCGACGATAATGAATGGTATGGGAAAAAAAAACAAAAAAACGTTTATCATGCTCAAGAGTTGGATCCTCCAAAATATCGAGTAGTGGCCAATCATAGCTCATTATGAATCAAGCCAGTAAAGGTATGCAGGACAAGTTATCCATTATCGTACCTGGTGTCTACCGTACTATAACGTCAGACAATATCGTATGCGGTTTAGTTGCTCAGTATATACATTCCTCCAAGTAAACACGATGCAGAATAATTGATAAGCTGCCGTAGTGCTGATAGCGATCTCTCATGTACGAATATACTTGTGTCGCGAGGTAAATCATCAGCGCAAAGCAGGAAGTTAGCAGTTACAGCAGTGCGCTGCTTCGTACGCGTGTTGTAGCGATCGCGACCTTATCCACTAAAACTGTAAACATGTAAACATGGACGCTGGACGCCTCAACGCAATCCCAGCGTCCCAGCTGCATCTGCGCCGAGGGCACCCTTTCCATTCGAATATGTTAGCTCATATGTATGATTATATTATATATTATTAATACGAGTAGTACATTCCTTCGATGATTCCGCTCGCCATAACATCCAATTCCTCTGTAGGATATCTGTGTGATGTAGGAGGGGCCTGTGGGCACCTACTACGTAGCGCTCTGCGCTGCTGCACAGCTTAGCACCGTTTTACAAAAAAAAAAAAAAAACGGGGGTTTCCATTCTATATGGAGGCGTTATTTTCCCGGGGATGGGGAACGTGAAGAACTTGCTCTGAAAAAAATATTACCTCGAGCCTTAATAATTTCGGGGAATTACCGCTACCGGGAAATACGCATCCCTGATTTGTAGTGTAAGCCTCCTATCGTCATTCCATATTATCTATTTGTATGGGGTATTTTTATCGTACGTACTACGAATGGGTTAATATTTAAAAATACATCAGCTGTGAGCTCGAGGATTTCGTCGGAGCTCATCTTCGCTAGCTGAGTGTAATATGTTTGTGGTATGCGGTTGCTTGATACTGGTTTCCCGATATGTGGCGGTTTCATACTGGTCTACGGAGAATGGGGTTTATATGATTTGGCGAGGCATTATGATTTGAGGTGATTGATGCCTCGCGTGTTGCTGCCCCGTGTTGGGGCAGTCTGCGATAATGATGATGCAACCCGGGCTTTGATAGAATGATACTGCTCGTATATGTGTGTGAGGGGTGCAGCCGGTGACAAACCTGGTGCGGCTTACCTGCTGTGTGTGGTTTATGTGGTTGGGTCTCTGACAGAACGGTATTGACCCAGCCTGGTGTGTATTTGGGTATTTGGTGGTACGAGTGTACTTTATCTACGACTCTCTCCTTGACGACTCACGGTATAGGCACGTGGGCCAGTAAGGGACACGTTTGACAGCGGTTATACAAACACGATTATCGTTATTGCTTCGGGCCCGGAGGCCGCTGGAGTGCTATACTGTGTTAGAGGAGGGGGTGGTATAAGGGGGAATTGACTGAGGAGATGGTCTTTGGTTTAGAGGATTTCGGGCGTCAGCAGCAGCAGCAGCAGCAGCAGCAGCAGCAGTATCGAGGTACTGCGCAGCAGCAACAGCAGCAGCAGCAGCATGGAGGCGCCTTGCCGCATCAGCGGCAACAGCAGCGGCGTTGGGGTGGAGGTCACAGTTACCAGCAGCAGCACCCACCTCAGCCGCAGCATCAGCGTCAACAGCAGCAGAACCCAGGGGACACTGGTTGGACTCGTAACACCGGAAATGGCTGGTACCAGCCCGAGTCCCCTCCGCCCCCAGGAGCGTCTATGGGCGGGTTCTACATGTGCGAGCGTTGTGGTGCTCGAGGGCATATGGCCGCGATTTGCTTTGCCCCAAAAAGCGTGTGCGATGGGTTCCTAGGTTATGGTCACAGGGCCAGGCAGTGTACTGCCCAGCCTACTATCGTCTACGCGCCAAACCACCGCTACGTGTCGCAGGCTGGAACGGCCCAGCAGCCGCAGGTGGAGCCGGTAGTGCCTGGGTCGGTGACGAGGAGGGATAGTGCTATGTCTGGGGGCAGCGAGCTACTGAGAGGTGCAGGGCCACAGCAGCAGCAGCAGCAGCAGCGGCCGTATGGAGGTGGGCCACAGCAGCAGCAGCAGCGGCGGCAGTATGGAGGCGCCGGGCCACAGCAGCAGCAGCAGCAGCGGCAGTACGGTGGCACCGCGCAGCCGCAGCAGCAACAGCAGCGGCAGTACGATGGCGCCGCGCAACAGCAGCGGCAGTTGGGAGTTGGGCCACAGCAGCAGCAGCAGATACAGAACGTGAGGTTGGAGCTGAATGTCATCAGCAAGCGGGATGCCCGTACAGCAGCTGCTCGCGAGGAGCTGTGGAATATGTTTCATGGACCTCAACCGCGTACCGTCCTGCAGAAGAAAGCCTGGTGGGAGAGGTTGCAGTCTGCCGAGCGACGAGCCGGAGGAGTTGGTGTTCCGTACCGGAGCTTCGACGAGCTTGGTGTTGCTGAGGAGAAATAACTCGTTTATGCTGACGCTGAGGAGGAGAAGCTCGGTGTTGTTGAGCCCGACGCGGAGGAGCTCCGTGATGCAATAGCGGCGCACGAGCAGCAGCAGCCCAAGGCTGAGGAGGAGGAGCTCGGTTTTGCTGAGGCTACGGTGGTGGAACTTGGAGTGGCTGGGCCTGAGGGGGTGGAGCTTAGTGGTGCTGAGGCTAAGGTGGTGGAGCTTGGTGTTGCTTTGCCTGAGGTGGAGCTCGGTGGGGACGGTGTGGGCGGCGGAGTGCAAGGTCAACCAGGGCCTGAGGCGGAGGAGCTTGGTGGTGTTGGCGTAACGCCCCCGCCGCTTTCGTCGTTGGTGAAGCCGCCGCAGCTGCGTGGGCACGAGGGGGTGTCGAGACAGCAGCAATGGGATGGACATGGTATGGGCGGAGGAGTGCCGCGGGGGGGCTTGGGCCGGAAGGGTTCAACATACACGTTCGACCCAGGCAAACGGGATGGGCCTGACGGGGGGGGGTACAATGATGGACGAGAGGTGGAGCTGGTGGGAGAGGAGACCAGCAGCAGCAGCAGCAGCAGCAGCGGCGGCGGGGCGCGATCTTTCCCATTTGATCCGGGAAAGAAGGCATGTAATATTTTCCAACTTTCTTGTTGGTGGATTGAGTGGATTGGATTTTCTTGGTCTGTTGCTTTGTTTTTGTGCTTCTCTGTGTCTTGGCCGACAGATTTGAGCAACGACTGCTGTAGTTGTGGTGAGCTTGTACCCTGGTATGATGGATCGCAGCTATGTGTGTGGTTGGATGGGAACTGGGTAGGAGAGCGGACGTTCCCGTTTGACCCAGGCAAGTCAACAATTGGCTGGTATGTGTGCAGGACTGCCGTAGTTGTGTGATTGTACACTGGTATGATGGAGCACAACTATATTGTGTGTCTTGCTGTTGGAATCACGGGGGGGGGGTTGTGATGCCATGATTCTACAGACAAAGTGCACTGCTGTATGGAACGAGTTTGTGATGGACTGATTATACAGCAAGCAGCAGGGTATGATAATTTCTGACTGTTTGATTCTACAGCAGCAGTGCATGATTTGTTAGACTGCTGCTGTGTACTGGTATACCGTATTTTATGTATACGTGGATGCATGATACCCGTACTGCAATGTGTTGCTTTAAGCATAACAGGGGGTGGGTTGCCAGCTTGATTTTGCATGATCTTATTGTGTAGGAATATTACTGCTGATTATTGGCTTGATTGTACAGCGCATGTTATATAATGTGTTGGGGAAACTACTGCTAATAGTTGCTTGATTCTTCAATGCATGATCAATGCGTTCGAAAATTAGTGCTGATTTAAGCTTATTTCTACAGCAGTACATGATATTTATGTGTCAAAATCAGTGCTGATGCGTTGTAATGGTAAACGTTATTTTTATGGTCATGGAGAAGAAAGAGCAACCAGAAATCGGTGCCGACGTTGTTTTTGTCACTATTGTTGTGTTGCGAAGAATCACGAGGGGGGGTTGATGGCATGATTCTACCCACAGACATAGTGCATAATGGTGTGGTTCGTTATCTAACGAAACGACTTGGTTCCTGGCGCTGAAACTAACCACCCAATGCACCCTTTGCTCAACGAGTCAAAATGCACCCTAACTCTGCGGATTTATGAGATGTAGTCCATGCCGCGGTGACGTTGAGCCGCGGCGAAAGACAAGCGTCGAGTCCGTGGGGTAGGGAGCAGGAGACGGGAGTTGTGCGCGTGGGGTTTGGGTCGCTTAGTATCAATGGCCCACAGTAGATTAAATGTTTTAGGATCGTTTTGTTTCAGTAGGAATTGACGAGCCGAAATATTTATGACGCTTGGATTGTAAAATGCTTGCATTGGATATACGAGTAGAATTATATGCACCTGGTATACTGGTATCTGATATTTGGCATTCTGAATTGCGTACTACGACCTCTGAAGTACGATGCCAGAATACTATAAAATAACAGCATCAACAGCTGTAAATTGTCACCTATCCGGTTATGGCAGTCCATTTATCATGACCTGGGGTATTATTGAAAGACGATGCTTTACCTGGTATACCGAGGGCCTAAATGCTTGTTTTAATAGAAGGATAGTTGAATTTTAACGCTGGACCGAGCAGTCTTGTACGTGAGTGCACGCATACAACGACAACGACGTTCTGTTTGTTTCGTTGTCTGCGGCGCTTATTTGATATAGATCGCTGATGTTTCTGGTTTGTGGGTTTGGACTTGAGTTTGGTTTTGGTTTTATGATTGAGGGGTTTTTGAGTCACACTGATGTCGCAGGATTTTACTATTAACCATGCGATGGATGTTTTGTCGTCTTCCGAGCAGGGGGGAGATAGTAGTTGTACTCGGTAACACGACGAAGACTTTCCATCGCAGATAGTCGAGTCCAGTTGGGGTTTTATCGTACGTGGATGCGGACTATGCACGCAAGGCTACTGACCGGACGTCTGTCTCTGGTGGAGCAGTTATGCGCGCTGGTATCTGTGTATGGTTTGATTCTAGGACGTAGATGTCTGGAGCATGTGTTTAACGGGTAGTTTGAGATTAACACGTACGGTCGGCAGAGCAGCATGCCGACTTTCTCATCAAACGTTGCATGCTGAGACGTTTCGCTTTGACCATGACTCTGTGGAGAACTTGTTGCGATTTAATCCACTGGTTTGTTTGTTTGTTTGTTTTTCCGGGGGTTTTGGGGCATTTGGTTTTGGGGATAATAGTAGGGGTTTTCGATGTGAATGGGATGTTTTTGGAAAGTACTTGAAGAATTAACGTGCAACTTCAGGAGTTCTTAAGGAAATGGAGAAAGTGTTGGGAGGTACCCATACGTTGAATAAGGTTAATACGCTAATAGAGTATGCCGATGGTCTTGATGAATCGTGCCGTACGCTTTGGCTATTGGTTAACTGCGCACAACGTACAGGGGAACAAGTTACTGATACCTATAGTACTTTTGGATTCAGATGCGGATTGTTGTCTTCTTGTATACTTCTGAGGGGAGTGTCAAGCAGGGGGGCTGCTATGATTTGATTTGAGGTGTTTCATATCAAAGATGTTCTGTTGTTGTGCTCTTACAGAGTACACAACCGGGGGGCCGATGTTATCGGGCGGTACGGTATTTATGTGAAGACGGTGTTATTGATTTTGTTTGAAGGTTTTACCAGCATACTCACGTTTGTTGGATTTTCTCCTTCCCGTAGTTACTGTCTCGCTATAGTTAAGGAGGTATATACTGGAATCAATATTGAGAGATTTGGTATCGGGATTGCCGTTTCACGTTGGCAATTCTTGAGGATGGAATTTGGGATTGCCGTTTTACGTTGGCAATTCTTGAGGATGGAATTTGGGATTGCCGTTTTACCTTGGCAATGATGAAGGATGGAATTTGGGGTTGCCGTTTTACCTTGGCAATGATTCATTTGTGGAATTTAGGACTTGCCGTTTTACCTGGCAATCGGTGATGAGTTATCCGGGACCTATCGTATCGCGCACCGAATAGGGGGGCTGTTTGTGGTATGCGGTTGATTGATACTGGTTTCCCGATATGTGGCGGTTTCATACTGGTCTACGGAGAATGGGGTTTATATGATGTGGCGAGGCATTATGATCTGAGATGATTGATGCCTCGCGTGTTGCTGCCCCGTGTTGGGGCAGTCTGCGATAATGATGATGCGACCCGGGCTTTGATATAATGATACTGCTCGTATATGTGTGTGAGGGGTGCAGCCGGTGACAAACCTGGTGCGGCTTACCTGCTGTGCGTGGTTTATGTGGTTGGGTCTCTGACAGAACGGTATTGACCCAGCCTGGTGTGTATTTGGGTATTTGGTGGTACGAGTGTACTTTATCTACGACTCTCTCCTTGACGACCCACGGTATAGGCACGTGGGCCAGTAAGGGACACGTTTGACAGCGGTTATACAAACATAATACTTCGATCGCGCGAACCCGGATTTTATATGTCCTCATGTGGGATGTACATCCTGTATGAGGGGGACACAATCTGAGGCTGCAGAATTCAGGAAGAGTGTGTCTATTTGTGGGGAGAGAAAATAATTATAAGTAAATTCAAATATAAAATTCAAATTAAACAGTCTGAAGTAAACTATAGGAGCCGTCTCTAAGTATTCGAAATATTTAGAATAATTGTAAGGTCAGAGATTTCGTTGAGACTTGTCTTTGCAAGTTGTGTGTGATATTTCGATCGCGTATTGACCGGTTCAAGCCGCATGATCCACATCAATCAAGTATGAAGATAAACTAAATACAGAAGTACAATATACAATTACAATTGGGTTTGCACGCAACTTCGGCATTAATGTCATATAGTCTGATAGTCCGAGGTAAACACACTATATTTATATCTGTGCTATCAGAGTGTAATACTTCGATCGCGCGTACTTACGGATTTCGTATGTCCTCATGCATGATGTATAACCTGTATGAGGGGGACACAATCTGAGGCTGTAGAATTCAGGAAGTGTGTGTTTATTTGTGGGGGGAGAAACAATTGAAATATATTATAATTAAAATTAGACAGTCTGAAATGGACAAAATCTGAAGTTAAAGATTCAATGCGTTACCAACATCAAGATGCTTTTTGACAGTCCTTTGGGTATCCTAAGTGACTCCGACAATTTCGAAGGGGTATCCTAGTAAAGTCATACGATACCCGGATAGATAGGTCGAAGCAGGTTCCGAAGAGTTGACGTGATAAAGTGGACCTACTAGCGTAAGCCACCTGTTCGCCATCCAAATCCTAACCCTAACCCTAACCCTAACCTATATGATATTGTGCACTAACTCTATATTTTATAGAATAATCTATATATATATAAATTAAGGAACCTATATGATATTGTGCACTAACTCTATATTTTATAGAATAATCTATATATATATAAATTAAGGCGTGATACATTTAAGACAACATTTTAAATTTGAAAAAGTTTTGCAGAATATGTACAAAATATTACCCAGGGGACGTGATTTAGGGGATGATAAGGTGTCATCGCCGGAGTTTCCAACGTAAACCAACGGGTACCCGGGTACCCGGGGCCCAAATACTCGGTGAGTATGAAGTGTTACTCGTACCCGTGACGGGTATTAGCAAGCCGGTTAATTATCGCGAGTACACGGGTCATTGGCAAAAGGGTAACACATCTACGGAGCAGTACAGCGGAGAACGCTTATCTTCAAATTACTAGTTTTGATACGTTTACGTTACGAGTTAAGTGGTCCCACGAATTTGAGGACAAACTACTTGAAATAAGTCTGGGACATTTTTTTCAGTTCTGAATGGGTTAAAAACCAGGCGAGCGGGGACTGCACAGGTACGTATGATATAATACGCATGTTAAAGTCCAACATGATAATGATGGTTGATATCCACCTGACGAGATTCCGAAGCATCTGGTGAGAGTTAACATACCGTATATAACCGTATTAATCGTACTGCTGTATCATTAAAAAAACAAGGGCATTAGCCAAAAATAGGTACACCTACGCACTTTGAGCCATTTATAGGTACACCTAATCTTGCACACCGGAAAATACTTGCTGGGCCGCCTGATATTGGGCCTGCACTCCACTGGCTGTACCTATAAATGGCTCAAAGTACGCAGGTAAACCTATTATCGGCTAGTCAGTTTGCGTATCACCTATTTCTGGCTTCCACTGTACCTATAAATGGCTCAAACGGTCACTTTTTTTACTGAAATATAGACAGACGGCCACACCAGATGACGGGACTGTCAACCAGCCGACCGTACCTGTCAACCAGCCGGCCGAACCTGCCAACACAAACGCCCGATAATACTGCCAAACAATCGGAACGCAGGTGACGCCGGAGACAACACAGGTCACCTAACAAAATGGATGTCCGCGGATTTTTTGGATTTAATACCAATCCACATATACGAAGTTCTTATATTTCTTCGTGAAGCTCAGCTTGTCTCTTGTTCTTATTGTGCCCTACAGTAGTTCTTAACAGAGGTATTATACGTACTCGTACAGGTAAAGTAGCGGACGTACGCTTGTGTACTGCCAGTATAATACTACAAGAGTGAATGTAGTGGTGAATTGCTTACTACCGCCGCCACGCCTCATAATGCAGCAGCTAACTCATCGTGTACCCATACCACAATCTCTGGGGCAGTGGTGTCGTGGGCATCGGGGCCACGCTAGACGTGCTCATATCACAGATGGTGCCGAAATTTAAAGTGGCATCACGTTATGGTCGACTGATGGTACGCCATCTTGTTAGTTATGGGTAGGGATACTACGAACTGCGCTGTGGAACATACAGCCGTGTAGGCACAACGCGAATAGTCTCACCATGACAAAGCTCGCAGGGCTTTCAGCGCCCGGCCGACCCTCGCTACGAGTTGTTTGGCTCGCTGTATCCGCGGCGGAGACAGATCGCCCACACGAAGGCGACTCCTCTCGCCATTCAACAAGCAGCAAGCCGCAATTGCCCGGGGCACATATCTAACTCGCAATCGTCATACGTGTACATTACCTTCCTCATATAAAATCCGTCGTACAGGGCACGTATCATATGTATGCATTGATCGTGATACGATTTCTCGCTTGTACGTAATGCGTGGTAACTCCGGAGTGTCAGTGGTTGTACTGGTACGATTGGCTGTCATCTCGAGACAGTATGGGTGGTGTGACGGCGGCTGTACCGGTAGGGGTTCCACTGCTCTTTCGATCTAGATCACTGTCGAGTGTGCGTGCGTGTTCTTGACATTAAATCCGTTATTTCTACCCATCGACGTACGATGTCGCGTCTGGGACGGCATTCACATACATGCATGATACGGTGGCTTTCGATTCGTGCTACAAAGCCACACATGTTTCCTCTCTTCTTTTCTGTCTTTTTAACTCACTTGTCATATATACGTGTACAGCGTAATATCATACGGTTACATACTACTACTGTAGTGTAGTAAATAGGAGGAGAAACTTCATTATATACGTGTACAACGCTATATCGTACGGTCGAGGAGGTCTAAGTTACGCAGCCGTTGGCTCTGCCCGGAACAACATTCCATAGCAAACATAGCAAACATAGCAAACATGGGTGGATTTTATACGAGGAAGGTAATGTACACGTATGACGATTGCGAGTTAGATATGTGCCTCGGGCAATTGCGGCTTGCTGCTTGTTGTATGGCGAGAGGAGTCGCCTTCGTGTGGGCGATCTGTCTCCGCCACCAGATACAGCGAGCCACAGTTTGCAGTGTTATCGGGCGTTTGTGTTGACAGGTTCGGCCGGCTGGTTGACAGGTACGGTCGGCTGGTTGACAGTCCCGGCATCTGGTGTGGCCGTCTGTCTATATTTCAGTTAAAAAAAGTGACCGTTTGAGCCATTTATAGGTACAGTGGAAGCCAGAAATAGGTGATACGCAAACTGACTTGCCGAGAATAGGTGTACCTGCGTACGTTGAGCCATTTATAGGTACAGTGGAGTGCAGGCCCAATATCAGGCGGCCCACTAAGCCTTTTCCGGTGTGCAATATTAAGTGTACCTATAAATGGCTCTAAGTGCGTAGGTGTACCTATTTTTGGCTAATGCCCAAAAACCAAAATGCGTGTGTGTGTGGTTCATTTTTGTTCACCTGGTGTTGTTGTGGTTGGCTATTACTCGTATTGTTTTTGCACCACTTGTTGTGGTGTTTGTCATTCTTGATGTTATTCCGTGAGTAAGTGATGTGATTTTTTCTTCCAGAACTGAAAAATGTATCCCACACTAATTCCAAGTAGTTTGTCCCCAAAAACATGTGACCGGTTCTTAAGGGGTCAAGTCTTGGTGTTGTTGTTGTGTACAATTTGTTTTGCACTTTAACCCCTGACGCGTGCTACGGTTAGAGGTAGCACTTTTTGGAGGAATCGTTTCCTGAACGATCTGGCTCCTTAACCCAAATTCGTCGGACTTTCATTTTTGTGACGAATAATTTTTCAGAGTATACTTCGGTCATGAGATTTCTTATCCGGCAGCACTTTTATTTTCCTCCAGAAATCATTTTTTCGGTGAGGTATGATGCTCCTTAAGCGAGGAGCTCAGAAAAAACATGGTGCACCTCTATCGTAGCATGCGTCCCCGTTTTAGAACTGCAGTCCCGTTATGGGGACAAACCACTCTAATTCTAAGTAATTTGCCCCCAAAACGGGACTGCAGTTCTAAAAGGGTTAAGAACCTGTCCCCCGTTTTTGGGGACAAACTACTTGGAACGAGTGTGAGAAAAGTTTTTTTTCAGTTCTGAATGAGTTAAGCTTGCTTGAG
This sequence comes from Saccharina japonica, assembly GCA_008828725.1. Taxonomy (NCBI): domain Eukaryota; class Phaeophyceae; order Laminariales; family Laminariaceae; genus Saccharina; species Saccharina japonica. The sequence goes on from MEHQ01002015.1 coordinate 23,151, forward strand.
GCGTTCCGTTTCTGGTGCTGCAGTTTGCTGCGGGGGTACGCTAGTCTTGGTTCTCTAGGACGCAGAAGTGCGTCACCCTATCTACCACTGAGGCCGAGTACATGGCAATGGCAGACGGGCCCAAGGAGGCCTTATATGTGAGGGGGATACTGGCGTTCTGATGCCATGTCTGCGGCCGATGAGCATTGGCGTGTACGAGGACAACAAGGGGGCGATAGACCTAGCTAAGAACCCCTTGAGCTCGTCCAACGGTAAGCACATTGACGTACGGTACTTTTTTCTGAGGGAGTTGGTTTCCAGTGGTGATCAATCTGTACAGTATCTTCGGTCGGAAGATCAGCACGCGGATATCCTAACGGAAGCGATTGGTAAAGAGAGTGTCGAGAGGCACCGCGATATCCTTTTGGGGAGGGGTTAGGTTTCAATATTTTCCTGATCTTCTAGTGGAATATATTATTTGGGGTAGGCTTTCATAGTAAGCGCTTCGATCTAGTTTCGCCGATACCCGCGGTGTCCCCGCACGGGCTTGGTAGTGGATACACCAAGGGAGGGTGTTCGATATAGGTCATATCCACTAACAGTGAGGCGGATCAGCCGATCCCCTTGCGGCAGTACGGGATTTACAGTAGCCCATAAATATTACCTGGTGTGTGGAAAGTCCATTGACTATGGGGAACGGGATATTGCGGGCTATTCTGGAATTGAGAATTGTTGATTTGTGGCCCGTATTGGACCTCGGTTTGTGGTTCGGGGGCGTGCGAGGGATTGTTGTTGGTGGGCAGACGTGATGGGTAGGAGCTCGCGCTCCCACCCCATCTCACTCCAACCTACACCCACTCCAACCCTCTTCTCCTCGTGTTCCCTTGGGTACTGCTGTAATATTCAAGACATGAACACATCACATTTTTTTTCTCTGGGACATACCGCATAGGGCAGTACTTGTCTCGACACACAGCTCGGGGCTGTTGGTGGCACTCCGTCTCTTGATCCTCACGGTCAATTGAATAGAAAGTACCACCGAGTTTGACACGAATTAAGTCTATGGAGGTCCCTACTGGTGTACCAGCGCCATCCTCTTTCTTTTATGCCGAAAGTCGTCGTGAGTTGACGCGTCTAGGTCATTGTGTACTCTCAAAACGAAGGCTGCCACAGCCAGGTACCTGATTCCTGATAGGTACCATAGAGCGGGGTTGAAATTAGTATACATACAAGGTCTTTGCGGCCTGATCCGCCCGCTCATAAAGCCGAATCCAATACCTGGACATTGACCGCCAGTGCTAAAAAACGTCAAGTATATAGTTTCTCATTTACTCTCGCCCCGGTAGTCTAGTGGCCTGCTTTAAGTCGACTAGCAGTGGTACCCGAGTTCAAATCACACCGTGGTGGGAGCTCTAAGTTAATTGCAACACTCAGATGGAATTGCTGCGAGCGTCTTCGTAGCGTGGGTAGGCGGATTTCGACGCGCGTCGATGAGATAAGAAAGAGCTGAAACCTTCTCGCCATGAAAATGCAAGGCACGTATCGTAGTGGGGAGGGAGGAGAGTCTACTAAGGGACCCCATATCTGAGTTACGACTATTAATAAAAAGGGTGAGATAAACGAAGGGAGAATAGCGAATAGAGTAAATGGAAAGGAAAAATGAAACAAACATTTCTCATTTGATTTTCCTTCGACAAATGTGCAGGGCGGTATCATTTACGATTGTCCTGTACTATATTCATCTCAGGGGTCAGATGATGACGAGACACCCCTTTTTGTTGGATTTTTCAATCTTGGGGAACATAGTGGCCAACTTTATGCTCCATACGAGGGGTACACCCATTTTCTTTGGCACTATGTTGCTGATAAGATTATGAACGAGCCACAAAGTGGTACCATAACCTTTGGTCTCTTTTTTATTATAACCTAAATCTATATGTTATGGAATAAGCTATATATATAAATTAAGGCGTGATACATTTTAAGACAACATTTTAAATTTGAAAAAAGTTTGGAGAATATGTACAAAATATTACCCAGGGGACGTGATTTAGGGGATGATAAAGTGTCATCGCCGAGAGTTTCAACGTAAACAACGGGTACCCGGTACCCGGCACCAAATACTCTGGTGAGTATGAAGTTTACTCGTACCCGTGACGGGTATTAGCAAGCCGTTAATTATCGCGAGTACAGGGTCATTGGCAAAAAGGGTAACACATCACGACAGCTACAGCCAGTACGCGGAAACGCTTATCTTCAAATTACTAGTTTTATATGTTTATATGTCTTCAGTCGTAGCTGTACGGCACCCTCCCACTTGCCGGTCTTTTAAAACTGGTACGAGGTAGTAGGTACCCTGCCAGCCCGGTGTTTTATACTTGTCGTAGGCCTTTTATGTACCCGGTATTTACGTATTTACTGATAGCAGTAGAGCAGTACGAGTAGTGGTCCCTCTATAGTGCCGGTTGAGTAGTGCCGGTTGCAGCATAAGCCCGCCTCATAGTACGGTCCTCCTTCGATACATAATCCCTTCATAATACTCCATACAAGCACGGTGGGAATGAGGAGCGTGACAGACGCCTTCAAGTGGTCAAACTCCTAACTGCATTAAGCTACTGCGTTGGCGGCTCTTCTCTTTTTGCTGTGTTCCTGCAATTAATTGTCATTGATGGGATCGTTTTTTATTCTAAGCGATTTGGGTCAGCACATAAACCTTTTTTTACTGACCGGCAGGTAATTGATGGGTGTGCGTGGTGGGTGAGAGATTTACTGGGTTGGTCGGTTGGTCCCTGGGCTGGTAGTCCCACAACCACCAACACCACCCACCAACATTTACTGTTAATTAAGCGATGCGTATCAGCGCAAAAACCTTGTACGAGTACAGAGAAAAATGTACCAGTAAACAAATACATCTAAATCATTTCATAATTCGTTTTGTTGTATTATCTTTTTGCTCGTATTTTGTAAAATCTGTATCAGGTATCAGGTCGGTTGGTCCCTGGGCTGGTAGTCCCACAATCACCAACACCACCCACCAACATTTATTGTTAAGCGATGCGTGTCAGCGCAAAAACCTTGTACAGAGAAAAATGCAAACTAAGAAATCTGAATCATTTCAGAATTCGTTTTTATTTGTATTGTCTTTTTGCTCGTATTTCGTAAAATCTGTATCATTTCAGAAATCGTGTTTTATTGTCTTTTTGTTTTCTGCAGCAGCAGCAGCAGATAATAAATGGGATGGACAAAAAAAAAACAAAATGCTGCTGCTGAACGAGTGCGTACCAGGAACCACCACCAAACCACGGGACGAAGCCACCACCAACCACCACCAGCCACTACGAGCAACAACAACTTCTGGTGCTCCTGCGGCTCGTGGGGCAGGGGTGGTGGCGGTGGTGGTGATGGTCGTCGTTGTGGTGTTTGCTGGTGATGGTGGTGTGTGTGCTGGTTGCTTTTTTAGTTGTGTGCGATGATGGTCTTCCTCTTCTCGTCCGATCATCACCGTTGTTGCTCTACTGCCGAGAAATGTGGTCTTCACTTTCAACCCTTGACAGCCTTGACATGCCGTGACTGTCACCAAACAACTAGTTTTTAGTGTGGAACACTCCACCCTACACGCTTGACAGCGCTTGTTTTGCCTTGCTTGACATGTCTCCCGACATATTTGCTTGAGAGTTGCC
>MEHQ01004421.1:0-21720 GCA_008828725.1 Saccharina japonica
GGAGCCCTTGTACCACCTACTATATACTAAAAACTGTATATTGCCCCCACTACATATACCGGTATATAATAAGAAGAGCAATGTAATATAGTGCAGTTTAGAGCGTCTGTTTCGACTTGTCACAGGGCGCTGTTAACTCGGGGTATACCCACTGTTTGTACGTACCGTTTTTTTTGTTTGTACCGTTTTTGTTTCAAAAAAGTAGTAGAATTTTTTACCGTGTTTTTCTCGAAGTTACAAATAAATCGTACCGTTTATAATTATAGTAGTCCTTCGGTCGTCCCGATGGTCTTCTAGTGTTAACCTCGAATGAATGCCTTTAACAGTTGATTTACGGGTTTCGAATCTCAAGTGGGTCGGACTTTTGAGTTTATTTGCAAATAAAAATAAAAAATGAAATCAACTGCTGAGAGCGCCTAGTAGGGTGGGTAGTATGCACAATTCGATGCGAGTCGACGAGGGAAGAGAGGGCTGAAGTCTTCTCTCGATAAAAATGCAAGGCACGAACCGTAGTGGGGAGGAGGGAGAGGAGCCTACTTTGTGACCCCAGATCTGAGTTACGACTACAGTACGTAGGAAGGAGAGAGAGAAAAAAGGAAGGGCGAAGATAATAAATAATGTGATGGAAACAAAACAAAAAAAAGTGTACCGTTACAATGTCATGTTGAAAGTAACAACGTGTTTTATTGTGTGTTGGTATTATATTAATTTACTGTTAATAGTCAGAACCGAGACTTCGTTATTTCCCTCCAGGTCTCTAAAAAAGCAAATACTTAAAAACACACACCCAAGACTAATACAATAATACATATTATTACTCGGGTCGAGTGACAAAACGCCAAGCAGAAACTTCGTTATCCCCTTTGAAGTATTGCGAAACGAAGAATAGTATATATTATTATTATTATTATTATCTTTGCCATATCTGACAATGTGCAGCATGATCTTCAGCGTTGATCACTCATAAAATTCCCAAAAATTATTGTTGAGTGTGTAGTAGAAATGTGACAGAAAATCAAGCAGAAACTTCGTTATTTCCTTTGAAGTATTGCAAAAATACACTCAACAGAGCAAGGGACTTCTTTATTTCCTTTGAAGTATTGCAAAAAAATCAGTCAACAGAGCAAGGGACTTCGTTATTTCCTTTGAAGTATCGCATAACAACATTAATAACATACTACCAGCTCAACATACCGGTATGGGTATAGTGACCAAAAAAGGTAGAGCAAAAACTTCGTTATCCCCTTTGAAGTATTGCGAAACCAAGAGTAGAATTATTGGTGAGTGTGTAGTAGAAATGTAACAGAAAATCAAAGCAACACTACTTCGTTATTTCCTTAGTCTTGCAAAAAAAATAAAACGTTACGACGTATTTCCTTTGAAGTCTTGCAAAAAAACAATCAACAGCGCAAGGGACTTCGTTATTTCCTTTGAAGTATTGCATACATGCGTAACAACATTAATTTAGTAGTAATATACCAGTACAACATACCGTTGTGCGTGCGTATAGTGACAAAAAAAGTCAGAGCAGAAACTTCGTTATTTCCGAAGTCTTGCGCATATATATACTGTACCACATATGATACGTACATGTCATGTTGGGGATATATTATGTTCAGCTAAAATAAATTCCAACACAAAAAGTAACCATCAGGCCTCAAGTCACCGGCGCAAAAAAAAACGCGAGGCTGACGGATTTTGCCATGACGTCATACACCGAGACAGCGCCAAAAAAAGGTGCAGTTTCATTCTATTATTCACATACCACCAGGACCTTTCACAGGTATTGTAATAGTCAATATAATCAAACACATTATTTATAACAACCGGGTAATTCTTTGTCGAGATTAAAACAACCTCACTCCGTCATTATCTACTGGTAAGTTAACCCATCGCTGGGCGCGACCCAATCCCAATCCCAACCCCAATCCCAACCCAAACCCCGAGACATCACTGTCGTACGGTACACACTTTACCACAGCTAAGCTATGCGCGTATAGCTACTGCTACGGTAAAGCTGCACCTCTTTCCCCCCCGACGATTCATGATTCTCGAACGCGGGCAGGCGTGCTAAAGTACCCCTACTATTAAATACGCGCGCGATTGCGGAAACCCAAGCACAACCAAACGGAGGGTCCGCGGTAAACATGGTACGTCTAAAACATCGTGTGTCCCTTCAGCCCTCCGGAAATATTTTCCAAACAAAAGCTGTGCGCGGGAGGACAAAGCCCATCCGGCGAAAGTCGGGGGGAAATAATCCGGCTTAAGACAAACAAAAAACGCCTTTTCTTGTGTGGTTTCCGAAATTGGGACGAACATTAAAACATTATCGAACCAAATTCGAGTTCTACAATAATTAAAAAAAAAACCGTGCCGATACTGTTATGATTGAAGCAACACCTAGAAAAGCTGGGCGTCGGGACACTCGAGACCCCCCCTCCGGCGGCACCGGTCCGGTGTCCCACGACTTATCGAAAACGCACTTTTCCAGTTGGTTTCCGACACTACTGACGGCACAAAACAAAACGCACCGAAACAAATAGGAAAGCACAAACACACCCCACGACTTATCGAAAAAAACATTTTTCCACTTGGTTTCCGACACTAGGTACAGAAAAAAAACGCACCGAAACCACGCACCCCACCCCCGCTCCTCTACCGCGTCCCCCCACGCTTAGTACCGTGTATCACACGAGGTTGAACCAATGCGTATTGCCATATTTTTCCTTATCATCCCATGGACCCCCCCCCTCTTCCATGAAACTAAAGTGGAACTCCCCGCGCTGAACACGGCTCTAAGCAAATACCGCGTGTCTTATAATCAGCACAGTAATGAGACCATTTACCGTCACTCCCTCCCCCATTCCCGTTCACCCACAACCCAACCAATATACTTATATATGTATATACTCTACCAGCACACCAAGACGTACGAAAATGAAATATGTATATACTGCACACAAGGAGACAATACGACACGCTTTATGTCGCTGTTTAGCATGCCGTCTCATCTAGCGGCTGTATATATCTATTTATATCTTGTGCCGACCGTACACGCTGATCGCGTTCCTACCACCGCAGTACTTCTTCTTGTCTCCCGGGCACGGCATCTTGCACGAAGTCTCTTCAAGAGGGTGATCATCGTACGTGCTGTCGTGGTTGCCGCAGTAGCATCTTTGAGCAGAGAAGGACGTCACACAGGAGGAAAACAAGGGTTCAAAAATGAACATTGGTCACGGTTTCTTGCGTGCACACGAAGATGCAGTGCACGCTAACATAGGAGTTCGAACCCCGGCTGGTGTAGCATCTTACACAACCCTCGATCTCACGAGTTAGTGTGCCTTTCGAATTTTGTAAACCATACGAGTTGTTTAAGCATATCACCCCGTATTTGTCAACATATCACCCCATGTTTGGTATCATACTGACCGTAATGAACAGCGGAAAAGGGGGACATAGTCAGTTTTTATCAAGGGCCTAGAGCCGGCGCTAGGGGCAAAATTGTGTCCCGACCAACCACAGGTCTTCGAAAAGGTCAACAATAGTCAGGCGTTTCCGTACGAAGAAACCACATTTATTTTATTTTATTTTTTCACACCGATTCGAGGTACTCCAAGGCATGCCTGTAAAACGTTTCGCGCAAATATTCCGTGTCCCAACAACACAACATACCAAATATACTGACTGTGTAGGACCAGGTATCAAATAATATGTAACACCAAAAGTTGATATAATAATTACGAGGCAACGCCTATTTTTGTTCCAATTTTACCGCACAAAAGTCCGAATGTCCACGCAGTGTTTTGGACTGAGTAGACCCTGAAGTTTGGCACACGTGTTTTATGAGTCCCTGTCAAGCCGTTGACGAATGGGGCTATCTTTTATTTTCGTCAGAAATGTTGTACCAGGTACATCTCTTCCAAATATCCCAAAAAATACAAACAACGGCGTGGACATTGCATATTTGATACATTTGGGGCGAAAGCTTGAACCAGCCTGTAGCATCGCGCTACGTACACGACAAGGTTGGCTTGGCTTGCTTACAACACGCCGTGCAAGTGAAAAATGAAACATGGCTATATATCCCGCACAACTCAGGGAAGCACTCACTCTTTTCCGAACTCGAGGCCGTAGTACATGGCGCCAAGGGTAGCTCTACAGTGCCAGTAGCATTTCTGGTTGTGGGTGCGGTAGGAGGGATGCGGTAGCGGTAAAGTAGGGCGGGAGAGCAGGGCAGAAGATGCGACCAAGGGGAAGAGCGGGAGAAAGGTCAAATGACGTTCGCGAGGGGGTAACATGAGGCTGGTGCTAACATAGGAGCTGACGTTGTACTTGTTGCGTGTTGCGTTGTGACGACTTATCAGAAGGTGTCGTGTTTTGGCGAGAAACAACAGCAACAGCAGCAACAACAAAGGCACTCCGCCGAGCGGTAGGTCGGGAGTCGAGGTGCCATGAGGCAGTTGGAAATATATATTGAAAATGTGTATATTATCCTTTAACGTACTGAACTGACTGCTCTGGCCACACATAATTTTATGCAACCCTCCGGGGGAACATAAACCCCGCCGCAATCTCCGTAGATGGATTGCAGTCACATAACTCAAACACTTGGACTGATACGACAATGACAAGAATCAGACATTTGTACGGCTACATCCAACGACTATGTCCGACATCAACAACCACGATGAACATCAACACAATGAACAACAACATCAAAAATTAAAAGCAACCAACAACCACGGCCAAAGACCCCCATCTCACCTCGGGGGTCATGTCGTCTAGCTTGTAATTCGTCTGGAGGTTAAGAACACGCTTGCTCGAGGTGTCCTTGAAGCAGCCCAGCATGTTCTCTGGCTCGGGCTCCACAATCTCATCGTCCTCTGATGACGACTCGTACGAGTGCTCGTCGCACTGGTACACACTGATACGGCTGTGGCCTCCGCATACGGTGGACTTTTTACCCGCACAAGGGCGGTCGCAGTCGGAGTCGGGGGTCTTTTTGCCCCTAAAGTAGTTGCCACAGAAGCACTCTGCAACGAGGCCGCACACGAACGAGTACGGAATAGAAGAGCAAGTAGAATGAGCTATGCGAACTCTGACGAATTGTAACTCGCACCCACCTCACCTGCCGGACTGCGGGCAGTGCATATTTGCCACTCGCGCAACAGCGTTACAGACTAATCCTATCGCAAGGGTCAATAGAAGCCGGTCTACTGTTCGGCACGCTCATACAAAGTATCAAGCAGCCTGCAAAGTTGAGTATCGACCGATCGGGAACACTCACAGCTGGCGTATTTTCAATACTGAAGTACAAATTGAATATAAAATAATACGCACGCATCTGCATACAGAAGCAGTCTGCTCGCAAACGTGAGAGGTTTTGTGGCCATCTAAGCATTCCTTATATTTACGATCTGGGTTGTATATACCCAGTATACGCTATGTTTACCTGTACGCATGGTATTCGTACGCACTGCTGAAATATAATTCACACGTACTCGATGACACTCACCCGTGGAATACTCGGTGCCGAAGAACGCGTAGCCCTTGCCCTTGCAGTAGTCTCCGCAAATCTGTTCACGGCGACGGGGGATTGACAAACAAGCAACACATCAGAACACATGTGAGATCATCGAGACTACTTGATTTTTCTTTTTCTTTCTGGGAATGTTTATGAATGATCGATGCTGTAGCTCATCATGCACACTGTCGGGTGGTAACATGATAACTGCCAGCTAATTAACTACCCACCACCCTTTGTCAAATGTGACTCCACATGCGGTTCATACTCGGAGTCTTACCTATAGTAACGGTGTGGGCAAGGCTGCCTGCTCACCTTCGTTGTCATATGCCCCTTGTCCAAGTCATCCTTGTCGAGGGCCCTCGTCTTCGTGCTGTCTTCGTAGCATCCAAGATGCGTGGCACCCTCGTACGTGTCCTGGCGCAACGTGTCGCCGTAGTCCGGCTCGCTGTCCGACTCGCTGTCGCCGTACCCGTTGGTCCACTTGAAGATGTTGATACGGTTCCGCCCACCGCACGCCACCCATTTGTTGCCTGTGCACTCGGAGTCGCACTGGTCGGCTCGCCAGTCAGGGTCCGGAGTATCGTGTCCGCAGAAGCATTCTGTGTCAGCCAACGCGGAACAGACACACCGACAGGTGAGGATAACGTCATGCTAAGCTTGGGGAGGAGGAAGGGGAGGAAGAGGAGGGGGCACTAAAGTACACACACCACGTAAGAAAATCTTAATTTTGGCAGGATCAAAATTCTTACGGTAGTAATATACCAATAAACGTTAAGTTTATTGTATTGCGTCCAAGCAAACTAGTTTCGTATGCATCAGCTGTAACGGACCGGAGACTCGAGCGCACGAAGAAGGCATTGGGCGTACCTCGGCCGAACTCGGTCCCGAAGACCTTGTATCCCCTCTTGTAGCATTCGTGTCCACATCTCTGTGGCGAAGGGGAGCGTCAGAGAGGCGGGGATGATCAGGACAGGCGGTGTGACGCTGGGCTACTAAAAATGGTACAGAGTGTTGGCAAAAAGAGACGGCCTATATGAGCGAAACCTTATTTATGTACACGACACAGATTACCCAACCTCCTTGCCTGAGCGGTCATGCCGGTCTTGTCGTCGAATTTGTGCTTGTCCAACACCCGGTTGTCTTTGTCGTCCTTGTAGCAACCAAGCGCCAGGGCTCCATCCACCACGTCGTCCTTAAGTGACGTTGGTTCTTCGTCTTCTGACGACGATGATGATACGTCCACTCCTACACTGTACTCGTAGACGTTGATTCGGCTGTGACCTCCGCATACTTCCCAACGTTCGCCCGTGCACGGTTTGTCGCACTTGTCGGCTTTACCGTCGCCGCTAGGTACCCTGTCCCCACAGAAACATTCTGCGAGGGCGAGCACCAGAGGTGTCAGCGTGACCGTTGGGGGGGTGTAAGGGGGGGGGAAGGGAGGAGCTCGCAGGCAGTGCAGTGCGTTCTTACTGCTGGGTGTGCGGATGATTCCCTGTCGAAGCAACCGTTGTGCAACCTGAAACGTGTGATGCGACCGACCATAGCTGAGATGGTGGTGGTGATGATGATGGTATCACAAAGCCTTAACAACCGCGAGACCACGCATCCTAGTTAAACAACAAGCACAACGCCAACACCAACACCAACTACAACGACAACTACAACGTTCTGTATACACTTGATATACGCAATATGTCATTTTCTTGAGCCTAGCTCGTGGCCATAAAAGCAGACAAGTGATCCCATCGATAAGGTGGTTTACTGAACTGATGATGCCGCTCATTCACACACGTTTCAAGGGCGGTATGTTCTGTGTGCATTGTGTGCATGTGTATTATGTGCATACATACCTCGGCCGAACTCAACGCCAAAGACCTTGAACTTCTTCGATTTGCATACACGTCCACACTCCTGCCGAGATGGAGGAATACATCAACAGTTCGGGATCGGGACGGGAAACGAGGGAGGGGTGTCACAAGCCGTAGAGCTATGACACCGATCAGCATGCGGCGTGCATGGAGCTGAAAAACCCTCGCAGTAAGAGGAGGCGATTATGGCAATACAATAGCCAAGCAGTCGATGCCAATCTATCTGTGACACGGAAATGTGGTAGGATACGCTCCAACTGTCTCAACGGTATCTGTGTCCACGTTTTGAATTGTCTAGAGTGGGTCTCCACCACATTTACGTTGTGGAAACGAACCAGGCTCAATCTCTTGTACAAGGCAGGATGTGTCTTCCCTTAACTCCAGTATAGTATAAAAAATATGTACGTATTGCATGCAACCCTTGATATAGGCCTTTGTCTCACCTGAGCGGACATGTTGTCGGACTTGAACTGGTGTCCCACCAACACCCGGTCACTCGCGCTATCCCTGAAGCACCCTCTGAGGTGCGCTCCTTGAACAGTGCCCACGGTAAGACGGGGTTCTTCCTCGGCAGAATCGGAAGAATGGGGGTAGGTGTCGGGAGATTCCTCGTAGGAATCTTCGGAGGAATACGGAGCCCACTGGTACACGTTGATACTGTTGGTGCCTCCGCATGCGACGGTCTTGTCACCCTTGCACGGAGTGTGACAGGTGTCGACTCGCCAGTTAGCATGAGGCACGGTGGTCCCGCAGAAGCATCCTGCACAAGCGCAGGAGGTGAGCATGCGGATATTAGAGGGAGAAGGTAAACAAGGGCGAGCAGAGGCGTCCGTGGGCTACATTTTCACCCCCCTCGCCTGTAAAAAGCCTGCTGTGCAACTACTGCTAACCTGTCCAGCTATAAATCCGTCCAGACTCTGCAAAACAAACGAAGCCTCTTGTGCACACCCACCTAGGCCATCCTTCGTACCAAAGACGTGGTAATCCATCTTCCAGCACTCAACTCCACATTCCTGTCAATCAGACAACCAGGAGCGCGACCACGAAAGGCATACGAATCGCGGTTGGGTTGTCAAAGGTCGTAGGTTTATGGACTATTCCTAGACCTAGAGCGGAATTGACCCCAAAATTGGCTGAAGCCGGGTTCTACAACCGCCGATTCTTCCAATTCTCCAATTTCCAACAAACGCACACAAGTTGACATTAAAAAATACCGTTTCGTAGCGACGGCTACTGTAGACGATCTTAAATCAACCCTTTTACTTCTGTAAGGGCCTTTATTAACGTAAGCGTTTTTTTGCTGAATTTTAAAGAAATGAAGTCTTTTGATTTAACTTGCATCCGATTGGTCGAACAGTGAATCACCAAGCAGGCTTATCCGAGTGGCACGGAATTCCACAAGGAATGTTGGGACTTCTTTTACTCTTCGTGATATACAATTAGGGGAGTTTGTTCAACTTTACGTGGCATGTTCCATGAAACCAAAGCAAGTCATACAATTTGAGCCGTGTCGTCGACTGTTCAGAGGCGAGATCCGTCATTCCCGAGAGACAGGGCCACCGGAGAAGCTGCAGCGTGAGGTCCGACGGTCCCTAGCACAGGGTAGACCACCCGCGGCGTCTTAAACAATTACAAGGCCGCCGCAAACCTAGTTTTTCATCCCTCTTTCCCAAACGACACGAGCACCGACCAGGTTACGACTTCACCCAGAAGTTCGATTGGTGTACGAATCCCTGTGGCTGCTGCCCGGTGGGCATTCTGGGCTGCGTCAGCCACCCAAAGTGTGTTCCCAAAAACGCGCGTAAGACATTTCTAACGGGGTCAATCCTAGTGTTGTCTCACCATAGAGAGCGTACAGCATCATATTTAATGTATACCTGGTAAATACATTGCATACTACGCGTGTGTCCGGTGCTAAAACCGCCCTCTTTTTATTGCTTCGTGTGACTGATGCCGTAATCGTGTCATTTTCATTGGTCACAACTTTATCTCCCAAAAAAGCTTCTTCTCACCTCGGCCGTCAACGTTCTTGAGTAAAAATAGTATTCGTCCAACACCGGGCTGCTGGGGTCATCTTCGAAGCAGCCCTTCGAGTAAGCCCCGTCAACCTCATCCTCCCACAGCGTAGTCGTCGGGGGGGTCACCGGGGGGCTGGGGCTGCCATCTCTCCACTTAAAGACGTTCATGTGCGTGTCGCTTCCACATGCCATGCCCCGGTCACCGCCACAATCGGTGTCGCACTTATTGGAGGTGGAAGGACTGGTGGGTAAAATTTCTCCACAGAAGCAATCTAAAGGGTAGGCATATTCGCAAGCATAGTCAAAGCGGAGGGTGGAGGAGAGACATTGCAACATCCTCGTCGGTGGAAATGTACTATTACATTCATTATCGAACGACCATGGCATCATGGCACTATCTTGCTATTTTCTATGGCATAACATTAACAAATCAACAAATAAAACGACCATGATATCACGGCACGGCTTTATCTTGAGAACCCCCATGCCACAAAACGTCTCTGAAAAACAAAACAAAACAAACAAACCGCACGTAGGAATTAAGATGACAAAACCGACTGCGACGTTTTCTCTACATATTTAATACCGTACATACTCTGGTATGATACTACCGGTATCGGACTCTGCGTTACGCACCTGTGCCGTCTGTCGTGGCGAACACCCAGAGGTCGCGGTACTTGCAGTGACGGCCGCATTTCTGCCGCGAAAACGAACGGGCTAGAGTTAAAAGACAGCGCCGAAAAAAGGCAGGTTATACAACAGAGTGCTACGCATATCATGGCGTTGCGAAACAACGCGATGGCCGAGTGTGGGTTTAGGCTGAGGCTGCCACGAAATTTGCGTAGCGAACGTACAAGGTAAGATACGTACCAGATGCCAGTTATATTATACGTAGCGCGTTGTCTTCACCTTGTTGGTCATCTTAGGTGAATGGTACACGTCCTCCTCGAAACTCAAGCGGTTTGTGCTGGCATCGAAGCACCCAATCGAGTCCGCTCCTTCTACGTCATCTTGTGACGGCGGAGGCGGCACGACGACCGGTTCCGGGATCTTATAGAACGTCAGGTAATTCTCGCCACCGCATATGTAACGTGAGTCTTCGCAGGACGTGTCGCACATTGCATCGTTTCGGCGACCCTGTGGAACGCCTTCTCCGCAGTAGCAATCTGGAACAAACGCAAATGGCAGGCAAGGCAGGGTGGGCAAGCCGTTGAGTGAGTCGGGACGCGGCGAGCGGGATGCGAGCAGTCGGAGCGAGGGGGCGTAGGGGAAGCGTGTGCCGATATGTCGTCTTCCCGCGTGTGGAAATATCCTACGGCGTGTAGATATTTACCCCCGCGTTCAGAAAAACGAAAGGGTAACGGTGGATATATGAACGTTGTTTGTTTGCTTACATTTTGAGTCTGCCGTGCCGAACAGCCACGTTCCTCGCTCTCTGCAGATATCCAGGCACACCTGTCGCGGCAAGGAAAGTCAACGAAATCAACACGACGAGTGGACTTGACACGTCAGGCAGGTTCAAGAAATATGTTGTGGATGCGACACAGTTCAGTGACTAGCAAGGCTGCGTAGAGGCTGCTACGCAAGCGGTGGGCTCGTGTCAGATACTGGCGACTTCAACAGAGGAAGGCGGCAAAGGATTCTCACGGAGATGTGCAACGCATGAAAATCGGCGGAGAGAGGGAGAAGGAGGGAGGCGTACTTCGGATTAATGCATGGCCGTAGTCGTATGTTCATAGACCCTCGCATCCCTACAATGCCGGGACGGGGCGTGTCGGGTTTTCACCGACCAGGCAGACATTGCTAGCACCAAGCCCGAAGCGCCGTGAGGTATTCGGCAAATCGCATGAAAGGTGAGCTGCATCCTACTACGAACCGCTTGTGAGGCGGACTTGCATATTAATGACAGCTTCAATGAGTCAATTTGATTTCCGGTACGGCCACTTCCAGAGACGGCAATGGGAGCACTACGTAACTGCCTCGTGGGTGCCTTACCATAAACACTACGTGATACAATCATTCCCCTTGTGCGGAGGAAATATTATTCACCCCGCATACATGATCTAACTAGACCGCCAGCTGTGATCGACCCCCCAAACAAAAAAAAACGGTACCCTGGTGGTCTAGCTCATGTAGTGAGCGGCATGTTTTACAGTAAAACCCAGCGTAAACATCAGAGTCTGCTGGTCCTGATTGCCTTCCCAAGATGACTCTACGTAATGCATCCGTAGTACATACCAGATAACACGTCTATTTTGGTTAAAAACAACATGACACACTATTACATATGTCAGCCGGTCCCCACCTCGTTGGTCATTTCCCCCCACTTCATGAAAGGGCCGTCCGTTAGGAGGACATAGTTGTCGCTGAACGAATAGCAGCCTAACAGATCCGAAGTCCCGTCGACAATAAGCTGGAGGTTGGACACTGGCCCGGTGCCTGGCACTGGGATGTCGTAGAGGGCCAGGTGTGTTTCACCTCCGCACGCGTCATTCGACGACGGGTGTTCGCAGGCGGTGTTACACTTTTCGCGTGTATCGTCACCAAGTGGAGGGCCTTCTCCGCAAAAGCAATCTACGATAAAAGCAAAGGGTCGGCATGGGGAAATGTGGACGGTCGGCCAGGTGAGCAAAACGTTGGGTGAGTGCGGACGCTGGGTAGAGGATACGATTAGTCGGGTGGGCCATGTGGGAAACATGTGCCGATAATTCATCTTCCTACTAACTTGCCAAATATATCAATACAGTTGTGTTCTACGCCGCGTGTGGAAACCTTCCAGCGCGTGTGGAAACAAAGAACGAAAGGCTTTATTGCACCTAACGGCGTACGTACATTTTGCGTTTATCGTGCCGAACATCCAGGTGTTGCGCTCTCTGCAGTAGTCCAAGCATACCTAGCGTGGCAAGGACAAGCGTTAATAATAACACGCCCAGCGGACGCGACATGTTAGACAACTTCGTCAATTCAGCATGTTCATGGCAAAATGCTCAGTGACGGGCAGAGCTTGGTCGTGGCTGCTACGCAAGCAGTGAACTCGTGTCAGATATCGGATACGGCAACAGAGAGGCTTGACCTACAAAAACAAAATGTAGCACGGACGTAAATTTTGGTAAATAAAATGACCACACACAATGTATGCCAACCTATTCCCACCTCGTTGGTCATAAGACCCCACTTTATTAAAGGACCGTGCGTTAGGTAGTCCAAGTTATCGGTGAAGGGGAAGCAGCCCAGGAGCCTTGATGTTCCGTCAATGGTCAGCTGTAGTTCGGGCGCGGTGTCGGGCAGAGGGATGTCATAGAGGACTATGGTATATTCCCCCCCGCAAGACGAAGGCGAGTCTTCGCAGGTGATGTCGCACTGCTGTCCGTCCAAACGGGTACCCAATGGAGGGCCCTCTCCGCAATAGCAGTCTGCGATAAAAAATCCGGTTAGCGTGGGAAAATGTGGACGGGACGTCGTGCGGGTACGCCCGTTCGATCGGTGGGGACGTGTGGGTGAGTCCTTCGGGATACGCGCACCGGTGGTTTTTCCTTCGGCCTTGCCAAGGGAAGTTTACAACCATAACTATCTTCCATCATGTGTGCACACAGAAAACAGCAAGCTAAGGTAGCGTTGCAACAAAATGTATACTACCAGGAGATGTGTGCGTACCTGTTCCCTTGTGCGTGCCGAACATCCAGCTGTTCTGAGTTTTGCAGATCTTGAAGCACTCCTGTCTCGGGAAGGAAATACGTAAACAAAGACCACATACAGGCGCGACGCGCAAATCAGGCGCAAGAAACCGAAAGACGCTCAAAACTCAAAGCCCAGGTATCGACCGGGCTGGGTGCCCGCTGGCACGTACGTAAGGAGTGGGCACGTAACATAGAGATAGGACGGCACGGCAATACCGTCAAATGCTGACAATATTGCGATGGTCGCTTAAATCGGTCAAATATATATAAAAAAAAACCACGAAAAGTGGCGACAGGGAAAATCTAATTGTAAGCTGAACGGGGGATATAAAAAATCCTCGGCATAAGCTCCTGGTCCCGACAACGCTCAATCGGCAGCGACTTCTATCATGCTTGCCTTGTCGAAGTAAGACGGATACTTGACTGATCGAAGTATACGGCATACACTACACCCGTGCAACTATACTTGAATACATAAAATAATACACCGTATGCACCAATCTATCCCCACCTCATTTGTCATCTTATTCGGCCTCTTTATCGGCCCTTCCGTTAGGATTGGCCTGTTGGCGTACAAGGAATAGCAGCCCAGAAGCTGTGACGAATCCTCGACATATGGTTGTAGACTGGGCGCAGTGCCTGGTAGTGCAGTGCCGTAGAAAAGTATGTAGTGTTCGCCTCCGCATGCTTCATCCGGTTTGGCGTCGCAGCCGGTGTCGCATTGTGTGACATCACTGCTACCGTTGGGAAGGCTCGCTCTGCAATAGCACCCTACGAAGAGACGAATGGGCAAGCAGGTGGGCACATGGCCAGATGGCCAGACAGAGAAGTCGTTGCGTGGATGGGCACGCGGTAGGGCGGGCGTGAGACCGGTCGTGTGGGCCATGTATTGCCACGTGTGCCTATATTTCACCATCTCTCAGTTTTGCGTGGAAATAATGTATCTAGCCCCAGCTGTCTGCCACCGCTTTCGGAACAACCAGGAAACGATATATCAACTAACAACTGTCTTACCTTGTCCGTCGTGTGTCCCGGATAGAGTGTAGCCTCTCCGTAAGCAGATACCCAAGCATATCTACCGCGGCAAGGAGATGAATAGCGAAGAAGACGCCGGACATATGCGACACGAAAGGTAGATCAAGGGACCAACCTATACCACAACGCTGAAATGAAGGGTGGTACTAGGTGACTCGTACTACGCAAACAGTGGAATCTTGTCATAATCAGAACATGGCAAGATAAACAACCGGCAACCTTCGGGGTAACAAATAAACGGCCTACGGGCATATGCAAATACATCCAAAGCAATACGAGACAGGGGGAGATGGAGCTAGCGGCAGCGGCTGGAAGGGGGAAATACAAAGCAAGGTGAGCGCCGGAATCAGCTGCTGGTCTTGCACAGAGAAAAGCAATGGTGTTCGCCACGCATCAGCGGCACGTACGAGCTGGGCTAGCCAAGGCGCTGCCAGAGCGGTTGATTGGCTATACCCCGCTCAATAACGCGTGTTTTAATATGCTTTTTTGACACGGTGTTGTTTATGTCCTAACCAAGATTTGAGATGCCATCCCTTTTTTTGTTTTTTGTTCCCAGGTTAAAATTTGAGTCCGAAATTCGCAAAATTGAGCGAGGCATCGCAGTAATACTGACGTTTTCGTTAGTACTTGTTTTTAGGGTATACTCTTTTTTTGTATCTCTTGATGGGTGATAGATTGGGCAATGCACGTTACATCGATCGTCCCCTTGTGCCTCAAGTATTGTCTACACCAATTTTCACCTTGATCGGGAACGACGAATTGTTTAGCGTCATACTTCCTCTGCGCCATAAGTAAAGGTCCTTATGGGGGGCAGATAATATCTCGCCAACGAAGTTGCCCACGGTGCTATAGTTAGGCTCGTTGAAAAGCTTAGCTTTGGTGATACTCAAAAAACATATTCCGAGTCGTACTCTCTGAGAATTAGCCGGTCGAAAATTGAGGACTTTGGCGGGAATGACATTTTTTTATTTGCTTTCGAGATTGTTTTTGAGAAGTTATGTTTTTTTCGACGTTTGAACGCTCAATACCCCCACAACCACGATAGGAACGTTAGAAATGGTGGTAACATATTATCAGGAGGCCTTCACTAAGGCGTGGGACTACCTAGCGGCGCCCACCAGCGACGGTGAGGACGATTAACGATTTTGTTTTTCCCTTTTTTTGTTTTATTTTGTTTTTCCCTTTTTAGCCCCTGGAAAAGGGGCTAAATACGGCCTTTTCGGAGCTGACTTGTTTCGGCCGTTCATGCATGCAGGGTGGTGCATGCAAGCAAATCATAAAACGGGCTTCAACTAAAAAAACATGAGGATTAAAATAAAACTGTCTCATGCGGCTCTGTGCAATCATAAGGACCTTTAATTATGGCACAGAGGAAGTATGAATTCAGTATCGAAATCTGGTAAAAAAACAGAATTTTTGGTACTTTTGGGTCTTCGCGGATATCTCGGCGAAATCGAATCGGTTTTCATATAAGTTTATTAAGTTTAATATACATTTTTCTGCATCTCCAATAATATGTAAGCATCAGTGCTTCCAATTGTCATATCCTAACTCGCAAAAGTGGTGGTGCTAGAGCTTCACAAAAAAAACTCCGTTCTAAGGCTGGCCCAGTGTATCTACTTGGAAGTGCACGAGGCGCTCTGTGGTGCACGAGCAACGTTCAACTATTATCTGCACGACACACTATTAATAGCAGCGTGATTGAATTGGTTGGTGAGTCATACACATTAAATAATTGTACTTCGTATGATTGTATCCCCACCTTGTTGGTCATTACGTCTCCCACCATATCCAAGCCCACCACTGAGCCGCCGACTTTAGTAGCCTCGTTCTCGGCAAAGGGGTAACATCCCAGCAGGCCCGATAGCCCTTCTGGTCCTTGGATAAAAGGTGGTATGCTGGGTGCGCTGATGGGTTCTTTTATTTCATAGACGGACACGTAGATTGTTCCGCCGCATGCGGCAAGTACTTCGGCTGCAGGAGTTACGCTGGGACCCCCGCCGCATTTGGTGTTGCACTTTTCGATGCCAACTTTACCAGTTAGAGCGCCGTTGTTTCCACACAAGCAACCTACGACGAAAAACAAGTAAACAGGGGATAGTGTGGACGAGCAGCCCGGCGCGTAAGACTGGGTGGGTGGGGGCACGTATGGAAGACGTGGGCCGTATGGAAGACGTGGGCCAGCATTTTTTCTACCATATTTTGCACCGCGTGTGGAAATAGGGCACAGGAGACTGCTGTGTTGCACCCAAATGTGCACCGGGTGTGTTTCTGCTTACCTATGCCGTTGGTTGTGCCGAACCTCGCGGAACCAGGGCAGCTCGACAAGCATAGCTGTCGCGACAAGGGAAGGAGCCACGAAAAAGACGTCAGCCGGATGCGACACGTTAGCTAGACTCAACAAAACGGATGGTGTCCATGCCAAAGCATTGCTGGGCGAAGGGCGATACTATTATAAAGTGGCGTTACCAGACAAGGAGGGAGTTTATGCCAGGAACATGCGATGTAAAGCGAGAGAGCCGAAAGTCATTTCGACTCCGGTGTAAAAAACATACCACGATAATATGAAATACATTCAAGGCGATGGAGGGAGGGAACGGGGAGCAAGCGACAGCAGACGGGGTAATGTACAGACATTGCAGCAACGCTCAGTATCCATAACTGTGTCCGTACACGCGGGCGCTGGGTGATGCACAAAACACGCCCAATCGACATATTTACTATGCGTACAAGCCTGAAGTACAAGTAACGCGAACTATTAACTTGGTTGATACCAATCACACACAACATATGTTAATGTTCACCTCGTTGGTCATCCTTGTTCGCTGAAGAATCGGGATTGCTAGGGTTGTGGTCGTAGAATCGGCGTTAGCGGCCACGGGATAGCAGCCCAGCAAGGTTGAAACCACACCGTTTAGCCCTTTCACAATGGCTGGTGGTTGGGCTGCATTCGGTGGCACTGGAATGCTGAAAACGCTCACGTACTTAATATTACCACTAACCCCCCCGCATGCGTTCGTCCTGTGCCCTGTACATTTGGTGCTGCACTTTGCGAGGATAGTTTTATCTGTTAGAGGACCTTCTCCACACCAGCATTCTGCGGAACCAAACGAACAAGAAAGGGGAAATGTGGACGAGTAGCGGGCGGGCAAGGTATTGGGTGGGTTTGGATGCGGGGAGCGAGAGAGAAGCGGTCGAATGGACAATGTGGGAGACGTGGGCCAGTATTTTGTCTTACGTTTGGGTTGCCAAGTTTATGTTCATAATCAAAGCCCTCTTCCACCGTGTGTAAAAACAACAAGCAGAGACAGCGTTTCATCGAACTGTGCACGGAAGTTGTTTATGCGTACCGTTTCCGGCGGCCGTGCCGAACAGCCAGTTGGTGCCGTCAGAGCAGATGGACCTGCACAGCTGTTGTGGCAAGGAAAAGAGCAACGAAAAAGAAGCCAGGCGGACGTGATACGTCAGATAGACTCAATAAAACAAATGCTACTCAGTGGCGTGACTACGCAAGCAGGGGGCTTATGTCAGAGGGATTGGAAGCTAGGGCGAGGAGCCAGTTCGGAGTGTGCATACACACATTAGAGTATGCGAAATACATGCAAGGCGATGAATAATTAGGGAGGGGAGATACCGATATCAGTTCAGCGGGGGCAATGCACAGACAGAGCAAACAGTAACGTCGAGCCCTGTGTAATATACGCTATTTGCATTCCACAATGACACGAACTCCCGCCATCTATCAGCGCCACAACTTCGCTAGTAGAAACACAGGAGTGCTGGATGATGCACAAACAACGCTCAATCGCCATTTGTACGACACACACACGAAGACTTAGCATGGATTATTGACTGGATCACGCACACTCTATACTATAGCAGTCTACATCCACCTGGTTGTTCATCGTTTGCGTTGTCGGTGACAATCCCGGTCCTGTATTTTGGACCTCCGTTAGTCTAGCCGAGTTAGAGGCCAAGACATAGCAGCCCTGCAGCTTCGAATCCCCGTCGGTTCCTCCGATGACCTCTGGGGGTTGGGGTGTACCGGGTGGCGCTAGAATGCCATAGACGGACAAGTGGGTCGTCCCTCCGCATGCTTCAAGTGATGGGCCGCCGCCACATTTGACGTCACACTTCCCAGGACGAGCTTTATTCACTAGAGGACCTTCTCCACACCAGCATTCTGCCAAAAAAGAAGAGTGAACAGGAGGTATTGTGGACGAGCAGCCGGGCGGGTGCCATTGAGCGGACGGGGGATGTGAGCCAGTATTTTGTATGCGTTGCCAAGTCAGTTTTACAACGAAGGCTCTCTTCCACAGCGGGTGTAACAACACACAGGATATCGTTTCGAGCTTTTGTACCGAAGTTGTTTTTGCTCACCTCCTCCGTTGCGTGTGGCGAATAGCCAGTTGTTGCCATCAGAGCAGAGTGTCGAGCATAGCTGTCAGGGCAAAGAAACGAGCACAACGAAGACGCCAGACCGATGCAACACGTCAGGCAGACCCAATAAAGCGAATGCTCCTCATGCCGCAAACAATGCTAGGCGAAGAGTGATACTATGGATCAATGCCGCTACTACACAAGCAGAGGGGTCCAGAAACAAGAGACGGCGGTGGAGAGAGAGAGGAGGGGGGGGGGTTGGCAGCAGTTTAAAGGGAAGACTGTACAGGCATAGCAGCAGCAACATCGAGTCCAGCGTAAGATACACTATTTTCCACCCTACCCTTCCACCAACGCCAGCTTGCGCTACACAGAAGCGCTGAGTAGGGGACAAACAACGCTCGATCGACATATTTACAACACTTGGTTGGAGTGAACTGCACGCACAATATCAACGTGTCCTCACATAGTTGGTCATCGTCGTTGCCCGTGTATCTTTCAAAGTTAGAGTGTCGGTACCAACGGTAGTACCCGTGTTACCGGTGGCGGGATAGCATCCCAGCAGGTCCGTATCCCCACCGATTACTGTGACAACAGGTGGTGGCTGGGGTGTATTGGCTGGCAGTGGAATCGTATAGACGTTCACGTGGCCAATCCCTCCGCACGCGTCAGGCGATCCGTCGCACACGGTGCTGCATTTTGAGAGCCTAGCTGAAGTAGTAGGTAGAAAATCTTCTCCGCACCAGCATTCTACGACAAACCAACGGGAAAAAGGGGGGTATCGTGGACGGGCGACCGAAGGGGTAAGCCGGTGGGGGGGGGAGAAGGTACGGGAGGCTGGAGACGAGCGGTCGGTTGGGCCATGCGGGAGATGTGAGCCCGCATATTGTCTTGTATCAGCGTTGTCAATGTCGTTAATATAGTCGGAGCTCTCTTAAACCACCGCGCACGTGAAAGCAGCAAGCAGGTGAGGGCGTTGCACCGAACTGTGGACATAAGTTGTCTATGCGTACCGTCTCCGTTGGCCGTGCCGAATATCCAGTTGTTGCCATTAGAACAAGCATCCAAGCATTTCTGTCGCGGCAAGAAAACGAGCCATGAAGAAAATTGTCAGCCGAAAGCGCCACGTTACATGTACAAAAAAACGAATGCTGCAAATGCCACAAACTTGCTAGATGAAACATCGATATAATTCAAAGTGCCGACACCACGCAAGCAGGGGCTCATGCCAGAACACGAGATGGCAAGGGAGACGGCCGAGAGTTTTTCCGACAAAAAAATACAATGAAGGTGTGAACTAAATGCAAAGCGGCGGAGAGAGGGGAAGGGGAGAGAGCGACAACTGTTCATACGGGGAAATATACAGGTATTGCAACATCAACGTTGAGCCCTGCATAATACACCCTATTTGATGTATTCCGCCATTTCACAAACGCTCGCCGTCCATCAGCCTCACAACGCTTCTTGCTTGCGCACACAACGCCCCATCAACATATTACGACACACACTTGTATTGACTTGGTTGAAGTGAATCGCACACACAAAATCTATTGCGTCAGTCTATCCCCACCTTGTTCGTCATCAGGCCTGTCACTGCAGGGTTCGCGGCTGTGAGGATGGGAGTACCAACAATGGGATTGAGATCAGTGAGTAGATAGCAGCCCTGCCGAACCGCTCTCCCATCGTCTCCAACTATGAATTCTGGTGGCTGGGGTGTGTTGGGTGACACCGCAATGCGATACACGGACAGAGCTACTGCTTCCGCTCCTCCGCATGCGTATTGCGGGCTTCTGTCGCAACCCACGGTGCATGTTTGAAGGTCCCCGCTGCCGATCAGGATGCCGTCCCCGCAGTAGCAGGCTACGAACAACAACATATGGGTTGTGATTAGGGAGAAACGTAGACGGGTGGCCGGGCGCGGGGGGCGTGAGACAAGCGGTTAATTGAGCCATGCAGGAGACGTGTGCCGATAATATGTCCGCCCTTGCTCGTCAGTTTTATTGTTCAACTACAGCGGTATTTCACGGCGTATGCAAATAGGATATTCGTACGAGTTATTTGTGCGTGTCATACATTTTCCGTTTTCGGTGGCGAATAGCCAGTGGCTCCCTTGAACGTCCGTAGAACAAAGATTGAAGCATAACTGCCGCAGTAGGGAAATGGGGCACAGTGAAGACGCGGAGCGGACGTGACAGAGCAGAAATATGTAAGCATAAAAGTCGCGGTAAGGAAATGGGGCACAGTGAGAAGACGCAGAGCGGCCGCGACACGCAAGCCAGGCCCAAGGACCCGAGGGCCGTCCATGCCATAACTATTAGTGTAGGTGTACTGGGCTAACCGTAGGTGACCGCTACTACGCAAACAGGGACACCAAGTGAGGCAGCCGACAACATTTCGATGTGAATGATATGCATTGCGACGGAGAGAGGGGGAAAGAAAGAGCGGCGGCAGTCGAAATGTCCAAACAGAGAAACACAAAAGTCGACAAAAGATGCCGACGCTGCAAAAAATAAACACATTGGCATTCCACCTGGCGCTTTAGGTGGTGAACAGACTGAAGTAGCACACAGACTACCTTTTCACTGGATTTTATAACCGCCACACTATACTATACCGGTATATCAATATATCTCCACCTGGTTGTCCATCACGCCGGTTGTCGTCGACGTATATTTCAGAATAAGTGTCTTCGCATCTCCGGTTACTCCAGCGTTGGAGGAGTGATCGTAGCAGCCCTGCAATGTCGATGTTCCTATGGACGTCTGCGGGACGACGACTTGCAAGCTCCTGTCCAATCGGCTGCCGCTAGTCTGTGCAGCCGCCCCGCAGGCTTGGGGTTCGGGACCTGACCAAATATTCTCCAGCTGCGAGCCGTCGTCATGGCGAAACGGCCATGTATACGTCCCGGCACCACGTGGCGTGTGCAGCATGTCGCCCTTGCCCACCGAATAGTTTTCGGCGTTCTTGTTCCACTCGTCGAACATATAGCGTAGCCCCTGTTTTCAGTACCGGGGTGCGGATGCGACTTATTTTCCTCAGAACAAACATATCGATACTTCTTACGGTATACTCGTAGCCTGGGATTTTTATTTTCCAATACCCCCCCCTGGTTTTCCTGATTTTATTCCGGGATTTCCTACATACGTAATGACACAATACCTATCATAGCCTGGGTATTTAAGATCAAATGACTCCCCCCTCCCCCCCCCTCCGTC
>MEHQ01004421.1:28665-44814 GCA_008828725.1 Saccharina japonica
GGGGGGGGGGGGGGTAGTGGGGTGTCTGGGATTCAGATCCGCGTGCCCCCTCGTTGTTTCTGAAATTATGTTTATTGACTCGTTTCTGATATTTATCAGCTGAGTTCATTTATCAGATCGTTTCTTATGATCTCCAGTTATCAGTCACTGCGAACACGGGTGGTATATCGTAGTCTTTTCAGTGCCGAGCTCCGAAATTCGTAAACTACACGCAGTATATTAATAGTAGTACACATAACAAAGAATCAGGTCCGGGGCAACACACACGTACAAAGCTAAACAAAAAAAGTGGTAAAAACAGGGAGATTGAAGATGTGCTTGAGCTCAAACTCCGGTCGTCAAATCCATAGCGTAAGTTTAAATAGCTTGCCTACGTACAATACCGCAGTACATAACTCCGTTTATAACTGCGAGTAGCGCGTACTCGCAGTGTGAGCAATGTGCATCGAACCCTGGTATTACTGCCAGTAAGCGTAGTACCTCCAGTTTTGCTCGCCGAAGATACGACGTATGTACGTATGACTTTGTATAAACATATACGCGTACAACATTTAAACATTGTGTCAACAGCGAGGAAAAACAACGAAAAAAGCAAAAACAGAAAATAAATACGTGGGAGGTCATCCAGGGGTTCGAACTCAAGCAGTATTAATAGTAGTCTGTCGTCCACCACCTTGCCTATACGTAATGCCCTTTTTTCCCATTGCGAACACGATTTACTGGTACTATAGCTGGTATATAAGTAATAATTCAACCGTGAAATGGAGCTACGTAATGAACCGAGTTTTATTTTTTTGCACAGCTGCTGCTTTTGCTGCTGCTCTAGTATCTGTGTATGTACCTGGTATATCTACATCTCAGTTCCTCTCAGTCTCGTGTCTTCTTAAGCAGACTGATATGCTTTCCTACAGCACTACTACTCTACAGCAGCAGTACTACAGCAGCAGTCCTACGTATACGACCAGGCACTACTACTACTGCTGCTGTTATATGTATAGTTATGTTTGTGAAATTTCAATTTTCACACTTTTCGCAACTTTTCTCTTCGAACGAGCACTTTTCGGCAAAACGCTAAGTACCCCGACACGGGAGGCCCGGCCGGACACATTGGTCGAGGTTTGAGCTCGATCCGAGCACTGTAGCTCGCGTGGCGGGCGCTCAAAGTTTTTTTTCCCGCGGGAGTGGATAAGCCGATTTCCCTGGTTTCTCTGCGTGAGGCTTTTTTTTGTACGTAGGTGCCAGTAAATAATACGTGATGTCCTGTTGTTTGCCCTGATTTCACGAGCTGGTCATGCGCACACACAGGAGAGCGCAGACATATCGGTATACCACAGACAGGTAGAAACAGAACATGCAGAGAGCACAACGTTACTACTCTGCATAAGCACCAGCAGCAGGTAACACCGTGCCTGGGTGATACACCCATCTGCGCTGTACTGCTGTGGCTAGCTGTGTTTATCGGAGCAAGCGGTCCGTAATCCACCATCTACCTTTCTGTTGTGCTGATATATGTGACTGACCCACTCTCACTTTGGCCTGAAATGTAATGGTCGCTTTGATCAAATAGGAGTACGTACCTCAACTGTTCATACGTACGAGTACATATATTTTTTGTGTTTCTTTCCTGAAGCTCACTTCAGAAATCTACAAGACATCAGACAATATGCAGCAAACACAAACAACGAGGTCACAGCCCCGCCTAGAAGCACAAGCAGCAGACATTACTGTGGCGGGTCCGCCGTTTACTGCTGCTGTGGCTATTAGTGGTTGCTTCATCGGCGGCTTGCATCCGTCATCAGCAATCGCCACCACACCTCTCTCTCTCTTTTGCGCTGCTGCCTGCTGCCTGCCTGTGCTTGCATGGTGTATGTGCGGCCTGTCGTGCATATGGCGCAAGCCGCGACAAATAATACTGTACCGGTATTTGGGCAAATCATTTTTTAATGTTTAATTATTTATTTTCAGGTGCGGGGGTGCAATCTGGGCAAAACAAAAAATAATTACTGTAGATCGCATTTCCAATTTTATTATTTCGTACCAGAAATAGAGTTAATTACTGTAATTATTTTCGGAGTGCGGGCACACGATAACCCAGACCCCACATATATAAGACAAAC
Source organism: Saccharina japonica (assembly GCA_008828725.1). Lineage (NCBI taxonomy): Eukaryota > Phaeophyceae > Laminariales > Laminariaceae > Saccharina > Saccharina japonica. The sequence goes on from MEHQ01004421.1 coordinate 30,783, forward strand.
AGCAAACACAAACCAAGTGGATTTCTTACGTAGTAGGCAGGTGTGGTCGAGAGTTTCAGCCCCTTCTTCGATGCATCCTTTTCTACTTCTTCTGCAAATACTATCCCACCACTACTGCTGTACGAGCACTGCTGTGTCCCATGTGTCACGTGTGCGTGCGTGTGCGGTGTGTGCTGTGTGTCATAGACCTTCCATACCTTGAGCGCCACAACAATAAACTATTGACAAATATGATAAAATGTTTGGCGAGGTCATTAACAAAAATCTCTGAGAACGATCGAGTCAATAGTAGTAATGGTTCCATCATATTTCCGAGTATGTTTTATCCCCAAAAATGCAGGTGCAGTTTTTAAAATGATATTTGTACATACAGCAGTAATACGCAGATATTTCATAACGTCGTATTTATGTAATACCAGTATACAATATGATATGCGTATGATACAATATCGCATGTTGTATTAATAATAGTAGATTCTCGATTTGTCCTTGCGCCACTCCCCTAGGCACGTCCCGGAGGGGAACCTTGTAGTAAGTACGGTAATGATTACATCGCGAAATGGGAGCTAGCTATGAATTCACCCGTGAAAAAAAAAACACGGTTCGAGTACGAACTCGTACTGTAGTATTAGTATTTAGCCGAGTTTTTTGTTGTCGTATTGTATCGTACAGTGTACAAAGACTGCGGTGCTTGCTGCTGTAGCACTGTACTCGCATTGCAAGGAGGCAAGGCGGAGGCGGTGGAAGGGGCTAAATACGACCTGCCCAGGGAGGTATTCGGGAGAAATCGGTCGCTTTCGCGAGACCGAGCCATCAAAGAAAAGAGCAATATCGAAGCTAGCGACGACAAAAAAACGAGATCCTAGCAGAAAACAGATGCACAGAAAAAGTACGTAGAACCCAGGGTAGAACCTGCTATATGTTTCTCCAAAACACCCTTGAAATATGAGTTCTGCCTCGAAGAAACAACCTCGATGTCCCGCAAACAACCTTGCTGCCTCGAAGAAATTTTTTCGTGTCCCGCCGTCTCGCAAGAGCCTACGAATTGAAGGTCGCCGCGCTCGGCGGCGGCGCGCCACCCGAGAGTGCGCGCCGGGGGAATATTAAGGGCGGAGGCTCAGGGACGCGATCCTCGAGAAGAGCGGGCGAGGAAGCGATCGCGAGGGCACCAAAACGGATTCCGAGTGGAATCCTGTCTGAAGCGAAGACGATCCGAAGTAGCTCCGCCTTCAGCTCAGAGGAGCTCAGAGGCCCTGCACTATGATATATATTTCTATGTACACCTGTTGTCTAGACTATATCATCACGATCGATATATAACGGACAACTGGTGAAGGTGACTACCGTGCTTTAGGTCGGACTCGCATGAAATCGGATGGGTGGTGTAACAGGCAAGCGATGCTTCTCTCTACGAAGTTGGTTGCAGTGGCTGTCTTCAAAATAATATCGCGCGCGGACTACTGTAGGAGTACGAGCTGGGCCCGCCGTACGGAGAAAGCTTCCTAAAGTCGTATCTCGTGAACCACTGCGAATTAGTCTACAACAATTGGGAGCATTACCGTAATCATGCGAGTCATCGCACCCATCGGGGTTTTGGCACCCATCGGGGTTATGGCACCAGGGTGCGATAAAAAACACAAGAAATAAACATTTAATTGCATTTTGGCAACCCCATCGGGGTTATAGCACCGGGGTGCGATAACCTCGACATAAATTCAAGATTGAGTGCTGCCGCAACGGGCCGTATGTACTTTGAAGCTACGTTCGGTGAAAGATCAACCACTCACGTATCATTATTATTGCACTGACGCAGTTCACGCGTTCAAGTACGGCACGTCAATCGTCTTATATGCTGTCAACCCAACACACATACGGTACCTCGGTACCTACGGCGCTGCCGCCTCACCGGGGTGCATATGTGCAGCACCGTTGCCCCAAGTATGGCCCGGTGTATTACGATTCAGCATCGCACCCATCGGGGTTATCGCACCGGGGGTGTGTAAATACCAAGAACGGCATGATTTAATTGTGTTTGCGCACCCCCATCGGGGTTTTGGCACCAATCGGGGTTATCGCACCGGGGTGCGATAAAAAACACAACAAGAAAGAAACATTTAAACACGCGTTCGCACCCTGTGCGATGACTCGCATGATTACGGTAACCCGAACACACCACTACTTATGCAAGCCAAAGCGTATATGAATTTTTCCAAAATTTTCTATACATTCCCCCCCCCCGACTTGATCTCGCCGAGTTCTCCGCGAAAATTTAAAAACACCGACTTTTTGACACAAAATGAATTAAAATTCGTATAAAAATCGTTGTTTACGATCTAAACGAAACTTGGTGAAGACAGTGCTGAAGACACAAGGAGGAGAGCGATGAAAGTCTCGTCGCCCAATTCGCCACCCATGAATTATTTGATTGGTTCCAAGAGATACGTATTTTATATAACCGATCCAACAACCCGAAAAAAAAACAACAGCGGCCAAAACTTGTAAAAAAAACAAAACAAAAAATAGGGCCGACATCAGTGAATGCCTTCGAACGTGCGATTCAAATTCGGGGTTAAAATTCAGTGTCAAATTCTCAAAATTGAGTGGGGCATCGCAGAAATGCCACTATTTCGTAATTACTTGACTAATGTGTGGAATCGAGTTTTGGTAATTTAGCCGGTCGCCCCGGTGGGCTAGCAGGCAACCACGAAGCCTGTTAGCGTCAAGATCGCGAGTTCGAGCCCCGCCGAGTGTATGCTCGTACGACTTTTTCTCGCAAAATATCTTGACTAGCGGAAGCGCGAGAGCGTGAGTTAGCAAAATTCGATGAAAATCGACGAGCGTTGCGCGATTAAAATCAAGGCTAACCGTAGTGGGGGAGGAGGGAGAGGAGCCTACTTTGTGACCCCGGATCTGAGTTACGACAAGGGAGGGAGAAAGGCGGAAGTGCGAAGATAATAAATGGGATGGAAAAAATAAATAAATACAAATCTCTTGATGTGGTCAACCTGTCGATGAGTGCACGAACTACACCGTGTAAACAAATCAAGTCCAAAATCGCAAAATAGATTGGGGCATGGCCAATCCGACGTTTAAACCATTTTATGGCTGGCCCAGCGCACGGATCTACATTATTTGACCTTTTCGTGGCACGTGTCGCGACACGTGTCGCGACATGTCGCGACATGCCGCGACACGCCACGGACGCTGCCGCGGCACGCCGCGACACGTGCCGCGGCATTTCACGACATGCCGCGACATGTCGCAACAAGCCGCGACACGTAGGGTCAGGGTTAGGGTTAGGGTTAGGGTTAAGGTTAGGGTTAGCGACACTCGCCGCGACACGCCGTGGGGTGTCGCGGCATGCCGCGACATGCCGCGGTGTGTTGCGACACGTGTCGCGACACGTGCCACGAAAAAGTCAAATAACGTACAACGGTACGGAATACATGCTATTTGCCAAATCTGTCAGGAGACAGCAACTTCCACCCCTTGGCAGACAGCAACTTTGCCTTGACATGCCTTGACTGACACCAAACTCCTAGGTTGTAGCGGGGAACACTCGGCCCTAAACCCACGACAGCGTACGTTTTGCCTTGCTTGACATGTCTCTTATTAATGACATCTTTGCTATTATCCGTAGACAGTTTATTACCAGTACGTCACAATAAGGACAGGATCGATGATCATTCGTATATATAATATATAACTACTCGTACAATAAGTAACTACCAGGTATAAACTCGTTTGGGCTGGTCGGTGTTACTTGCTCCTTGCCCGGTGGCTTCGTAATTCTTGTTTATTTAGCTTTCAAGAGATGTTTGAAGTTCTTCGTTCTTGCCCGGTGGCTATCATATCATAGCATATCATACGTACGAATAGCTGGTGTGTAAGAGGAACGAACGTCTGCTGTGTCCCCCCTTTTCAGCTTGCGGCACCCCCGTGATTTCAAGTCAACCACAAACATCCCGAGGGAAAGCCTTTTATGTATCTATACGTATGTACGTATGTGCGAGCTACAGTGCTCAGATTATACTCAAACCTCGACCACCGTGCCCGGACGGGCTTCCCGTGTCGGCGGACTTAGCGAGTTGCCGTAAAGTGCGCGTACGAAGTGACATGTTCTAAAAATGACGAAACATGTAACTTGTAAAGGGAGCTGCAGTAGTACGATTTACACAGATGCTCCGAGTGTTGATGATGGAATGTGGCCGACTATGATGATAGTCGAGAGGTAAGGGCTTGGATTGCTGTTAGGCAAATCCGGTTGCGAGCTTCGCTCAGAAGAAAGACATCGATGATGTTGAAATGGCGCTTTCAGGAAAAAAGAGAGAAAGAGAGAGTGAGAGGATGGGGGTGCCACCATCAGTCAGCTCTCGGCAAGACGCACGCCCTACGGCTAATCCCGGGCCATTGTACTGCCCGAGCTACATCAACGTTCCCAGTATCGATACTTAGCAGCGTTCCCAGCATCGATACAGATGGTGCTTGCTCGAGATCGTTGGAGTAAAGTAAGGAGTATTGGAGATATACTGGTACTTCGTGTACTCGGAGTATTTCGGGGTTCGATACTCCGGGATACTGCTCGTACTCAGTGTTTCGGGTATGAACACTCTCAATACTGTTTGTACTCGGAGTATTTCGGGTATATGAACTCGATAACTGAGCGGAATGCACCGCGGGCTTACTGTACTGTCTTACGAGTAGCTACGCTATGCTATGATACTGCTGTATGTACCAGAGAGAACTTGGTATGTGTACGAGTGCATACAAGAACATAATACCTGCTGTTATATACTGGCTGTTATCACATGACAACCGTGATACAGAACAGATCACTTACTCCTAGACGAGTAATGCCTACTGATGTACAGTAGTACGAGCTACGTTGTAGCATATAACCTTGTGTTATCCAGCAGCGACTCTATGATACCGATTACTGCTATAATAGGTGTCATCTCTAACACGATACTGCGGGTACTCTTTGAGTATTTGGGGCTTCAGACTGCTCATACTCCAAGTACTCCGAGTATTCAGGCCGCCAGTACTCTAACACTCTAAGTACAATTTACTCGATACTCGGAGTATACTCGGAATGTGAAGTACATTGGGAGCATCTTTGCATCATTTTAAAAACTCGGCCGTCATTCCTCCCAGGTTTTGGGAGTATGTGACTGGCGTTTATAGCATTTCAAAATTCACAGATGCTCCCATTACCTGGAAGTATAATTAGAGCATTTTAGAGAAAAAATACTTCAGGTACTTTGTGTACTCGCAGTATTTCGGTGTTCATTACTCTCGATACTCGTACTCCGAGTAATTTAGATGTTTTTACTCCGAGTACTGCTTGTACTCGAGTACATTGCTGATATTCCCAGTTCTCGGAGTATTTGGGCCTTCAGTACTGCTCATACTCCAAGTGCTCCGAGTATTTAGGCCACCAGTACTCTAATACTCTCAGTACGAAAAATACTCGATACGAGTACGAGTATACTCGGGAGTATTGAGTATACTCGGTGCATCTGTGTACTATTACTATGATACAGCGTGGCTTGTGGAGCTGACTACCGGTCAGTTAGGCCGGACTTGCAAAATAGGATGGAGTAGTCAGGCGAGGCTTCTCTGTGCGAAGTGGGTCTTACAGTGGCAGTCGTCATTGTCATATCGCGTGCGAGCTACGAGTACTTCGCTAGAATGCAGTGTGGGCGAGATCACAAAAACGGCGGTGCGGTATTAAAAACGCGGATGGAACACGCTGGAAAAATGTACCACACTGCTGTACGTACTGCTGTTGTTGTTGGGGTAGTTCATCACGAACGCGCAAGACGAGACGACTATATTATTATTATACCATGTATGTGTACTTGTACAAAGCTACTCGAATGTATGTAGCTTGTGAAGTTGACTGTGGATCAGTTACTGCTGTGTATAGGGCCGGGTAGTTAGGTAGTGAAGTTGACTTATCAGCCAGTTAGGCCGGACGCACATCCGGTGTGCTCGAAATGGATGATTACAAAGCAAACTCTATCGCGCTTGTTGTGTACACTAACTACCGTGTACTCCCCGGTGTATGGACGACAGCTCCTTACGATTACGGTTGGCGATCGCAACAGAGGGCCAGGGTTTTAATCGAACCGCGCTTTCAATCTCAACAATACACAAGATGTATCCCACCGCCGCGGCCAAAAACGCGCTACACGGAACCGTGTGATATATCGTCTACACACAGAACCAGCGTTCGAACCGGACACCAACTCCGCCGCGTGGGTAAACGTAACAACGGTAGGAGCGCGCTTGGGTGATTTCGCACTTAATGACAGCCCCCCGAACACTGCGCGCCGGCAAGATGCGACGCAAGGAGGATACTGTGCCTGGTACAGAGTAACACAGAACACACACACAGGAGGCCGCAAAAACAAGACAAAACACAATCAACCGCGCTTCCACTCACATTCTTCGCCGTCGCGACAGCCTCCATCACCGTTGTTGTTCACGACGACGGGAAGGCCACGCAGCTGTTGGGGTTGGTACGCATCGGAGGGGGAAGAACTGAGGGCGACGAGCCCAGCACTCAGAAGCTTCGGAGCCAAGCGCATGATGATGAGTGATGTCGGTCGATCTTGAAATGAGTCTTCTCTGCGGACGTCTGATGTTGTACTTGTACAGAACCTTGTGGAGCTGCACCTTACGTGGTGCCAAGTATTCGGGGGACAGGTGGTGCTGTGGTGTGCTCTCGAAAGGTACGAAACTGGGGAAGCTTGAGGGCAGAGGGCAGAGGAGGGAAGGAAGGGGAAACGACAGGGTCGATTCTGGAATGAGAGGATGGGGGGGAGGTCGCCGCAGCGCGCGGGACTGTCACTTTTCGAACAAATAGACGTTGAACCGCGAATAGGAAGAGCCCCGGAGCATTATAAAAAAGCTAAAGATTCTCGGCCGGATATTAATACACCGCTCCTACTCCACGTCGTGAGGCATGGCTGTTCGGCCGAATAGATGCATACCATTTCAGATTTGTATTTTTCGATTTCAAAAACGAAAGCACATGCAAAATCTGACGGGATGTTTTTCGACCGTTTCCTATCAGGTTCGATTTTGATTTTTGAGCTTCAGATTAGACTACGGTCCGATCGATTTTTCAGCGACCTATTTTAATAGTTCGAAAATCAAAACAGCCTTCCTATTATACGAGAAAAACGGATTTATTGTACGTGCAGAGATTCGAGCAAACGGCCAGACCAACAAACTGCTGCTGTTGTGGTCTGGCGCCGCGAAGGGACGTACCGAGTGCGCTGCACTGGGCGTAGGACCCAAGCGTCCGAAGGCGCCCTGGCTGCCTCTGGTCTGGTGGCGATGTGCCGAGTGCGCTCGAGTCGACCTGTCTTCAGTATTTTGGCACAATGAAGCATCCGAGCCCACAGCACGTTGACTCACTGACTGCTGCTGTGCGGCTGCAGCTGCTGTTGTAAAGTCTGCGAGTACGGAGAGGCGCGCGCCGAGTGCGCTTCCCTCCGTCTCTAGGTCAGCCCGCGCCACCCGACTGTAGTCTGGCCACGGAGAAACGCACCGATCGCCGGCTGCGCGTCGGGGGCGAAGCCACGTCGCTATGTCAAACCGTTTCCTATGCGGTTCGATTTTTGAGCTTCAGATTATGGTCCGATCGATTTTTCAGCGACCTACAATATTTCGAAAATCGAAACAACAGTCTTCTTTATTTACTAATATTGCTGCTTGCTGCTGTATAAAGTCTACGAGTACGGAGAGGCGCGCGCCGAGTGCGCTTCCCTTCGTCTCTAGGCCCGAGCCCGCGCCAGCCGACTGTAGTTTGGCGAAGGAGAGACGCACCGATCGCCGGCTGCGCGTCGGGTGCGAAGCAACGTCGCTGTGTCACCATCCAACTAATCGATCGTGCTGCTGCTGCTGCTGCTGCTGCTGCTTGCTTGCTGCGTGGATAACAGCTCGAATTTAGAGACCATGCCATTTTTCGATTGGATTTTGGGCCAAAATCTGACGACTTGGACCATCGCATTCTCACGAAAAAGTTCCGGTCAAATTTTGCACAATCGGACTGCGTACCGTAGTATAAGGACGGTGCTTTCGTTTTTGATCGAAAAATACAAATCTGAAGCTCGAAATCGAACCGCATAGGAAACGGCCTCACCATCCAACTCATCGATCGTTTTGCTGCTGCTGCTTTTGCTGCTGCTGCTGCTTGCTTGCTCATGGATAACATCTTGCAGTTAGAGACCATGCCATATTTCGATCTGAAAATCTGATGACCCAAGTCGTCGGATTTTGGCCAAAATCTGACGACTTGGGTCATCGGATTCTCAAATCGAAAAACTTCCGGTCAGATTTTGCACAATCGGAATTAAGCAGATGCTTTCGTTTTTGAAATCGAAAAATAAAAATCTGAAGCTCGAAATCGAACCGCATAGGAAACGGCCTATTTATATATAAGTTAGGGCCCGTACAAACGGGGAACACAAAAACTAAAAACAAAACCTAAAAACAAAACCTAAAAACGAACAGACTTTAGGTTTTAGGTGTAAAATCGAAGATGGTGTACAAACGCAGGATACGCGTGAAAAACAAAAGCAAAAAACAAAAGCGAAAACGAGTCAACGGTCAAGGTGGAGGACCAGCAGTAATGCACCACCCAGCTGCGGTAGAGGCGACGCCCAGCCCTGAAAAAAGAGGAGAGTGTGCCCACATGACTAGCCGACCATACTCTGCTGCTGCAATGGCGCCCGTAGCCTGGAGCGCGAGATCTGCGCTGGATAAAGTACGGGTGCTGTCCAAAAAGTTTCACCGCTTGCTACAACAGATGATTTTTGAATGTACAGCAGCACGCAATTCGACTTGGACCGCCCCATGAGCCACGGTTTTGGCTACGGCGTTGAACACTGCATTGCCTGGGACCAGCCGCATGTTGTTCGCGCATTGTCTGCTCTCTGTCTTCTGGCTGTCCAGTGTACGGGGCGTTCGTAGCTGCGGTTGTCGCCATGATCTCCGTTCTCGCTGGGCTGTTCGTTCTTCGTGTTTTGTTTTTATCGCAAATTGTCTGAAACTGAGGCCACCAGACTGGTACAGATATTTGACGTTACACCAAACAAAGGATACCCGACTGCCCGGGTACCTATCCTTAATCCTTAATAATATAACATTACGTAATAAGGAGAGGGGTATATGGTTGTTGGGGGGCGGTAATACAGGGTGGTACTCGTGATGCTCGTACTACTGTAACGTATTCCCGTTGGCAAGCAATACCCTAGGTTACATCGCGCGGGTACCCCAAGGGACACCTACCAAAAAACAAGCCTCCGCGGTAACGATGTCTTGCCGGGGATCTTCCACGTTCGCGTGCGAACAATAACCTCGCGAACCAAGCGTCATGCCGGGGATCTTCCAGGTTTTTTGTGCCGAGTATATTCCAGCTGGTATACTTGCCTTCCGTGATGACCCGTGGCTCTTTCGGCCATCGCTAGACTCAATGGCGGCAGTATCTGTGTGTCGCATCACGAAACTGACAGTCCCGCCGTCACCAGGGACGGTACGGCCCTGCCCATCTCGGCGTTATACAGAGCTACTTACTTTACATATCAGTCGACCCACAGTCGTTCTTCGAGCCCTGAACTCCATCGACACCACACCTTCCGTTCGCGATTCACGGTACACCCTCACGCTCGCGGGCATAGCACCACACACCAATTAACTACTGTCAAACAGGGCGCACAACACAAATCCACAATCACTCCAAGATCGTCGGTCAACATCATGCTGAATCCAGTTGTACGAAAGGTTCTGGGCGCTGTTGGGCTCATCTTCCTGGGTGTCTTCTTTTTTTCCGGTGTGGCCGCCTACAATCTCAGAGGCAACGTTCGAGCACCCCCTGACCGGAACAATGGAAACTGGGGCTGCGGCGACGGCGAGCAATGTAAGTGGGGGTTGGATTGATTACTTTGTGGTGTTCCTGGCGCGGTTCTCGTTTCTTTGTACGTACTCATCACGTAAATTACTCGTTAGTATAGAGTATAAAATATGGTCTAACCTGCAAAGTTTTTTGGATCTCGCTGCTCTGCCGCCTGCGAATTATCAACGCGAAACCACTGAACGGTGCCCCTCTATCATGCCGGCACGTACTCGTATACCGGTATCTTTGTTCACCCGAGCTGTACGTAGAAGAGGAGGTGGTGATCGCCACACAGCGCTATGCACACCGCGCGGCTTCCGTGCTTTTGGGCCAATAAACCAAAACATTGAAAAAAGAGAAAGAAAGATGAAATACGTAGTACTCGTACTCGTATGTCTTATTATGCGTAGATAGGCTAATGGTTCAAATGAATCGACGAAAACTTACTCTCCGTCCAAACTCAACGCAGTTTGTTCGAGTCAGACCGTGATTTTTGCCCACGTGCGAGGATATTACCTACTGAGCTTTAGGGGTAAAAGATCGATCGATTACCCAGCCCAGGGTAATCCTTATATCACTCTGCCCCCCTCTGAACGCCTTTTGGGACGTCGGTACCGTATACGGCCGTACGTTGACCTACCCGCTTCGTTTCAGTACCCGAGGAACCAGAGAGATATGTTTTTTAGGGATGCACGCGCAAGCGTTTCTACGTATAAAAGAAACGTTCGAAGTGAGATTCGAACCCGTGTCCTCGACGACGTCATATATATGTGAGGGTATTGCCTACTGAGCATCAGGGGTAAAAGATCGATCGATTACTCAGCCCAGGGTAATCCTTATAACACACGTCTTCCACATGTTGTGAGTGATGACAATGGGAACGGGATCTTAAATCTTTGAATTGTTTGTTTTTACACCACTTCAGCGGCTGGGCTGTGTTCTATCTCGCGGGGAACTTGATATGAAACCTTCTTCCCAGGATATATATATATATATTTTTCATCTTTTTTGCGAGATAATTCCAATGCAGGTGTGGTAGTAGTGTGCATCAGCATACAAGGTGTGTTTATATAATATGGCTTCGAATATTTACGAGGAATTAATATTTCGATACAAATCCAAATGTTGGCCCAAAACAGGCAGACATTCAAATCTCGTCAAAAATTGCGCCAATCTTCGGAAGCTTTGCGAAATCTTGCTCCCTCGCAAAATACTCTTTGCCATACTCTGTATGGACTACCAACAGCAATGCAAAGCTCTCGCAAACATGATAAATAGACCTGGTAGCAGAAATTATCGTTGTAAGTTCCCCGCGAGATACAGTCGTGTGTAAAAAACAACATTTCAAAAAAATAAGATCTCCTCTCCATTGGCATCGGCCTTACGAACACCGCACCAACCGTTTTTATTATTACTATTAATAGAGGTACCCTGAACTATGCCAGGGCGGGGCCGGTGTAGCGAACAAAATAAAAACACCAAATAGTAACTGGTCCACGCGGGAAAGGCCTCCGAATACGCTGTGAACCCCTCCCCTCCCACGGACCCGCCCCGTTCGAGGGGACGGAGCGAACCGTCCCCGGGAGGCCGCCTTCCCCCGCTCCCCGCTCGCCGAGTTCGGAGTCGGGGCCCGTTTTCTCGGCGGGGTCACATTGGGCTGATGCGTGCCTCGGGCGCGGCGCGGGTGCGGTGCCGATCGGGGTCGGGTGGCGCGCGGTAGAGCCGGTCCCCCGCGGGGCATACGAAAAACTGGCATAGTTGTGAAGATCCTAATCGACATCACCACCATCACCACTACCGAAGCGTATCGTATACCGGTAATACATATTTTTTGCCTGATTTTTCGTTTTATTGAGTTTTGTTTTTTTGGCAAATTTTGACCACCTTCGACCAAATACTTTCGGCGAAAAAAGTAGAAAAATAATATAGAAAACCGCGGGCCACAGTTCTCGGGAAGGACACAACAAAAAAAAAATGACACGTGAACAAAGTTTCAGTGTCTTTATCTTTAAAATACTGCTTCGACATTTTGATTTTAGGGCGGGAAAGTGCGAAAGTAAGGTATTTTGCCTCGTAATTTATTACTTTCAGTTTTTGATCGATTTTTGATTAACATTTGACATTTATAGCTGACCAGATGCTCGAATTTTTGAGAGAAAAAATGTACAGACACATGCCTTGGAGTACCTGGAACCTGGTCGTTGCGAAACAAAACTGCAAAGCTGAGTATGATATATCAACTACTATATAATAGATTTAACTCACAAACACCATATATATTATCTATTGTAAAATGAAACATAGAACAAGCGCGCCCAATGAGCGTGTCTAACATATCACGCAGCTTGCAGAGTTAATTTTCAACCGTTCAATCGGTAGTACTCACAGCTGACGTATTTTGTATATATTTTAAAAAAGCAGAAAATGAAAGTTTCTTCCTATCGAAACGCCTGCCTGTTACTGACAGCGTACTCAAGGCCCGTGGTTGGTCGGGATACATAGTTATAGCGCGCAGAGGGGTTGCTCTGCACGCGGGTCCCAGGGACGCTTTGCCACCATTAATATCGTAATCGTTTCATGCGGTCCTACAGCAGTACGAGTACATCCTATCAATGCTACAAGGGCTCCGCATGGGTGCCGGCATTCGCCGGTACCCATGCTTCGGATAGGACAATTTACCTGGTACATCAGTTATTTCGTACCATCCTTAATATTTACGACAATGTGATGGCGCTCGCTCGTGTTTCGATATCTGACGCATACGTGCAGAATCAAGGCAATGCCAAGTGTTGCAGGAAGAAGGGAATGCTTCAGTATGCAACCTCATTTCTCAGTCTCAACAGTAGTCAGTCTCAGAAATGTGATCAGTCGCTTTCGGTGTTCCCTGGATAGTCTCAGTTTTCAGGATAGTTTGTGAGATTTACGACAACAATGTGAGGGCGATCGCTCGTGTGTCGATATTTGACACATACTTAGAGAGTCAAGGCCATGCCAAGTGTTGCAGGAAGAAGGAAACGCTAACTGAGAAGAGCACTAGTAGTGGTACAATCAATGACCATTCCAAAAAAATAAAAATAAAAACCGTCCCCGGGCTCCGGGTAGTATTTTTTCCCGGAAATAGTCGAACTTCTGCAAAAAAGAGAGGGGGTCCCTGGCAATGATAATGACTTACTTTAGGATTGGTGTCTCACTCATGGGGAGGGGATGACCATCCTCTCCCCCCACGCTCGTGTAATTTGGTGTTCGTTTTATGTAGGCGTTTTTGTATCGGGGATGTCGATATTGCAGACCCACAACGCGTGCTTCACGCGGCGTCCGGAGAGCTAGCTCGATATCTACAGGGGTTATTGGTTGATGTATGGATGCCTCGCTGCTTTCTCCTGGTGTGGCTAGTTTTTGGGGCTCTGAAAAGTTCGAGGGCGATAGAGCGAGAACATTTTGGTCCCTAAAAAACTCGTCGAAGGGTGGTTGTGCCTGGCAGAGTCGTTGGTGCTGCAACCCTGACCGCTAGTGCTGTATGCATTCTTGTTGGCAAGAACTGAGCATGCTCGTAGTCAAGGTGTATTCCTCTACATCGCAAGTTATCGTTTGAGAAAAGATGGTCTACACATTGCAAACTTACTGTCTGCTTCAACAATTTGTTTGAAATTTCTTCAAATTTCGGTGTAGTGCGGCTCAACGACGTGATATTCCTCGTAGTCACATGTGTGATCTTATTCCAGCCTGTTCCAGCACCAACCAACAATTATCAGGTACTCGTATAGGATCGGAGCCGCTTCTGGCTGCCTCGTACGTGCGAATCCCTTCTCTCTACTCCCTCTGGTGGCAAAACAAAAAATTGTTCCCAGTGACTTTAGTTACTGGGCTCTGTCGCGGAAATTATTTAATTTCCCAAATCCCCTGCCTTTCAACTCTGTTTCGAGGTCTAATTCCATCTTTTTTTAGTAATCCCCTCCCCTACTTAGTTCGACTCCAAACACGATTTGGTTCTGTAGCCCATCAATCCATCTACGCCATGTTGTACCTGGTACAAAAATATGGATCTGTGACATTTGGCTAGATAAAGTTATACCGATTCAATACTTAACCTAGCTTGGTAGTATAGCTCTGGGTCGAGTCGGTTAT
>MEHQ01004421.1:47898-65682 GCA_008828725.1 Saccharina japonica
CGTTCAGTTGCGTACAGCAATAAGTATTTCGTTGCATTGCACCATGAATCTCTTTGGCCTTTTCAAGTCGGTCTTTACACATAGTGGACTTCTTCTGCCCCTTTCCTTGCGCGAGCGTAGCGGGCGGCGTCAACCGCCCTCGGAGCGAAGCTTTGCTTTCTTAGCGATATTTTTTCGTGTTGTTCACCACTATCGTTTTTGTCCTGTATTTGCCGTCATACATATGGAGCTCTTGGCATTATCAAGTCGCCAGTTGCAGCTACAATAATATATGCTCCTCTTTTACCCTTTTCACATTTGGTTCTATTATTCCTTCCGCGAGCGTAGCGGGCGGCGTTAGCCGCCCGCGCCGCGGAGCCCTTGTAGTTCATACTACGATTGATTATTGATTATTGAGTATTTTCAAGTTTCGCCCCGTATTCGTATCGGCTCCTCTCTCTGCACTGACTGCTGTTGATCTCCTCCTAGAGCCCCTCGATCGGCCTTGTCTATCCCTTCCAATCGCCCCCCCCCCCGTCGCGTCGCGTGGAACTGCCGCCTCGGGTGTCGTCGACGCGGCCTCGGACCTTGTTCGGGGCATCCCGGGCTGTTCCTGTGATGTGGTGTCTCTGCTTCCCTCGTTCTGGTGGTTATCTGTGGAACCCGGAGTTTCGCGCTCTTGCTCCCGCTGCCCTCTCACCATCGGGTCACTCTCCATCTCCAGTTCCGTTCCACTCGGCGAGGGCGCCGCCTGCACTAGAAAGGGAGGGGGCGCTATTCCCCCCCCCAGCGCGTTTTGAACCCCGAGGGTCCACCATGTGAGGCGCTCCTCCCACTCGGCATCGAGGCCCACCAAGTATTCTTGTACATGTGGTCCAATGTAGAGCTGTCGGTTTGTTAACCGGAGCAGAATATCCTGTGATCGGATCCCGAACGCGGCGAACAGCGCACGGTAGCGACCGACAGCCACTTGCCATTCCCTCGAGCGGGGGAAATCGATGTAGGCTGCTTGGGGCAGGCCCAGAGCGTCACTGAACAGGGAGCACAAGAGGAACGAAGAGGTTGGGTTCCTCCCTTGGTTGCGTACCATGAGCTCGAACGAGCTGTAAACGTCGGTTGACCAGTAACTAGCTGGGCCCGGTCCTGGGACATCTCGTTGCAGGAGGTCGGCGAATTGAATGGTGCCCTTTAACGCCGCCCACCTTTCCCCCGACTCGTTCATGGGCAGGCAGATTATCAATAATAGCTCTGATACATAATATTGAATGCTGCACCATCGCTCCTACCCTTGGGGCACGGAGTAGTGTAGGCTCTCACCAGCAAACAAATAACAAGAAAACACAGGCAAATAAAACAAGAAAACAAATAATAACAATCTAAAAAAGCGAGGGAAGGTTATTCAAAATAGTTGTAACCGGTATCAGGTATCAGGTTCTCAACGCGAAGAAAGAGAGCAAACATGGAAAGCAGCGGAAGAAATAAATGCGTCTAAAGACCCAACAGCCAACAGCCAGGAGGTGGCGTGGAGCTCCTCTCTCTCTCTCTGTTCCCGAAACGTAATTTTGGTGTGTTTCGGTACTTTAGTGTGGCGTGTTTCTTGAACGTACGTGAGATAGAAGTACTGGCAAATATACTGGCCGGGTCCATCAATATATTGGTACTGTCAGTACATACTATGCCAGTGCCCAGCCCTAAAAAAACTACTACGAATTCGTCTATTAATAATACTGTAAACCCGGTATATATTGTTGAAATTCCTGGTGAAGGAATATTAATATTATTATTTATGTGCCATCTCAATGTATACGTAGCACTTGTTCAAATCATACGGACATACTGAATAGGGAGGCCTCCAAGGGGGTACTCTGTGTCTCACCTAGTCACGTTACAAAATCGCGTCGTCGGCAGCACATGTGTCGTTGGTCGCGAGTTCGAATCTATGCCTCATGCCCTTTTCTCTAAAAAGCGTTTTTCAGGGCGGATGTGAGATTCGAACTCACGACCAACGACACATGTGCTGCCGACGACGCCATTTGGCAAAGTCTTACTCCGTTGGGATACTGGTAAAAGGTTAACCAATTACCTACCCACACTAAGCCTTATAACAGCAGCGTGGGTGTCCATAGCCACATACATGACGAAATGCGCCAAAGAGTGAAGCGATGATGCGAAGAACCGAAAACTACGAAAACTAGATGCACCTCCCTGTTCTATTAGCCCTGCTCCCTCCATCCGCAAGGGCCAATCCCTCTTGCCCAAACACTCCTGATGAAACATCGAATGAGCTCCTATTACCATTTGTTAGCAAGGATCATGATAGGGGCGGGCTGTTCACTTGTTGTATTGCTTTGCGAGCTAGGAAGCACTTCCTGGTGGGATCAAGGTACGGGCGTAAACCCAACCCAACCCCCAACCTCAACCCTAACCCTAACCCTAACCTTGATCCGAACCGGACCCAAAACGGACCAGAAACAGGCAATCTACTATGAAGGACAACCCGTTGTCCTTACAAATGGTCGGTTTGTAACTTTAAATACTGCCCGCGTGTATGTAACATACCTATATACACGCCCCCAAATAATCCCTTTTAGTCCCCTCATGGCTCGATCTCGTCCCGGCGAGTAATTGCGGGCGGCCGCATCCCGCACAAGTACTTACTTCCAATCCCGTCGTGGCTATGTTCCCTATAAAATATCCCGGTGAGTCCCTTGGTGGTTCAATCCCGTCGAACGGAGTCCCGCGGTGGCTAGATCCAGTAGAAATAGTACCGTTTAGTCCCGGGGTAACCGAGCCCCGCGGGATATTATCCGGAATCGGAAAGGTGTACCGAGGAATGCCCCCCAAAAACTATTGCTATTTGCGGACAGGGGACAGCTCCAGAATATTGTTCGTCGGATTATGCACGGTGGACAAAACCTTCAACTACTGTACGTCTCTGGAATAGCGATTTTTTGAGCTGGGTAACCTCGGAGAGACTCTGGACTCATTACGAGAAACCGTACAGCTGATCCCCCCGGTGTATCCCCAGGTGCACCATTTTGTTTCTGAGGGTGGTCACTCGAGGAGCTCTATACGCCACCCAAAAATAATTTTTGGGGGGGGGGGGGGGGAGTACTACCCGATGAACAATCCATTGGCAAACTAGACAAAGAAACAAAATCACCACAATAATGAAAGTCCGACTATTTCGGGTTGAGGAGACCGATCATTCAGAAATATTTAAAGCCAAAAAGTGTTACCTCTACCGTAGCACGCCTCCCGAAAAATACGTAAACCACAGAAATGCCAAAATCGAACCGAATAAAATAAAATAAAACGCAAATGTTGGTGATAGGTTAAGCTGTTACCAGAACGTAGCCCAACGGACTAATGCCGTAAGAAACGCCCTAACAAATTACATCGACGGCAGGACATGGGTTGTAGTGGTCGTGAGTTCGTATTTCACGACCACCATGAAAACGCTTTTTAAAGAAACGCGAATTTCTTAATGTTAATAATCTGATAAACACTCTCCTTGGGTCCCCATAGATTGTTAAGAACTTCGGCCTAGGCACGTACGCCCCCACATGAAGACCAAAGGCCCCGCTGTTCAGAAGGGGGGGGGAGTGTTACAAGGCTTGGATTGGGTGGGTGATTGGGTCACCTGTTACCAGTAGTAACCCAAAACACTAATGTCTTAACAAATGCCCTAACACGTAAGAATCAGCCGCTGTTGGTTCCAGAGACAGGCGAAACTCGTTGGCTTCGACACTTTGTGCCATGGTTCTTGAGACTTGATGAACAAAAATTCGGCATTAGTTTATTTTTGCCGCGTACTACGACAGATATGTTTTTCTTTTGCGGAAATGGTTTCTGAATGACGGGGCTCCTTAACCCAAGATCGCCGGACTTTCATTCTTGTGTTTAATTTTGTTCATTTTATACCTAGGCCATGGTATTGTTCATCGGGTAGCATTTTGATTTCCTCCTGAAACAGTGTTTGGATGAGGTATAGAGCTCCTCAAGTGACTGACCACCCTCAGAAAATACACGGTAGCACCTCTACGGTATTACGGGAGCAGGCGTATTTTGGCAATGTGAAACACTGAGAACTGGCTTTTTATTTTTTTCCGTTTTCTTTAGGCGCACTTCCATGATTTTTATTGATTTTCCGGCAATTTTGGACCTTGGACGCACGAGGAAAAAAAAACTTGCCTCACTTTTTCATATTGCCATGAAGAACAACAATGCCAATTTTTGTTTCCTAACTCTTAAAACCATGGTGCAAATCCTTTTTTTGTGGCACAAAAATGTTGTTTGTAGCACAAAACCAAATCCATACGGTGTATAGCAGCATGAACAATTTTGCACAGACGCCGCCAGTATATAAATATATAGAATGACACATATGCGTAACAGCTCTAGTACTAATAGTACTTGAACCCGCACGCATATTTGTTTGTGTGGTCGCTCAGTCGTTTAAAAGTCGATTTTGCGGTACGTTTTGAGCCGAGAACGACCTAACTTGCATAAGGTCCACCTCTCGGTGCGCTGTTTGCCGGAGGTGCCTCGCCTTGCCTGCCTCTCCCGACCCTAACAGTGGCGGCCTCGTCCGTCTCGCATCGAGTCCCGGGGGCGAGTGCGAAAATCGTGTTTTGTACAAAAATGAAGTGTCTACTCGTCCATATAGAAAGGCATCATAGTCCATTGAAAATTATATTAGATGCCGAGTGGTTCAACGCACGGTCTGTCATACATCAAGTATTCCAGTGGTTCGAGTCCACAGCAGAGTTTTGTTTGTATTTTGTCCTTTTTTTTCGTTTGGCACAATGTATTTGCTATGTGCGAGTACGAATATACTGTTTGTAATTGACAACTACTTAAATGATCATATAATATCACGTTGTATAACTAGATGTATGAAATTGCTGGTGCTGAAATGTGAGCACTCCTCAGTATTTCTTAGACGTAAAATTTAGCCATTTTCGCTATACCCCGCGATGGGGTCCACCTCTCGGTCCGCTAGTTGCTCATCGTGCTCGCCGACCCCTATTGTGCCTACTCTGTCAGGAGCAGCCTCGGCCGTGTTCAAGGCGTGTCTCACGGGCGTGTATTTTGTTTTAGGATGTTATGCCTTTATCACAGGCTCGCCAACGTTTTGTTTTAAAGTCCCGTGCGGAGATATTACCTCTTTGGCCCTTGCGGTCCACAAAACAAATGTATCGAACGCATGCACCCCTCTGGAGCGTGTCGGGACTTTTTCTCGCGAGGGGGTGAACATTCTCGGTCGATTGATCCGCCATCGTGCACGCCGGCCTGGTTTGCACCGGGCAGGGCCTCGCGTGCGCTCGTGCCGTGAACATGATGGGGCGGTGGACGCTTCAACGTTCATCCAATAATGGGGTGATCGAGAGCATGTTTGTTTGTATTTCGCAAAACATCTTCTCCTGTGATGTAAACGCATTTTTATCAAATATTCCGTTCATGTCGACGACCGTCATTGGATTTTCTTAGACTGCTTTTGCTTGTTACTGATAAACGTCACTACCAGTACCACAACAGTGCATATAAAATAGTAACAGAGTATCACATACGTGTACAGATCCGCGCTCACTCTGGTCGAAAATATAAGAACCAATTTGATTCAAGTTTAGTACCTCAACTGTGTTGGGGGACGGTGCCCGCTTGTGGCAATATGGTGGACGTGCTAGTCCAGAGGCTTGGCGCGAGCCACCGTTAGGCGCGCTCGTTAGCTTTTCTCAGAAGAAATGTATGATGTTACAAGAAGGCTCTCTCTGGGCCAAAGATGAAGAAGACAGAAAATATCAGACATAACTGAGAATATTGGTTGGTTGTGAGCTTGGTGGGCGTAACCGGCCTCGACACGCTCGGCTCTACGGCTAGATGTACTCTACCGGGTGGTTCTACTAGCCGACCCACAGCAACGTTCCTCGGATGATTGCTCGTGACCGTTCTACGTACTACATACTGCTCTCAAGAACGCTACGCTTCCAGACGTTCAACGTCGAACAGGTTTTAGATGCCCCGCGTATTTTCTTAGATTGCTCCTATTCGTATTTCGCCGCATATCCATGGCTGTACTGAAGACCAAGTACTATTCGTACGTACATGACTGAGTACACCCTTACTTCAGTAGCACTCCATGCTACTGAGTTAGATAGATAGGCTGGTACGTACACCTACTACTATACCTGCTACTATAGTACGACATTGTTTCCGATCAGCGACTCAGTAGGCTACTGGTTACTGCTGCTGTAGCATAGTACCTACATCAGCACGACCCATCGGTGGAGGTAACAATGTCTAACTACTGTTAGCCGTCGAAACTACGTAGTGTTCTCAGTCAACTTAATCTAACGTAAAGTGCTCATGCTTTACACTTGAGGCAACTGACTATGCACGTCATATATACGGCAGCATGGTTACTAAAATGTTGTTTAGTCGACAACTCCCACTGTTGTTACTTCGTGTACTTTACTTTGTCTGCATATTTACGTGTGGTATACGTTGATACGTAGCTGCAAAGGTTCATTACTTCTTTGCCGCGCCGCAACAACATCAACCGTTCCTGCTTTGCTTACGACGGGTGATCAATCCTTCTACAGTTAACGCAACAACTACTACGCGTAACCTGGCAACGTAAAAGCATACTGTTGTGACAGCTTTGAAGCAACGGCGAGCGTACAGATCGTATACGGACATATCACAGACAGGCCTTGGAACCCGCACGGTTCTCACTTTACATATACCAGACAGACATACTCGATACGACATTACTCCGCACGTTTAATACTACGACACCGTTATCGGCCGTATGTTATACTTTTGAAAGGATACAAATCGAACCGCAGTCTTAACTACCACACGTTGCTTCTGAAACACATTTCATACTGCCATGGTATTGTACTGCCCAAAGGGTGGATGAACAGTTGAAGACAGGTTTGTGTCAAAGAGAGGCAACATGCATTACTGCTAACATTCGTAACTGTATCTCGAGCAAAAACAATAATTCAATGATCAGTTTGTTGACCAAGAAACTTAACTACTAACAAGCTACCACGTTTCTGCCCGCGCCGTACTAGGAAGACGTGTGGCACTGCTATAAAAAAAATCTTGTCAGTTAAGCTGGTGCGACCCCAGGCGATGAAGATGTCCTCCTCCCGGCGATCCAGATGATGATGGTGCAGCGGCCCCAGATACGATGTCCCAGCAGCCCCAACCGATGATGATGTTCTGTGACTCCAGAAGCGATATTCCAGCAGCCCTGAATTGATGATTACATCCAGCGACTCCAGAAGCGATATTCCAGCAGCCCTAAATCGATGATCATGTCCAGTGACTCCAGAAGCGATATTCCAGCAGCCCTGAATCGATGATGATGCGGTAATCCAAGAAGACGTTTTCCCCCGGTGATACCAAAATATATGATGCTGTGGTCCGATCCCGAAAGACACTCCGGCGACCCCACGATGCTACTATTGCGGTGACTCCGGAAGCCCTGGCAGTCCCATCGAACAGTAGTGCTGTAGCGACTCCGAAGGTGTCTACAATCCCACAGGCTTATGTTTGCAGCAGTCGCGGAAACGTCTCCCCGACGACCCCGCGTTTAGGCAGCTCCTGGCGGTGATAGTATCCCGGCGGCTCCTGTTGTTGTAGATGACAGTGTAGTACTTTGGCCCGATCCCATATGTCAGTTCTCCGGCGATCCCACAATAATTATGCCGCGTTTCGGACGACGGCGCTCCTTTAATCCGACGATGAACGACCCTGGGCGACACGAATCTCCAGCGGTCCACACGACGATATGATGATGCTGATGATGACGATCCCAGGCAATGCTTCCAGCGATCCCAATAGCTAATCCTTCTTTCTCCGATGATTCATTCACTTTTAGACTGGAAGCCCGCCGTCCAGTTGTCCTCGAACTTGGTGATCGGTTTGCTCCTCGTCGTTAATTGCGCCGCCTATTCTCGTTCTTGACAGGCACGACGACGCCGCTGTTGTGTGATTTTGTCTTCCCGCATTTCTCGTATCCTCGGTAGGCCTAGACTCGCCTTCCCTCACGACAAACGCCCTCGTGGTGTCCATGATGTTACCGGTGACATTGGCCGTGACGTTGATGCCCATTTTCGCAGTCCTCGTACTCGAAACTCGAACGCTATGTCTTGTGCAGCAGAACAGTCCACCGGCGTAATCGTAGTACGACGGTCCTGAAACGATTGCAGCAGGTAGGTCCCGGTATAACAACGAGTACGTTGCAGCAGCACAGCAGCAGCTCCAGGTGAAGATGACCTTAACAGCTCTGCGGGGGAGTTAACCTTGTTCTTCGAAGCAGCAACTCCTCGTAGACGACGATGATGAACGAAGCTCTGCGGAGAAACTCACAGTAGGAGGGGGACCTGGTCTTTGCTGTATGTACGAGCACGTAGTAGCTCGGAACTCAGGCGTGGTCCTTTTACTGGGCGTACTCGATGAACCGCAGCTCTACGCGAAGCGCCAAACACACCGAGGCTCACAACCTGTTGGTGGACGGTGTCCGCTTGTGGCATTGTGGTGGACATGCTAGTCCAGAGGCTTGGCGCGAGCCGCCGTTAGGCGCGCTCGTTAGCTTTTCTCAGAAGAAATGTATGATGTTACAAGAAGGCTCTCTCTGGGCCAAAGATGAAGAAGACAGAAAATATCAGACAGAGCTGAGAAGATTGGTTGGTTGTGAGCTTGGTGGGCGCAACCAGCCTCGACACGCTCGGCTCTACGGCTAGATGTACTCTACCGGGTGGTTTTACTGACCGACCCACAGCAATGTTCCTCGGATGATTGCTCGTGACCGTTCTACGTACTACATACTGCTCTCAAGAACGCTACGCTTCCAGACGTTCAACGTCGAACAGGTTCTAGACGCCCCACGTATTTTCTTAGATTGTTCCTATTCGTATTTCGCCGCATATCCATGGCTGTACTGATACCGAGCACTCTTCGTACGTACATGACTGAGTACACCCTTACTTCAGTAGCACTCCATGCTACTGAGTTAGATAGATAGGCTGGTACGTACACCTACTACTATACCTGCTACTATAGTACGGCATTGTTTCCGATCAGCGACTCAGTAGGCTACTGGTTACTGCTGCTGTAGCATAGTACCTACATCAACAACTTGTTTCCCCGATTGTTTTGTGTTTCTTCCCCGAAGCTCACCGCAGAATCCACGAGACATCAGACAACATGCAAATAACACAAACAACGTTACAACGCCGCCTAGCATCACAAGTTGTAGCGAGCCACACCACGCAGCGTGTGGCAGGTCTGCCGTGTACTGCTGTGGCTATTCATAGTTGCTGTATTGGAGGCTTGCATCTGTCAGCAGTCATCACCAATTGCTACCTCTCTCTCGTCGGCTGCTGTTCTGTGCATGATGTGTGGCGGCGTGTTGCCTATTTGGCGAAAAAGAAGGCAGTGTGTTAATTTGGATCTTTGCTATTTTGGTCAAATGGTCAGGGTGCCCTATTTTGGGTTTGAAGGCGTGTGTTCGACCCTCGGGGAGTAGTTTTCTTCCCCTTTCCCCCCCTTTTTTTAGTATTATGTACGTACCCAGACACCCCAGACAACCGACAGCACACGAGCACTGTGGTGCTACAACCAGCTGGCTACAACGGTATACACGCCTGCCGTCCGCCAGTAGAGCAGGAAGCAGGATCATGCGATTTCGGTTATTTGTCCGCATTGTTTTGCTGTGGGTCCCTACTACTTGTTACACTACTCGTATACAGTATACGTCGTAGTTGTTTTTGGGCATTAGCCAAAAATAGGTATACTACGCACTTTGAGCCATTTATAGGTACACTGCGAAATGTACCCCGGAAACGGCTTCCTGGCCCGCCTGATATTGGGCTTGCGCTCCATTGTATATACCTACAAATGGCTCACAGTGCGTGGGTACACCTATTCTCGGCTACTCAATTTACGTATTACCTATTTTTGGCTTCAAGTGTACCTATAAATAGCTGGAACGATCACTTTTTGGCAACTGAAATATAGGCAGACTGCCACACCAGATGCCGGGGCTGTCAACCAGCCGACCGTCCTGTCAACCCGATGTGATATTAGTCGCTTGGGCCACATGGGTTTATTGGGTGTGATCGCGATGCGGAGAAACAGCAATGACGAGTGTTTCCACGATATTGTGCTGAAAGTACAATACACATACTGCAGTGCAGTACATAGTAGGAGCAACTTTGGTATATATACGTGTACAGAGTAATACCATACGGTTAAGGGGATCTGAGTTACACAGCTGTTGGCGCGGTCCAAAACAACATTCCATGGCAAACGTGGGTGAATATATATGAGGATGACAGGTACGGTCGGCTGGTTGACAGCCCCGGCATCTGGTGTGGACGTCTGCCTATATTTCAATTGCCAAAAAGTGATCGTTCGAGCCATTTATAAGTACACTTAATGCCAAAAATAGGTGATACGTAAATTGAGTAGCCTATAATAGGTGTGCCTACGCCCTTTGAACCATTGTACGAGCTGGTTCAGGCATATCACCCAAACATTTGTCAGTCAGGAATGCTGCATGCAATAGGAACTCCGATGTCACATATTTGGTATCATACTGACCGCCATGAACCAAAGATGTCGGGAGACATGTCAATATCAAGCTGCCTGTCTGTCAAGGCTGTCTGTCAAGGAAAATCCAGCTGTCTAGACATATGTCCCCAACCCCCCTGGCAGAAAAATTCTCCTACTATGTGTGGAAACCCCTATTTTTTTTATTTTTGTTACGAGGCTATTTTACTCGTTTGATAAAGATAATTCCAAATCATCGATATTCTGCAGTTCACTTCCTATCTTTTCTGTAGATCGGACTCGGAAATGTAGCAAAATGCCGAAAAAAAACAAAATACAGGAAAATTTATGAATTTATACATTATTGTCAGGCGTTTTTGAAAACTGGGGATTTTTCGGTAGTGACCCCTGTTTTTTGCTGTCAAGGCTGTCTGTCAAGGCACTTGCCTTGACGCTGTCTGTCGAGGGGTGACAGTGCTGTCTCCCGACATCTTTGCCATGAACAGTGGGAGAAAGTGTACTCATCGTATTGATGATTTTGTTCATGGCTTTTACTTTTTTACGGTCCACGCTGGGCGGCGGTTGGGACGGTTTCTCTCATATATTCCCACCGTTGTCGCGAACAAGAAACACACTTAGTTGGTGCTCAAGCATATCATACGTTTACCCAGATCGGCACGTGACCCCCAACACTATCATTGGTGGTGCGTTATTTGGCCGGGGGGAGTACTGTCTCGGTCCGAATCGGGAGGGTGTTGGGTTAGAGCGTGCCGGGCTGGATGACAAACCCTGTTTCATTAATTTATGATGTTATTAAATTTGGTGTTACTGAAATGCGTGAAGGAGTACGTATCTATAAGAATATATCGACGTTGAGCCCATCAGCAGGCATCGAACGGGTCGTCGTCGCAGGCATAGCAACTGCCGTTTAATGAGCTGCAAAACCCTTCTGCATCACGATCATTGTCCGTTGCGTCAGGGATGCACTGAGTTTGCATTGCTCCGCGCCCTTCGCATCGAAAACTGCCATTATTTGCAGTAAATTTAAATTTAGCCTGAAAGCTACGGGGCCTTAAGCTTTGTTTTGCTCCGCGCCCTTGGCATCGAAAATTGCCATTATTTGCAGTTAATGTATTTAGCCTGAAAGCTACAGGGACTCAAGCTTCGACGGCGGGCATTACGCCGCCGGCGAAGCCTCCTTGTACATTACTATGAGTATAACGTTAATTCGCTGGGCCGTTGGATTGGTGTTGACGACCACCTCTTTAACGAGAACCTCGCCGCCGTCGCCGCCGGTGCTTGGTAGTGTCCCCCCTTTTGTTACGATATATGGGGGGCGTCCCCCTTTTTGTCAAATGCCCTAGAAAAATCGTGCGATATACACAAATACTATACGGCAAACGATTGCTCTGTCTAGTCCAAACCTGGGGGCGATTTTGTTTTCTTTTCAACAAGACGAAATTGCGTGAGATATTCATCATTTTGCCCAAAATAACTGATTTTGGTCGATTTTGGCCAGTCTTGGATACATATTTTTCGATGTTTTTCGATGCAATGTTGCATACCTACTTGAATTTAGTGTGGAAATGTGTTTTCTTTCTCGTTATCAGCATCGATTCCTCTTGTCTTTGCGGTCACGAATATCTAATATCTAATACTATGATTACGACGTCCATTTCCTCGCCAATCGCTCTCAGGCGCCCGCGGGTCAAATCTGCTAACCGTGGCTCGGTATTTCCCGTTTTTGCCCTATACCTCTCTCACGCCGGCGAGGGTGTCCTGGCTGTCAGCGCTGATGTTTGCGTGTCGTTGCCTGACATTGAGTTCATACATACTACGTACTGACTGCTGCTGAGATCACATACAAATATTTTTTTTCAATTCAAGATCCACGGCTAATTTCGAGAAATTTCGAGACTATTTTGATCCATCTGAAAACACATTTTTGTTGTTTTACATAAAAAATATTATACCTGTCTTTGTATTATACAGCAGGGTCATCATGAAACCGCACGCGTATTGCATACGTATGCGGAGCTTTGTTCGTATTTCATTGAGCAGCTTCGAAATTAAATGTCCGAGGTGATGCATCTCAAAACAACATACATACATATAATAGGTACGTATGTACCATATTCACGTATTGTATAATTCATGATATTATAGACTTCTTTTTTTTCTTCTTTTTTGTATATAAAAATTAGTATTTTTGGATGAGCTCAGCAAAACGTCAGTTCTCGACGCTCGTGACTTCTCGACGCTCGTGCCTCGCCCTCCGTTTTCATATAGGAAGACTTGAGTTCTTGACGCTCGTGCCTCGCGCTCCGTACCCCCCGCCGTGATGAATGTTTTGAAATTTTACATCCAAGTTCTTTCTAGTGTTTATCCACTTACGATACGCGTTTGTCCCTTGGCATCGTAATTGCGGACCTTAACCTTATTCCTCTCGCCGGCGGCCTGGGCCGACGGCGATGTTCCCTTGTACCATATTCTATAATTGTCTGAGCTCAGCAAAACGTCAGTTCTCGACGCTCGTGAGCTCGAGTGTCCTTCATTTTCATATAGGAAAACCTGAGTTCTCGACGCTCGTGCCTCGCGTCCGTACTCTTACCCCCCGCCGCGTGATGAATTTTAGAATTATTTTGAAATTTTCTATCCAAGTTCTTTTAATGTTTATCCACTTATGATGGAGTTTGTGTGAGGATGAAAAGTTTCGTGTCTCGTGCTTCCTTTCCGTATGCCGTATACGCCCCGCCGTCATGTGTTGTGGTAATTCATGCACGTATTATAATTTTATTTTGTTTCAAGACAATACGTCGTATATGGTGTGCACGTATGTATGCATATACGAGATCCTCTCGGTCCCTTGGCATCGTAAACTGCCTGTTGCATTATGCGCCTCATTCCTCTTTCGTTGTCTTCGCCGCTGGGGAGCTTCGCCGGCGGCCTGGGCCGACGGCGATGCCCCCTTGTATGTATATATTGTAAGCAAAAGTGCGTTTCTCCACCTTTCCTTTTGAGGTGCTTGCCATATTTTTAATCGCGGAAAGGGTTCAGCCGTCCCTTTCCCTCGTGGACATTTCATCGAATATTGTTTACTCACGAATAAAGTATCGTTTTCCACTGCCAAATTGCGATTTTTTCACTCCAGAGAGGGTCGAACCCGCGACTTGGCCGTCAGAAGGTGTACAGGGTTACCAACTGATATGACATACTATATACCTGGTATATTATCAGTATGTATTATACGTATTGTACGTATTGTAATCGTATTTAGTGCCAGATATGTTCACGTCGTACGTACACATCGCATTATACGCTCGTAATACCTACCTGTACGTAGCTGTACTTGGTTATTATTTTTGTCGGTTCACCGGCGCTTTTACGAGGACACAAGAGCAGTAGGGGGCACGAAATTAGAACCAGGGTATTATTTAATAGTGAAAAAGCCACTCTGATACTTAGAGGAAATCATAAATTCGAGATTCGTTTAGATTGAAGTTATTATAGCGTTGAGACCACCCTGTCTTGGATAAGAAATGCAGCTTTGGCCAGCTTTCCTGTTTTTTGTAAGGCGTCCTGTACTACTGCTGTACAGTAAAGGACACCTAATAAGAAACAGGCTAAAAATAAAACCAAGCTGATATTCAAAAGGAGAATGAGAAATTCGGGATCGTTGTGTTGAAAATAGTGTAGAAAGCACGCTCTCTCGACTAAGAAATCCAGCCTGGACCATATTTCGTATTTCTTACAATTGATAGGTGTCCTGTACGGTATTTGTATGAAAACTTTGCAACATTGTTTCTGTAGGTTACGTAAAGAACCATACCCCCCGGGGTTTTTCCCGGGTATTACTACCCTACAAATAATTTCTGTGAGTTCTGTGCGACACTCATACCCGTACCCGGAACTTCTGTAAGTTCTGTACGCCCGTGCCACAATACCCGGGGTACGGGTACAACGTTTTTATACCCGTACGGAGCTTCTGTGAGTTCTGTACGCCCGTGCCACAATACCCGGAACTTCTGTGAGTTCTGTAACACTCTTATACCCGTACCCGGAACTACTGGACGTTCTGTACGATATATATACCCGTACCCGGAACTTCTGTATGTTCTGTACGCCCCGTGCCACAATGCCCGGGGTAAGGGTACAACTAGTTTTGACCCCTTGGAACTTCTGTGAGTTCTGTACGCCTCTGTCTGTCACAATACCCGGAACTTCTGTGAATTCTGTAACACTTTCATACCCGTACCCGGAACTTCTGTAAGTCCTGTAACACTCCCATACCCCTACAGAACCTGGCCTTGGAAGATTTTGTCGAAACTCATTTTTGCTCGTAGCTGAGCGTAATATCTGTATGGGGGATTTTTATCGTCGTACTGCGGATTTTACGTTTTTACAGGAGTACTACTTACCTGGTATTTGTTTTCGATATAAAATAGTATATTAAAAATTTTGCACGTACCATATATAGAAACATGAGGACATATAAAATCCGTAAGTACGCGCGATCGAAGTATTACACTCAGCTAGCAAAGATGAGCTTCGACGAAATCCTCGAGCTCACAGCTGTTGTTTTTTTAATTTTTTAATATAGAAACATTCGTGATAAAAGCGTAGTTAAATCTTTTAAAATGTTCGTATTGTTGTTCTCATTACCATATATTTTATGCTGATAATTATATAAGAAGAGGCGTGCGAGGACAGAATATGGAGTTTAAACTTCAAAGCACGTGGATGAATTTAATTAATTAGTGATTTGAATTAGTACTGCTGTACGTTAGTTATTTGTAACCATAAGGAATATCTTTAGTGGCAATTAAGGGGTAGGAGGGGTCTCAACCGTTATCATACCCTTTTACTACAGTACTGTACTACTGCTCCTTTTCTTCCAGCCTAATCCCCAGTGTTTTATCCATACCAGTGCATAAAAGGCGGGAGGTGGGGACAGAGACAGACATAAACCAACCAACCAATTTAACAAACAATCTGGGGGGGGGGGGGGGGATGGGGGTTGTTCATTGAAACTTTCCACAGATGCTCCGAGTATACTTGATACTGCGAGTATACTCGGAGTGTCGAGTATTTTTCGTACTCCGAGTACTGAGAGTATTAGAGTACTGGTGGCCTAAATACTCGGAGTACTTGGAGTATAAGCAGTACTGAAGGCGCAAATACTCCGAGTACTGGGAGTATGATGAGCTGCACTTTTATACTCGAATACAAGCAGTACTCGGAGTAAAAACATCTAAATTACTCGGAGTACTCCGAGTATCGAGAGTATGGGACACCGAATTACTGCGAGTACGAAAAGTACCTGAAGTATTTCTTCTCTAAAATACTCTGATTATACTTCCAGGTAATGGGAGCATCTGTGAATTTTGAAATGCTATAAACGCCAGTCACATGCTCCCAGAACCTGGAAGGAATGACGGCCCAGTATTTAAAATGATGCAAATATACTCTTAACGTGCTTCAAACTCCGCGTATACTCCGAGTATCGAGTACAATTCGTACTGCGAGTACTTAAGAGCATTATTGTACTGGTGGCCTGAATACTCGGAGTACTTGGAGATTGAGCAGTACTGAAGCCACAAATACTTGGAGTACAAGGAGTATCCGCAGTATCGGGCCCCGAAATACCGTAATCATGCGAGAGTTGGCACCGGGGGGCGATAAAAAACACAACGTAGAAACATTTAATCGTGTTTTCGCCCCTCCATCGGAGAGATCGCACCCGGGTGCGATCTCTCCCATGGAAGTGCGAAAAAACGATTAAATGTTTCTACGTTGTGTTTTTTATCGCGCCCCGGTGCTATCTCTCCGATGGGAGCCAACCTTCCGATGGGGGTGCGATCTCTCCCATGGAAGTGCGAAAAAACGATTAAATGTTTCTACGTTGTGTTTTTTATCGCGCCCCGGTGCTATCTCTCCGATGGGAGCCAACCTTCCGATGGGGGTGCGATCTCTCCCATGGAAGTGCGAAAAAACGATTAAATGTTTCTACGTTGTGTTTTTTATCGCGCCCCGGTGCTATCTCTCCGATGGGAGCCAACCTTCCGATGGGGGTGCGATCTCTCCCATGGAAGTGCGAAAAAACGATTAAATGTTTCTACGTTGTGTTTTTTATCGCGCCCCGGTGCTATCTCTCCGATGGGAGCCAACCTTCCGATGGGGGTGCGATCTCTCCCATGGAAGTGCGAAAAAACGATTAAATGTTTCTACGTTGTGTTTTTTATCGCGCCCCGGTGCTATCTCTCCGATGGGAGCCAACCTTCCGATGGGGGTGCGATCTCTCCCATGGAAGTGCGAAAAAACGATTAAATGTTTCTACGTTGTGTTTTTTATCGCGCCCCGGTGCTATCTCTCCGATGGGAGCCAACCTTCCGATGGGGGTGCGATCTCTCCCATGGAAGTGCGAAAAAACGATTAAATGTTTCTACGTTGTGTTTTTTATCGCGCCCCGGTGCTATCTCTCCGATGGGAGCCAACCTTCCGATGGGGGTGCGATCTCTCCCATGGAAGTGCGAAAAAACGATTAAATGTTTCTACGTTGTGTTTTTTATCGCGCCCCGGTGCTATCTCTCCGATGGGAGCCAACCTTCCGATGGGGGTGCGATCTCTCCCATGGAAGTGCGAAAAAACGATTAAATGTTTCTACGTTGTGTTTTTTATCGCACCCCGGTGCTATCTCTCCGATGGGTGCCAACCTTCCGATGGGTGCCAACTCTCGCATGATTACGGTACTCCGAGTACAAGCAGTATCGAGGGTGTTCATACCTGAAAAACTCCGAGTACGAGCAGTATCCCGGAGTATCGAACCCCGAACTACTCTGAGTACACGAAGTACCTGAAGTTTTTTGTCTCCAATACTCCTTACTTCACTCCAAGGTACTCAGAGCATCTGTGAAACTTTCCACTTCCACAAGCAGTAGTCCCGAGGTTTTGAGAGGAGGTATCTCAAATTCCAGTTTTTGCATGAATTTTCGAAGTTTTTTGGGTGGAATATTTGTAATTTGTGTACGTATGCTCAGAGTTGTTTTTTTTGTTAGTCTTCTCAGGGGCGTCCAGAAAAAAGAGAAAACGACACACCACACCCCCAGAGGTCGGAATAGAAAACCGTTGCAACCGTTGTGATCACATGATGAAATAAGAAAATGGAAAAAAACAAATATCCTTAATTTCATTTTTTTCACTTGGTTTTAGTAACCCCCCCCCCCCCCCCCCCCCCTC
>MEHQ01004421.1:65747-125295 GCA_008828725.1 Saccharina japonica
TCGGTCTTCAGCCCAAGTATTGTCTTTCCCCCTATTTTCTCTCTCCACCTCAGATCTGGGGTCACAGAGTAGGCTCTTATCGCCCCCCCCTCCCACTGGGGTTCGTACCTTGCATCTTAATCGCGAGAGGAGACTTTTAGAACTGCAGTCCCGTTTTGGGGACAAACCACTCAATCTTTAAGTAATTTGTCCCCAAAACAGGACTCCAGTCCTATAAGGGTCCCACGAATCTGGGGACAAACTACTTGAAATTAGTGTAGGACAATTTTTTAGTTCTGAGTGGGTTAAGACTTGAAGACTTCTCTTCCCTTGTCGACGCACGTCCAATTCCGCCTATGATACGACGAGTTTTTTTTTTTTTTTTTTGTCCATCCTATTTATCATCTTCGAGTACACACGTTACGAAGGCACTCTCAGAAATTGGCTCATTTTTGCTTTTGCAAAGGCAGCAGTCACTATTACTAGAGGGTACCCCGATTGAAGAGCGTCCGAGAAAGGAGCACTCGAGATTTTAGAGCGGTCAAATTGGCATGCCCTGCCTATGCTTGAAATATGTATACTACCCAGTACATCAGATGATATAGCAAAGAGAAAGAGGGTGCTTGTTTTGACTTGTCACGGGCCGGGTGTCCACTGTAAGTAAACATGAAAATATTACCACCACGATGAGATTCGAACTCGGGTACCAAATGCTATTAATATTATATAGCATCCGAGGCTAACCGCTACTCGTAGACTACCGGTCAAAATGCATAAACAAGGTGGCTCGTAATGTGTCTGAAGGTACAGGGCACCTCCTTAAAGCCGAAGCCATTGTACAAAACCTCTATATCTGGTACACCTAACGGTGTGCTACATTGTCCATTTTCTACAGAAGCATGTATTTACGCTCACAAATTGTGCAAGGGGGGGTCCCGGCTACCTGTGTATCATCACGGACACTGCAGTCTGGTCCTCGATGTCGGCTGGATGAACCCAACGTGGAGAGCACCAAAACACACACACGTGGTACTCTCTACCAGGCAGTTTACTACCTTACATTGAATTGGTACATCACGCCGACATACATACCTGGTATATCGTGGCCTGTGGAGAGCAAAACCAGTGGAGGCCACGGGTACTACCACTACGTACTACCCGGTTGTGTCAGCGCCACTCGCCTAACGTGGTGTGGGACTTCGTCGCTGTGTCTGTCGGTTGATGTGCTTGTTTCAAGGAGAGCGGTGGATGTGCTTGTTGTGTCGCGGTCGATGAGAGAGATTGGTTGGTGTGGTTGTCGTTTGGACGTACATAGGGGGGCATTATAGGACATATAAAACAGCTGTTGTTTTTTTTTTAATCAGTAAAAATCCCGTAAGTACGCGCGATCGAAGTATTACTCAGCTACGTACTCGTACAGCAAATATGAGTTTCGACGAAATCCTCGAGCTCACAACTGCTGTTTTTTTTTGTTTTCAAATATTCAAGGCGGTCTAAATAAAGCGGTCTGAATAAAGCGGTCTGAATACTAATAAGGTGGTAATTCCAGATAAGGCGGTCAAAATCGACTTGACACGACAGAAGAGAGACAGAAGATGCGAATAGGGAATAGGGTGGCTACCGCCCTACCACAGGTATATAGCAACGTACCCAGACGTACCCTATATACGGCGGTACCCGCCCCATTCAGAGCAGCAACCGCCCTATCCACAGCCCATTCTCGCCTTCGCATCCATCGGTGTAACACATCGCTCTGGTGCTTCGTTTGAGCGAGGTACAGTACAGGACACCTGCTAATAATAAGAAACATAAAAATATGGCCCAGAAATGATTTCCTAGTCAAGCGGGGGTGCTTTTGACCCTAATTTCAAGACAACGACTCCTTGATTTATTTTTTTCTCCTAATCGTAGCCTGGCTTTCTTTTTAGACTGTTTCTTACTTTTAATATTATACGAGTCCACGCCAATGCAGTTGAAGAATTTCAGAAAAATCGACCTCGATACTATATCGAAGTATTACACTCAGCTAGCAAAGATGAGCTTCGACGAAATCCTCGAGCTCACAGCAGTTTTTTTTTTTTTTTTAATATATATCAACTCGTCGGAACACTTATTTCAGACTGTTTAATTTTATTTGATTTTTTTTTCCCCCCTCCCCTCACAAATAGACGCACACTTCCTGAATTCTACAGCCTCAGATAGGTTCCCCCTCATACGGGATGTACACCCTAAATGAGGACATATAAAATCCGCACGTATTCTTGGGCCAGTTCTTCTTCTCATGTAGTGTGGGATAAGAATGGTGGAAGCACCTACCGAAGAGTCGGAGTTTTCTAGTAATTTTCGAAATATAGAAAAAAAACCGAACACTCAGATCTTTTTTCTACCGGCGGTTTTTAAAGAAGAAAAACTTGGAGGCCAGGTCTGGGAATACCTGGTGTCCCAAGTATCATATTTTATCTATTTGAGGGGTGGGCGGGTGGTGTCTCAAAAAACCTCTTCTTCTCGACCTCTATTTGGAGAAGAAAGCGTTATTGCTACTGAGCCCGAGGGCTCGCTTTTGCTGTCCCATAATGAGGCCTTATCTTTGGGCCGGGTTAGGGGACCCTTCAAGAATGTTCCCCAACTCGTTCCTGGATAATACGCATGTATTCTTGGGCCAGTTCTTCTTCTCATACAGTGTGGGATAAGAATGGTGGAAGCACCTCCCGTGGCCGGTGCTACCACCCCTCCCTTACTTTACAGTCTCTATCAGTATCACGATTCTCCGTCGCTTGTGGATTGTCGTTATACCGATCGGGGCTGCTTTCCCACACTCCTCCCTCTTGGTTGCGCTCCCTGTAAGTCTTTATATTATATCATTGGTTCGTTTCCGAACGTCCCCCATGACCTGCTTTTTTCACTTAATAGAAACTCGTTGATCAGCCTGTACTGCTCCTCTGTCACCCCTGGGACCATGGCGTACCCCGACGAGCCCGGCGACACTACTTGGGCTAGCTGCATGCACCTCCACGCCGTTTTAGGGTCCTTCCAGAACGCCTTTTGCATAATCGTGGACAGGTAGGTCGTCACCTGCCAACGCTCGTGAAACCGCCCCCCCCGACCAAAACGGTGCTCCGTCTCGAAAGGGATGCGTGGTCAATGGTCAAATGACTAAGGCAAGCAACAAATGAGTACCCCCCCCCCCCCCCCCCCCCCCATCGAGAAATCCCCTTGTACTCCTGCTGCTACGGCACTCTGCTTCAGCAGCACAGTCATTTGGATTGTTTCCCCCTCATACGGGATGTACACCCTAAATGAGGACATATAAAATCCGTATGTACGCGCGATCGAAGTATTACACTCAGCTAGCAAAGATGAGCTTCGACGAAATCTTCGAGCTCACAGCTGTTTTTTTTTTATTTTTTTTTAAATATTTTCTAGAGGTGAGACGAGGGTGGTCGAAAAATATTTTTTCGACACCTCACGTCGAATTGTTCAACTTTGACCTTTTGACAGGGGGGGGGTACCTGAGACCGTCCCCTCCCTCTACGCCTGTACAATAACTATATAAAACTAAAAACAGGGGACAGTATAGAGCCCCCCCCCCCTGCTTGATATACAAGGCCTTCCATAGTACTGCAATACTACCGGACACCGTCCCCTCCCTCTATTTAACACAGGGGGCGGTAGAGAGCCGTCCCCTGCTTGTTACAAGGCCTACCATAGTACTGCAATACTACTGGGCGGCTCTGCGACCTATACGAGTAGGCCGCAACTGCGTAGTGACAGCGACTGCAGCAGTAGTGACAGCGACTGCAGCAGTAGTGAGCGGAACAAAGGAGCTATGAGCTCGCTCGAAGGTGGATCAGAAGGCCCCGAAGAGTCGTGGGATCGGCAGGCTTGGCATGGAATGTCGAGTGCGTTCTTTTCTTGCTTCGGCACATTGTATTCGGTCGACAAGCTTGGTCGGATCAACATGCAAGTTACTTGCTTCTTATAGCAGATAGATCTATAGACCCCAGGTAGGTATCTTCGACACTTGTGTATATACGAAGTATACCCTTGCAACGATAATCGATCAGGGAAACCAACTGCTGACCCTGCTTGGTGTCATTGCCAGCTTGCCTTCCCACACAAGTCCCACATGCCTCTGTACACACGTCGTGTACGTCACTGTCCGCGACATCGCGAACAGTGTTCGACACTCACATACTACATCGTGGCAAAGCAGGACAAGCATTCAAGGTAAAACATGTCGCACGAGGGATGTATGTGTGGTGTCATGTTACGCTATTTGACTCGATGTGGGGGTTTGTGCCTCTCCGGCACTCTGTCACACAAATCCCATATGATACGTACACCGATACACACTGGATACACTGAAAACAAAATGTTGTTAAAAACTTGATTTTCGAGCCCTCCGGGGGGGGCGGGGGGGGGGGCGTATTCATTTGTTGCTTGCCTTAGTCATTTGACGATTGACCACGCATCCCTAATGGGGGGGGGGGGGGGGGGCATACATACACAACCGAAAACGGCGGCGTTGGGAAGGTCTCTCGTCGACGCTTTTTCCAAAAAGACACGTCGTTCGGCGTCGAGAAAACCAGTGTTATCTTACTGCAGTAAGTAGTATGCTGTTACGGAGGACCATAGTAAATAGGACCTACGGTATACACGAGAACCTAAATATTTCCCCATTTTTACCAACATTATTTGGTCCTATTTACTATGGTCCTCCGTAATAGTACTATTACCTACGTTATACACAAAAAACTATACTTTCCCCTATTTTTAGTAACAAGATTTGATCCTATTTGCTATGGTCCCCCGTAATAATCGTATCACCCGTGTGATAAAACGTATACTACTCGAAGTCGTCAAGACTGCCTCTCTCTAGATCTATAGATGCTGCCCGGACGCGGCGGAAGAGCGGTGTAAATATCTCGCTTGGCCGGTGACAGGGTTCCATTTAGAGACGCAAGACCACCGCCGCCTTTCGGCGAACTCGGCACGTCTTGCAACGACAGCAGCAGGTAGGACGGAAGTGCTATTCAAGCCCCTCTATAGAACCCGGTTGTTCGTGTCTAAATCGTCTTGCAACGACAGCATGTAGGGCGGAAGTGCTATTCAAGGCCCTCTATAGAACCCGGCTGTTTGTGTCTAAATCGGTTTTGTGTACGTCTCGCACGGTGGAAGGGCTAAATACGAACGAACGATGAATCAGGGTCAAATGGCCCAAGTTGAATAAATAGGAGCATCCACCAGTACCTCACACACAGAGAGCTCGACGACGGCAGAAGAGGATTGGGAAATACTTGTCGTGCTCCGCGCTCCTCCGATTTCTGCTTCTGATTATTGTAGTATTGGTATTGCTACTTTTATTTGCCGCTGCGTACTGCAAATATTATTACTACCCTTCGAGTAGTACTACTGCTATAATAGTACTGCTGTGATACTACGTACGTACGTACTACTCTTCCCCCTACTACCACTACCACTACTGCTACCACTGATACCAGTGATACTACTACTTCGGTACAACCACTACTTCGTACACTACTACTGCCGACACCAACAAAAAACAACAGGGCAGCTGCTCTACCCAACAAAGCCCACGCAAACGAACCAGATGCGAGGGTCTACGGTCTTACGACCACCGCCATGCATGACATGAATACCCCCCCCCCCCCCGAAAGATGTGTGACAGAAAAAAACTACCCCGGAATGAGCTACCCCGAGGTACCGTGGCATAGGGATGCAATTGAGCACGCACCTCAAACAAGACGGTGCCCTCTCGGTCTCGCTCGCGGCCGAACCTTTCCGCTTCTGCTCGAACTTCGCCAGCGATCTCCGATACCTCCTCTCTGGTGATGGGCACCTGCTTCGATTCGGGCAAGAAGTTCCAAGGTTTTAGGAGGGAAGGGGGTACTCATTTGTTCCTTGCCGTAGTCATTTGACGATTGACCACGCATCCCTTTCGAGACGGGGGGGGGGGGGGGGGGGGGGGGGTGTAAGATATTCAAATCCCCGGCCGCCCCTGGGTGAGAGCATAGTTTTGACTCCAAAAGTGGAAGATTGAACGAAGGAAATCTGGAGTTTGTGGAGAGGTACTGAATCGTTGACGTGAATGATAGGGGATGGGGAATATGGTGATCATGATGGGAGGTTGCAGTGAGTGGTTGCACTGGAAGTGCAGAGGAGGCTGAAGGGTTGAGATAGAAAGGAAGAGTACCAACTAGTACTGGGCTCTACTCGTGGGTGTGGGCGAGCAGGGGTCTGGCACTGGGTGGGAGTTCGGCGAGTTGAAACAAGAACCCGCCCGCCCTCCCTGGGGGGATAAAGTACGGTAGGGTTTACAGAAGAAAGTGGCAGTCTATATCGGGCGTGTTTTATATGTGCTATAGATTAAGTGTGGATGGATGTGATCCAGCGCTTGTTAATAATAATTCAAGATTCATGAACGAAACAAATAATATTTTGGGTGTCGCTGGAACCAGCGCGTACATATATACGTAATGCAGGCTGAAAATAAAAACAGAAAATCAACAAATATCCACGTACGATGTATGTATATACAAAAGCTACGCTCGCGCAAGGAAAGGGGCAGAATAGACCCATGATGTATAGTGCAAGCAAAATCACCGACTTGAAAATGCCAAGAGGTTCATGGTAAGAGGTTCATGGTGCACAGCGAAGAAACGGCGGACTTGACATGCATGCAAAACATGCTCGGGATGCACATTATTAGCTCCATGCTCCAGGGCAACAGATAATCTGTATGTTCGAAAGAGAAAGAACAACAACACGGCTCACAGCACGGCGCTGCGCTTCCTTCTGTGGTGGGTGTGATTTGTGCATTCGTGCGTATGTGTGGTAGTACAACAACAACGAACGGGGGTAAGGGGACAACTCGTGCACCGGGTGCTTGGCACAGCCTTGCTCACGAACAGCGGTGGCGGGGTTGACGCGGCGCCATGAGGCGGGTATTAGAAGAAGTAGAAACCAGGTATCAATTATGTTATTTATGTTATGAGAAAGAGGGCCACTTATTATCCTCTTCCTCCCCGGGAACTTATAAAGGAATCCAGCATAGGTTCGACTCCAAAAACACTCTTTTAGCGTCCATCTTCTCGCGAAGGGGAAGATGAATTCATTTTTCGTTTGTTTGTCGTACTTCCACTCCTCACGACAAATATACCTGAAAACAAGGATTCCATCCCCATTATATGTTATTAACGTACAACTACCCTGGGGAGGGTAGGTACTGAGCTACAATTCGGTATGGGGCAAGCCCGACTACCGTAAGCAGATTAAGACGAGACGCACTCAGTTACTCACATATATGATGTTTGATGTTCCTTTTTGTATATTTCGTGCCGAGATTCTGGGTCAGATGATTTCTGAGAACTCGGGCGGAGCAAATATTATTTGCTCGATGCGTGTTTCATCAGAAACACGCCACCATGAATACCATGACACAAGCCCACCCTGAAGGGCAGTATATGCAGATGCATAGAAATCAGGAGGGTAGAAAATCCATCAAGAAAATTCTGAGAAATGGATCGAAGATACTGTGCTTCACAACCCGCTCCCACACCTCCAGAACTTGTAAGGCGAAAGCCTGGTAAATCAGAAAGAATAAAATAATCTGCAACTTTACAGAAGGATACTCGAGGGAACGAAATATATGCCGGCACGCAGTGTTGGTAAGAAAAAGGTTCCAGAGAGTAATATACTGTAAAACTAGACGGCACGAATATAGGTGTCGTAATGAATGCTACCACGTATGACTGCCGGCCTATGATATAGGGGGGGGGGGACAAAAATACGAGATATGCATGCAGAATACCAAAAGGGGAAACAAAGGCAACAACAGAAAACAGGGCACGGTAGTCCACAGACCCAAGGATGATACGCGGTGAGCGATCTTGAGACGAAGTGGTCTGGTGGAGCGGTGCAAAGTGAACGGCCCAAGTGGGAAAATAGGAAGGCGCTCGATAGTCGAGGTAGCCATGCGGTTTGTGGGAACGACTTGCAGCTCACTCAAGAAGAGCAGCGCGGAAATCCCAGAAACCAAATCCGAACAAAAATGCAAAAGTGAAGGCGCTCGATAGTCGAGGTCGCCATGCGGTTTGTGGGAACGACTTGCAGCACACTCAAGAAGAGCAGCGCGGAAATCCCAAAAACCAAATCCGAACAAAAATGCAAAAGTGGTGGTTCGCGCTTAAGCTGGAAGAGGGGGGGCGAAAGAGACACATTGGGGACGAAAACAAATACGCGAGAATCGCTCATACAGTACCGCGCGAGAAAAATCGGGGGTGTACGATGGCATGTATTCAGTTGCATAAATAACGGCACAGGGAAGGAAAGAAAAGAGGAAAACTGAAGAACAGCACTCCCTTTTCGCTCGAGGGGAGGCAGAAATAATGTTTCAGTGGCAACCAGAAAAATAGGACATGCTTGGCCTGCCTCACTTGGTAGTGAGAATGCAGGGGTGCCGTAAAACAAAATGAGACCTATCATGGCAAAAGGCAGCCACGTGGTGCCTAAACCTATAAGTAAGGGAGGCAGCGAAGCTAATGAACGGTCAAAAACACATTACTTGTCCGAACGAAAGTGGTCACAGCGGTCGCGCGCGGGAAAGGTGAGTACACGGACAGACGGTCAAGCACGAGTCGCGGCAACTGAAAGAAAGACAGTAGCAAGCGTTTGGGGGTGGTGCATAAACCGTTATAAATGACGCGC
Organism: Saccharina japonica; assembly: GCA_008828725.1. Classification (NCBI taxonomy): domain Eukaryota; class Phaeophyceae; order Laminariales; family Laminariaceae; genus Saccharina; species Saccharina japonica. The sequence goes on from MEHQ01004421.1 coordinate 74,454, forward strand.
CCGGTATCGAAGGACAGAACAAAAATGTCAACCGGGGGTGTCAGGGAGGCGAAACACAAAAACAAGTATTGTCCGAGGTGACAAAGTGGCGGATGGGCTCGCCTAATAGATGGGGCAAAGAGGGGGACACCAAGGCAAACGAAAGAAGGAAATATTGCGGCTCACTCAACACCCGTGTTGGACACAAGAGCGAGCGACGTGCGGTACAAATAGTCCGATCTCAACAAACGTTTCAGGTCTTAGGCATGAGAAAACAAAATCATGCGAGAGATGACATAAATAAATCGTCGAGACGGAGTACCGATATTTCACGGGTAACAAAACCCAGACTATCTACGAAACGCTATTCTTGCAGACATCTATTGAGTTAGGGGGGGGCAAAAACAAAAATAAGGACTATGAATCCACTACGACCATTACAGCAAAATTAGTTCGTCGCGGCGGGGTCGGCAAGTTCGACGCCGCGGGACTCATCTACGTTACGCAAGATTCCATGCTTAAGGACTCTACCTCGACGAGTTTGAAGGCACCACGAACTACGCTCCGCTCCAATGGCTGTAGAGCAATTAGAAGAAGAGAGCTTGAGCTTGACAGGCCCTGGGTCGTCCAAGAAGCGGACGATGTAGGTGGCGGTTGTTGTGGTGTGCGCGGAGATCTTACCTAGCCACCAATGATGATCGTGGGCCTTGTACCAGAATTGGTGTGCCCGCCCAGTAACGGAGAACATGTTGTCGAAAGTGTTGGAGATCCATCTCCCGCTCCCATGATGGGTGGAGGAGACCTTTCCAGGGGGTTTCGTAGAGGACGGCGACGACGCCGCCCCGGCCGCGAACCGACCGGTGGCTGGTGATTTTGTCGGCCTCCAGACGTTAGATGGGCACAGTGACATCGTCGTCGGTGACGTGGTAAGGGGGGGACTTGGAAGTGTAGTTGTTGAGAACGTATGGTGTGAGGCCAGCTGGGAGAAACCGCGGGAGATCAGAGCTGTCGTGGGGGTTGGCGCAAGGCTTGCAGCGAATCACCGACACTCGGCAGGGCGCGTCCGCGCCCGGCATGTCGTTGGGGAGATCGAGGTAGAGAAGCTTGGCGGTCAGGGGGCGACCACCAGGCGTAGCTTCTGCCGGGGAGGGGCCGACGGCTAAGATCTTGAACTGTCCTGTCCAGTTGAGCGAGAGTTTCGCTTTGAGGACCTTGGCGTCGGTGCCTGCGTGGGCTCCTCGCCGGATGGTAGAGGCGGTGTTATAGATCCACACCCAACCACCGACGGCGTAGATAGGGAGTTGTTTGAGCCCGTCGGAAAGCGCAGAATTGCGGCGTTCGACGCGGGCCACATTCAGGGCGTGTTGTTCGCGAACGAGGGCGAACGAGCGCCACGGGCGGTCGGTGGCCAGATCGACACAGTCGAGCTGGTCCCGAGCCAGGCTTTGGTGTTAACGAGCGTACGGGTGCTCGAAGACGGTGAGGGGTAGGCGAGGGAGGCGGTTCATCTGCACCCCGTTCGGGGCTAGCCCTGTGGCGGCACTGACGGAATTGCTAAAAGCAAATTCTACGTGCGGCAGATGGGCATCCCAATCATATTGTTGCTCATTGACGACCATGGCGAGCATCTGAGCCATGGTATGATTCACGCGCTCGACGCCGCCGTTGCCGTTTGGATTATAGGAGCTTGTCGCAGTTTGGCGAATGCCTTGTAGCTTGTAGATAGCGTGAGAGAGCTTGGAGCAGAACTGGAGGCCGTTGTCAGAGTGGAGACTAACGGGGCATCCCCACAAAGGCATGTACTTGTTGACCAGAATGTCCGCGGTGCCCTCGGCCGTAAATTCGGCTGCCGAGACGGCCTACATGTCTGCGCGCCGGCTGAAGCGGTCGGTAAAAAGGAGAATGTAGGAGTTTCCTTTAGCCGTGACCGGGAGGGGGCCGAAATAATCGACGCTTATCGCAATGCCAGGTCCCGACGGCAAGGGGAGCGACATGATGGGCCATCGAACTGTTTCTCTGGACGACTTGCGAGCTTGACACTGAAGACAGTGCCGAAGCCACCATCGTGTGCTCACGTTCATGCCGGTCCACCAGTAAAAGCGCTCGAGCATGGAAAGTGTACGAGCGACTCCAAGGTGACTGGAAGCTTTGGCGTGACAGGCTTGCATAATCCACGGCCGCATGAGGAGCGGTACGTAAATTCGCGTTGGCTCGTCGTTGAGTAGGCGAGCGGCGCGCCCGGCAGGCGCGCTGGAACCGGTTGCCGGGGCAGGAGTTGGTTTCCGTACCAACAGAAGGGTCCCATCGTCGTCCGCGTGGAGGCGTCCTTTGTCAGCTAAACTGCGTATTTCTGACAGGGAGGGCCGTTTGAAGGACGGGAGGTGAGGGAGAAAGTCGTCGGGAAGCACGGAAGGGCTCCCGAGGAAGATATACCGAATGGCTGCATCGCAGGCAGGTTCGGAGCGTTGCTCTCGTGCCCAATCCGCGTGGGAGTACTGTTCAACGGAGTCCCGAAATTCCAGCTCCGCCGGGGATGGTACCTCGGGGAGGGGAGTTGGGGGGGTGGCGTTTGAGCTTTGCACACCTAGGAGCTGCGGAGAAGGCACAGTCACGGTGGTGGCCGGCGGGGCGGTCACTACGGGAGCCGGCGGTGGGGGGGGAGCGGGCCTCCCGATGGGGGGGGAGGGCGCTTCTGGCCTATGAAGGCGTCGCGCGGTAGCTGCTGGTTTTGCCGCTGGTGGCAACACGGGGGCCGGGGGGTCGAAACCGTAGTTGACTGGAGGCTTAGGAGATCCAGTGGCGGCGGCTTGGCGCCGGCGTGTTCTCGTCGAGATGAGTTCCGACGGAACGAGGGAAGGCGGGCGAGCCTGAGGAGTTGAAGGGAGCTGAGGTGGAGCCAGGGGCACTACCGGGCTAAGAGTCCGGGTGGCCGTCGCTCTTCGCGAGGCTGCCTGAAGCTGAGAAGGGGATGCCTGAGAACCGAGGTCCCCGGCGTCGCCGAAAAAAATTGGCGGGGGGTTGGGAATCGAGGGTGGGACAATGTCATCACCCACGCCAACCGAATCGCTTTGAGAAGCGAGGGCGGAGGAAGTTATCGTCGACTCCGTAGTGCCTAAAGTTGGGGCATGAGGCTGAGCGGGCGCGGGGGAAACTATGTTCTGACCGACGCCGGCGAGAGCCGTGGGGGGTACAGCGGGCACGACAAACACCGAATTAAAGAGGTTGTTGGTCGTGTGAGTGCTGGAAGAGAGGGTCCGACAGGGACCTCGTGGGAAGACGGTGGTAAGTGCACGGGCGACGAATTCTCCATTGGGAGCATCGAGGTCGTCAATCCTCATTCGTGGCCCGTGTTCGCGAAAATCGCGAAATCGGTGCTGGAGAGTGGGAGCCCACTCAAACCGATGCTTTGGCTGGAGGGCGCGAGCCCACCCAAGCCTAGACTCAAGGTCTGGGGGACATTACGAGAGAGGTCTCCAGAGCTTATGAGAAAGGTGCGTTCTTCGTCGGACGGCGTCAGACGACTACGCCCGCTGCGGTCATCTTCGGACGCAGGTAGCGGCAAGCGAGACGGGAAGTCTGCGTTAACGTTGGCGGTGCCTTTGCGGTACTCTAAAGTATAGCGATGCGCCGTGAGAAATTCGAACCATCGCTGTACGCGGGGGTTGTGCTCAGCGACTTTGGCGAGGCTTTCGAGCGCCTTGTGGTCCGAGAAAATGCGGAAAGTGGTACCCCACAAATAACCACGTAGGCGCCTGGTGCTCCAGACGATACTACCAGCCTCGAGATCGAGCGGGGTGCAGTGCCACTCGGACTCGAGAGTAGCGCGGCTGATGAAAACAATAGCGCGGATGGAATCGTCTTCTTGTTTCTGTTCGAGTGTGGCTCCAAAACCGTCGACGCTTGCATCGCAGTAGAGGAGGAAGGGGCGGGAGTTGTCGGCGACCGCTTTCCAGTCGGGGTAAACCAAACCCGGGGACTCCGAGAGTTCTTCGAGAAGTTTCCGCACGATGGTTTCCATGTCAGATGTGAAAACGAATTTTTCTCCTTGCTTCAAGAGGTAGGTGATGAGTCGTATTATTTTTGCCATCTCCGGCAGAAATTTCCTGTAGTAGGACAGACCACCGAGGAGGGACCGTAGCCGTCTGAGGTCTTTGGGCATCGGCATGCTCATGAGGGCGGCGACTTTGGAGGCGTTCGACCGAATGCCCGCGGGCGAGATCGTGTGGCCGAGGAAATCTGCGTCGGTGGCACCGATCTTCGCTTTCGAAGGTGAGAGCTTGAGGTTGTGCCTTCTCAGCCGATTGAAAAGCTCCATGATATTGAGGGCATGGGCAGCTGGGTCTGGGTCGAAAACGATTACGTCATCGAAGTAGGCGGCTACGTTGGCTAGGCCTTTGATGACTTCGTAGATGACATTGATGAACCACCCAGGTGCTTCGCTACTCCCTTGTGGCATGGCGAGCCAATCAAAAAGCCGTGTGGGCGTGCAAACCGCCGTGAGGGGGATCGTGTCTTTGTGGATCGTGATCTGATGGAACGAAGATACCAGGTCAAACAGCGAAAATATTCGGCCGCTGCCCAATTTGTCCAAGACTTCGTCGATGCGGGGGATGGGGAGCTGACCAAGGATGCTGATATTATTCAGCTTCTTATAGTTGATCGTGAGTCGAATCCCGCCCGATTTCTTGGGTATGATAACCACAGGGCTCGCGTAAGGCGGTGTAGAGTGTTGGATGAGGCCCGCCGCAAGACATTCATCCAAAATAGCTTCCATTTATTTGGCCACTATAGGATTAACGCGGTGGGAGCGAGAGGTTACCGGAGGAGTGCTAGGGGGGACCGTGATCTCGAACGGCAGGAGGGAGCACGAGCCGAAGTCGGTAGATGACGTGGAAAAGACATCTGCAAACTCTATGAGGGCGTCTCCCAGCTGGGTTATGACGTTAGGGTCCCAGCCTGGGCCGTGGAAATCGAACGAGATTTCTCGGAGGTGTGCTGGCAGTTTGTGGCATACCTGGAGAAAGCTGACTCGTTGTTTGGCGTCTAAACGCTCGAGTAAAGCGGGGGGGGGGGGTCGAGGTCAGCCGATGCAGACTTCGATAGTTTGGGCCCGCCTCGAGAGGGTTTTCGTGCAAATGGTAGACGAAGGGGTCAGTGCAGGTCGGCGGAGTATAAATACCGGCAGAGGAGGGCGTGACAGGACCCGGGACGGGCATGTATGGTTCGTCGGGGGTGATAGGGCGCAGGGTCGAGGCACTGTCATCGTGGTGTAAGACCGATGCGACAGGCACGCGAAAAAGCGGGTAGGGGGAGTTACCGAGCAGATCGCCAGGTTCGAGGTCCACTGTTCCGGCTAGTGGGGTTTGTTGAAGGCCGTTTTCAACGAGGTGTTCGTCAACGGAGAAACCGGGGGAACCACGTAGCATCTCCAAAAGGTAGCTGCCGGCGAGAGCTGGCGCTCCATTGCTGCGAACCAGGGAGACTTGAACAAGCTGGTGATCGCGTGAGAGCGATATGCCGTCGTCACCTGCGTAAAGAAGGTGGTAGCCACCGGATGGGGCCGAGAAATCGGAGACCAAGGCGACGGCGCCGGTTGAGGTTTGGTGATATCAAGTGAGACCACCGAAAACGCGATTATCGCGTGGGCGCGGGGGCAAGGTGCGGTAAGAGCGCTCGCCGAACCGCATCCAGCTGTCGCGGCCGAGGAGGACGTCGTGCTGCATGGCCTCGGGGGGGACTATCTAAGCCCACACCGCGAGGGGTGCTGTAGGTTCGTCCTCATGCAAGAACTGGACGCTCAGGCGAACCGTGGCTGAAGCTTGCAGAGGGGGGGACTTTCCGAAACCGCCCCTACACAAATTGGAAGCACTAATTGCTGTGACATACCAGTGCCGACGGTAGGCGTCACCATTGCCGCCGAGTGTACCAAGTTGGGGGTAAAGGCAGTCACTACGGTTGGCGAAATATAGCGAGCAGAATTTCAGAGAGTGGTCTGTACCGTGGCAGTTCAGGCGGAGCCCTCTGTTGTCACGAAAAGCGCGCGTGCGAGCCTCGGGCCACGTGAGAGTAGTTCATAAGGGGGGATCTTTATTATTAAAAGATGCGGAGACTTGGAATACAGTGTCTCAGTCAGCAGAGTCAACAGGCCAATGATTGTACGTGTGAGAAAAAGGATCAGACTCATAATGGTCGGCATGAGCGACGCTCATCACAACAGGGTTGTCAGTGGAACTTACGTGTCCCGAACGGGACGACGGGGCGGCAGATCTACTCTGAGAGCGACTGCCTGCATGCTGTTGCAAAGAAAGGCCCGCCAAAGGGGGCAAAAAAAAATAATTTTCTCCGCTTATAGCGGGAGTTCTATTCGTTGCCATGGTCTGAAAAGACAACCACATGTCATCAATCTAGACAAAAGGGGTGGGCACAGTGGCAAAAACACCCGGCAAACGCGAGGGCATGAGCCCGGGGTACGGGTTCATTACGCTACGGCGAACCAGTTCCAAAACCGTCGATACACTGGGAGCAAGTACATGCTCCGAGCCTGTGACGCTAGGTACGAACACTCTGAAAGACCGAACAAAATCAGAAAAGGGGGTACCGTTAGCTACGCCAAACGTCTGCAGCCGCTGGAACACAGCAGTTCCGTCTCCATGGTCAAAGTGGCGGTGGATGAGGCGAAGGAGCTGGTCAAAAGCCTCCGGCCCGCGAGCGTGGGCATCCAGGCTCCGGTTCACCTGTGAAACAAAATCGTCGAACGCGGCAGTGAGGTCGGCGGAAGAAGGACGGTCAGCGACGATGGCTCTCATAACGACCTTTTAAAGGGGTCTTTCCCAACCGCGGACCCAGTCATCAGCACCAAGGACTTTAACACATCGTTCATCGCTCAAAATTAAAATGTCCGCCAGAGTTCGCTTAATACTCCGTGATAGTTGTTGTGTCCCACCCGCTTGGGTAGCTACCGAACTCAGAGGGAGGGAGGTGACACGGTCGACCTTACGGAGATCAATCGTGACATAATGTCGTTGGATGCTCTTGACGTACGTGTCATCAACGGCAGTAAACACTTCGTCAATGTTAGCTTGTCGGGCATGGGCTGTCGCGGAGGACAGGGGGAGGGCAGCAGTGGTAGCGGCTACGATACGAGAAAGCAAATGCAGGGTATCACTCGATGATACCTCTATCAGGGAAGGTGTTACTCGCCTGGGGGTCTTCAAAGCAGTGACGTCTTCCGAGTCCTCCTGCTCCTCGTTGGCCGGCTCCGTCTTCGTTCTCCGAGATGGGGTGCTGCTGCTGCTGCTGTTCTTCTCGCGCCGGTTTTTCTTCGGGCCCGCTCGATGTTGGCGTGAAGAGCTGGAATCGTCGGAGACGAGACCCTGTCGGCCGTTCCGTCCGTGGTCGTGGCGCCCATGACGGGGGGAGGACCCAGGCCGCCGGCGAGACGAGGCAGCGGCGCCAGCAGACAGTCCCGAGCGGTCGGGCCACAAAGCCTCTCCGCGGTTGTCGTTCAGGTGGGCCCTCCGCAGCAGTTCCAGGAGGGTGTGGGCCGTCGAAGCGATTTCCCTCGATTCCGGGGCAGCTTCTACATGTCTCAGCACCTGGCGCAGCGTTGCGCCCGCGTAACACTCGAATGAAGCCTGCAGCTGCTCGGTAGCGGCACGCACGTTGGTGCGCGTCTCCTTTGCGAAGGAAGGCTGGATGTGCGCGACGAAATCCTCCAAGGCGGCGTCGAGGAACATCAAGTCCACCGGGCGGGGGACGTACGCTGGAGGGGATGTAACCGCGTCCCGATAACCCCGGAGTGGGGGAGTTGCCCGGCTCGGGGACGTCCTCGACGGAGAAACTTGTTTGGTCCGCCGCGGTCGGCGCCGGTCTTCGAGCTCCCGGCCAGAGAACTCTGCGGCCTCCACGTCCTTAGCGTTGGTCGCCGTGGCTGCGACGGCCATGGCCACTGCCCTCTCCGCGGCCGCCAACTGCTGTCCCAGCCTGGCCTTCGTTTCCTGGGCGGTGGCCAACTGACTGATCCCCTTGGTGTGGCGTACGGTGGCCAGGCGGATAGCTTCCCGGTTAGCCTCGTCCTTGAGGCGGTGCTGGAGGATGAGGTCCTCCTCGTCCATGGTGTGGACTTTCTTCACTGTCATGGGGGCCTTCATTATCATGTCGGCTTTGAGGTCGGGGGGGAGGGCCGCCCATTGCACTGGCGTGATGGCTGCGGTGTAGACCGCAGGAACGGGCTCCGTCGCTGGCTGAGCTGCTGCGGCTGCGGCCGAGCTACTGGCGTGAGGAGGGTCAACCGGCGCCTCCTGCTTGTTCTAGTCAGACGGCTCGTAGTCAACGAGCTCGTCCATCGGGTCGGACTTGGGGGTGGATGCTGCCATCTAAGAAAAGAAGAGAGAAGGTGGAGCATCCGACAGGCAGAGGCGCGAAAGGGAAGGCGCGGACGAAACCGAGGGAAGGTGTGGGCGTGAAGCGACGGAATCAGTGATCGGAAGCGAGGCAGGATCGGCACTATAATCACGTGAGACGGCGCTGGGTGGTTGGTCCACACTAATAGCGAGTGAAGAGGAGCTGACAGGTTGTGCTGCGCTATTTTCAAGTTGTGAGGCAGTGTTTGAGTGCTCTGTTCTCCGGGGAAGAGTGGGTAGCGGAGCCTCACTGTTACAAGCGGGCAGCAGGCGGCGAGCTCGTGCACGAGCAGTACGTCGAATGCCACGCAGGTCGCGCTGCGAGAGTGGGGGAGGGGCATTTACCAAGGGTTGAATATCGGTGAGCGAGAACGTACGTTGGCGTGAGGGAATAATCTCAGAGGTCGGAGAGCCGTCTGGTGGCCGAGAAGGACGTTCTACGGCGTCACTCCTGCATGAGTGGTCTTGAGTACTCGTAGTGGCTGAAAGTACTGCTGTACCGCCGGGACGAGTACTCGTACTCGTCGCTGTTGCGTGTACCAGGGGTGCCCGTAAGGCAGGCGTTGCTGAGGCGGCCGTGCCTGGTAGGCAGGCCTCCTGAGGAGGCGAGGTATGCAGCCGCTCGTGAGATAAATCTCGCGGAGGGTGCATAGCTCCCTCAGCCAAAGTCCAGCGAGGGGGCAGCTGGTCGCCTGAGTCGAAAAAATCTGAACGATTTTCGCGACATGGCGAGAGCGGTCCGGCTCGGTCTGGATCGGTGGTGGCGGTAGCATCCGTGGTCAAAGGTTCGAGAACCGACACGAGCGGGGTGCTACTGCTGCTCCGGCTCATAACTATAGCGCTGTCCCGAAGGCCGACACAAGCAAGACGCTATCGCGAAAGCTAGAGGGAGGGGTGCGTACACCTTCGGATACTCGATCCGGAGGTGAGTGCGCTGCCATGTGTGGTGGAGTGTCGCGGTTTCCGTACGAGTTTCCACCATCCATCGCTTCGACGTCGATTGCGCGTGGCCGCGTAATCGGTGTCGAAGGGACTTCCGCGCCCAGAGCTGCAACGTCATGCAGATCTGGCCGTGGTGTCGGGGTGACATTCTTCTTGTGAGCGGTGGCGGGCTCACTTGAGGAAGCGGTCGGCATTACTTGGGAGCGTGCAGCTGCAGCAGTCGAATGCGAAAGAGAGTCCGAGGTGGAGACATCCCGAATGGAGCCAGAATTCACCGAGCTCGGCGTCATGCTGGATACTGAGACCAACTCGGACAAAGTAATGTCGAGAACCGAAGCTACATCAGTACGTGGGGTTCGGTCAACAGCAGTATGAGAGTCGTTGGCTACGCAAGCGCACGAGGCTGGCACTACAGCAGCATCCAAAGCTGGGGGAAGGGTCAGGCCGAGGTCGAGCGGAGAGGCAGCAGCATCGCACTCGCTAGAGGTAGGGGTTACGCTCAATTCAATGGAGCCGGACACGGAGGGTGGAAGGCTTCGGGAGCTGGCTAACTGGCGAAATTGGTAAGTTGCATCTCGAATTTCGGTTAAGTAATGAAGCAGATCAGGGGGGCTTGTATCGCTTGTATCTACCCGCAGGGGAAGGACTGCTGCAGGTGTGGAACGGCTAGCATCGCTACTACTGCTGTCGCAGTCGGTACCTACTGGGGCTGCGACCACCACCGCGTCAGGGTAAGGCTCGTTGGGTACGTTGGGCGCTAGCAAACCGAACGGAGAAATCTCGTCATCAGAGGAGCTCATTGAAAAAAATCGAAATGGGAAAAAAAATGCAGCAGACTATATTCTCGTACGTACGGGAAACGAGAAAAGTAAGAGAAAAAAAAATATTGGAGCACCGGAGCTGCTTTTACTGCCGAGCGTATGGGGAGTCAAGTTCACAAAGAGAGCAACCAAGAGCGATTGAGTCTCACGTGTCTGTCGTCGACGCCATGCATTAACGTACTACTACCCTGGGGAGGTTAGGTACTGAGCTACAATGCGGTATGGGGCAAGCCCGACTACCGTAAGCAGGTTGAGACGAGACGCACTCAGTTACTCACAGATATGATGTTTGATGTTCTTTTATTACATTTCGTGCCGAGATTCTGGGTCAGATGCTTTCTGAGAACTCGGGCGGAGCAAATATTATTTGGTCGATGCGTGCTTCATCAAAAACACGCCACCTCAACAATAGAGGGGAAACGGGGATACCATGAATACCATGACAATGTGCTGTTTTGACAAGCTACATCTGAGGGCGGATTTCGATGGGCTTTTGAAATCGCAAAGTGAAAGTTTTTCCCGTTTAAAAAAATAATATGTTTTTATGAAGAAAACTGACAACAACCGTGTCCGGGACGACACACGCAGATCGATCGTTCGTAAAAGCCACCCAGCCAACCTAACCTGACTTCTACGTAGTAGATGTTCGTAGAAGTCATTCTACGGACGGGACCTGATCTCGTTTTCATATAAAACGCAAGTTCGATGAGATATTCATGGTTTTGTGAAAAGTAGCTGATATTGTGCCAGGGGGTGAAGGGTCCTCTATGAGAACGACCCCCACTCCCACACTCTAACCTATGAGATCTCTCCTTGCGAGATGCGAGGGAGGTTTTGTGGAGGCACCTCCTTGCCACATATAAGAAAGAAAAGTGCGCGTCAAGGCCTCGGCCAACCCTGCTCAAGACCCCGACACGGCCGACATCATCTGAGGAGGCGACCTCCATAATGGCGTCGACGAGTCTCTGAACTCTACAAACCAAACTTAAATCATAACACCCAGAAGACGAAAAACGATGCAAAACGAACAACAGCGCGAACGGGCGGAATTAGTAAACCCCCCGTCCAAGCCGTTCTGCCCGTCTTCTCGTCATAAGGGCACACCGCTGGCCCACAGACACCAAACCCCACCGCCCGACGAAGCTTCGCTACGGATTTGGTGAACTCTCCACGATCACGCGCGGAGCAGCACAGAGGTACAGGCGTGGACGCTGAACTTGGTGCGGAGTCACAACGGAGGACCCTCCGAAAACTACCCTCAGGTGAAACCGTTGCAAAAATAATGATTTATACTTAAAATCACTCACACCCGTACCGCTGATATTCCGTACAGCGAACAATCTGAGAGACTAACCCAATGTCCACACGTGCGAGTAACGAGTAGTAATGCATTCCTCGCTTCCTCTGCAAATACCCTGGTTACTACGAGTATCCAAACTGTGACCACAGCTGCTACGAGTAGCCCAACTGCGACGCAGACTATTCCGAATAGCACAATTTAATGTGATCAACCCGGCTCTTACTACGAGTAATCCCTTGTTTTCACGAAACGACTGAGCCAGCTTTCCGATGTATTCATCCGGTATCCCAGTCTAGCTTCATGCTCCACCTCAACCGCGTACAAAGGAATATACGCATACAATACTGCTATACTCTCAGTTGCAGGTACGTTGGCACTCTATTGGTAGATTGATAATCGAAATCAATCATCGATCGCCGAGTAACTAATCACTCGCTTGGTGAGTGCACAACTCCGCAACGAGTAGCCGATAGTAGCTACTTTCAGAAACGCTAGATAAGAGGAGGGACAAATGAGGTACAAAATCGCATCACGGTCACAGAAAGCAGACAACAGAAAGCAGTAATATTCGATCACCAACCACGTTGAACGAATGGGAAAATGTTAACTACCGAACTCTTTTGAGCCTAAAAAACTTGATAATAAGTTGCGAGCAAGGCAATTGACCAACAACATGGTCTGCGCCAAATTCAAGCGTATGCCCGAATGCTCGGGGAAGGTAAATGAACAGCGCACGAACACTCATGGATCAAATCAAAATCATGATCATCATCGCCTGGAAAAGGTCTGCCTCTCAACAATACTCGCGTCAATGTGATACGCGAGGACGCAGCCCACTATTTTCAAGTGATCGGGTGACACGAAAAAACAATTACGTACGCAGCGAACGAACGCGAAAGACAAACATAAAAAAATGGCTCACGAACACGATAAAGCACGACCCCGAAAATAAAACAGCTTATCTTAGACCCCAGACACACTAAAGTTGTAATGTCCCACATATGGTTAGGCGAAGATCTCCTACCTGGTATCCGACATCAACCGAAGTGTCCCGTAACGATAATAATCGAAGAACTGCCGACATAAAATGTCGGCGGAATAAGCTGTAGCTATACAGGCACACGAACCTGGTGTTATAGCGGAAATGAACGGAACGTCGTAGAGACAATGGTAGAACTGTCGACAGACAATGTCGACGGATCTGCAGATCTAGTTAGGTAGCTCAGATGGACAAGAGGAAAATATCGCGTCGTATGACGACTGCCGAACCTCTATCCAGCAACTAAAGAAAACAGATACTCAAGCGACAGATTGTACATAGCTCCAGGAGTATCAGACATAGGTTCCCATGTAGGAGGACCAGACATAGGTACCCCGGTAGCTTTGCAGACTGCCACAGCAGTACCAGCAGACTGCAGCAGCTCTAGGAGTATCAGACATAGGTTACCATGTAGGAAGACCAGACATAGGTACCCAGGTAGCTTTGCAGACTGCGACAGCAGTACCAGCGTTGAGAAACCAGTGCGTGGCTCAGAGAAAATAAAGCTCAGCATCACAAAGGCACGGCTTCATGAACAGTAGGGAATAAAACAAGTGCGAAGCTCAGAAGAAAAAAAAAAAGCTTTGAAACGCACGTTTCCTCCTTCCTCCTGCAACGCGATTAAATCTTTTTACAGGAACGGTCGTCAATGACGACCATGGCCCATTAATATTAATAGAGCCACCTGACTGCTTTCACACATAATATTTTAGTGGGTATACACGATATAACCCACTGCCCCGAGCACCTTGTAGACAACACAAAATAATATAACATAAATACTATGTGCTCTGTACAAATCGACAGATTCCTCGCGGCGCTATCAATTTTATCAGCGCCGTACGATTAACCCCCCGCCCTGGGCCCTCATAAAGTGTTGCTTGACAATAGCATCACAAGAGCCTTTGGTGCTGTGCTAAATTGGCACAGTGAAAGAAAATCCTTTCAAAATCTCTCAGGAAAAATAAAAGCAACGTATCGCTATATTTAGCCCTCTCAAGAAGACACTGACGCTACAGAATGCTCTGTGGTACGACTGACTGGAGATGAGATATCGGTACATGCTTTCCTGAGAAAAACAAAAGCTGTACGTACACCGCCATAACATGAAATGGTAGTCGATGCAGACACAGAATAAAGGCGCCAGAGAAGAAAGAAAAACACAAAAACTGCCGCGCTTAGAGAACCGTTCATTGTAACAATCAATGACGCCCAGTCATCAAAGGGAGTAAAATTCCCTTACAACACAGGAAAACTACGTATTGAACGATCCGCCTATCGCACAAACCCACGTGTACAATAACAGGTGATAGACGAAATATAATGGGATAATTACATGGAAAGGACAAGATTATTGAACAACGTCCGAGCCCATTGGGTTAAACAGTATCAATAGTGGCAAAATTCGACAGAACCCCAGTTCTGCGTAGATAATAGATCCACCATCAACAAAAATGATGCGCGCAAATCTTGGCTTATCTATGCCAGATATGACGGCTCATATCGATACTGTAACAGACTCGAAAATCATGACGGTCTGCGACGTGCAAAACGCCAACCCCCAAATACCGGTAGAACAATCCGGAGAAGACAAAACCACCTTCGTGGCGCGGAATGGGGAATGGGTTGCCCTTTTGGCATTGCCAGTACACCTACCTGTTCTCTCGCGCGAATTATGTCATTGTTAGCGTTTGCACACCTTGGTCTTAAGATTGGTCTCCTCGTTTTTTTGACGATTGCATTGTTGCCTATCCACTTGGAAAAACACTGACGAAAGCATGTTCAAAACTCTTCATGTAGCAGGTCTCACCTTCAAACCGACTAAAATGCAGTCTGGACCTAAGCAAGTAAATTGCTTGGGTAACGTCCGACCTGCCTACGAAATTCGAGTCGGTGACGACCGTATGAAAGCTACGATACAGTAGATCTACCAACGCCCAAAAAAGAAACGATAACAAAAACGTTTAGTAGCTACGATCAGTACTTGGCATGGTTAACTCCGTGAGAAAACAAATACCAAACAAGGCGTCTATGGATATCGCTCTCGTTTGATCTCACCAAATACAAAGACGCAATGAAGGAAATTGCGGAACGTTGGGGTCCCGAACACGACGGAGCTGTTACACGAGTCAAACAGTTACTGCTGTACTCAGTGAAGCCCTGTACTGCTTTTCCCGGACTTTTCCAAAGATTTTGCAAATTCATGTCGATGTTGGTGAAGCAGGCACAGGAGTTCTTCCTAGTCCAGCAAAACGACGACGACCTCTCAATTAACGCGATTTCAAACAGCGTTTAACCATAGCCAACGACAATATTCGTCCACACAAAAGTAATGCTATTCAGTGGACTGGCAATACAGCACTGAGACCCTACTTGTGGGGAACACTTTGTGTGTGTGACTGATCATGCCGCGTTACGGTACTTCTACAACATGCAAGACAAAATTGTTCAATCGGTCCAAAGTGATCGCAAACGATTTCACGTAAAGTCGGTGTACTGTTATAGTGTGTCTAATGTGTTCGAATCGGTAGACCCTGAGACCACGAAAAAATAACGTGAGAAACAAACCGCTGAACACTTGTTATAGTGTGTCTAATGTGTTCGAATCGGTAGACCACGAAAAAATAACGTGAGAAACAAACCGCTGAACACGTCCCGTACATCATGTATTATAGTGGATAACAACGCACCACTCCTGATGCAGGAAACAAAACAAAACAACCATGTCATACTACATTGTACAAGACAGGTCGTTGTTGAAGTCGTAATTGCCAGGCCACCTTAGGAATCGAAGCAAGTCCCGTGTTTTGCTATTAATAGTGCTACCCACAGCCCTAAAAAAGGACTGGTTTCGCACGCATACCACGAGGAACCGTGCTTTGTCAGGAGCCACCGTGCATTCCGAACAGCGTACGAAAATAAAAGAAAACGATCGCCATAAATACTGGTGACCGACAATGAATCGTGACGTACGTAATTAACTGGCGCTCAAATGCAAAGCATGCCAATGCCGAAAGACGGCACATCACCAATCACCGACCAAACCTACCCATGGAAGATGTACCCGTTCAACGTTCATTAGAAACGATTTCGGTCGATTTATAGTAGTTGAATACAAAACACATCCTGTGTTAGTCGCGTAAAAAGCAAACACATCCTCGCAATGTGATGTATAACCAAACTAACTTTGCAACTCAAACGCGAATACAAAACAAGTCTGCTCGCGTAATCGCACAAGCAATCCTTGATCGCATTCTAGATATATCTGGTCCATCCGAGTTTCTACACGCAGATCAAAGTCTCGAACTCAAGCACAAAGTGATTCACCAGTCGCACAGAGCATACTCGAATTGAAGATAACCCACACAAAAAACCGTATCGTTGCAGGGAAATTCCGTTTCATAACGTGCACATTCAACAATGCACGTAATGCTCAGCATGCATGCACAACTCAATCAACCGCGAACACTGGGCATCGCTCTTACGGCTAATACAAGCGGCCCACAATGTGTCATATTACGACGGTGCAGGAAGTACAAGTATTCCATATGTTCGGTAGACCAGCACGATTACCAGCAGACGTTATCCTTGGTATTCCTTACGAAGGAAGCACAGCAGATACCGAGGAATTAACACAACAAACACGAGACAATTTACAAATTGCCTTCGAACTAGCTCGCCGAAACCTATCGGAACCTGAAGCGAAACAAACGGCGAGAAACCATTTATGGCCTCCGTACCCTATGTTTTACCCTGACCAATAAGTTCTTATCAATAGACCAGATCAGGATGCGGATGGCCCAAACAAAACTGCTGTTACCGTGGAGAGGACCATACACAAATTGCTCACAGCTGGCACCACTGGTGTACCGAGTAAGACGTATGGAAAACAAAATAATCACGTGAAATATAGGTGCACCTCACCCACCTATTCCTACCACCCGCGGAAAACACCACCAGCACATCATCTTGACAAGCTGGCTGGATGTTTCTTGGGAAACAAAATTCCCAACCCGCGTTGGACCATCCAAATGAAGCTCAACAAAGAATTGAGTCATGAGTCGTTGACAAAGTGGTCGGTTACAAGCTTGGACCGAGTAGAACAAAAATCTGCACCATTTCAACTACCGCATGCGCATGAGGGGATACGGCCCTGAGTATACAAAAACATATCTCGAGTTTCGCGCAGACGAGGTATATGCCACAACGTCACGCATAAAAGCCGCCTACAAAAAAAAAAAAAAAACATGAAAGGTTTACACATCGCGTCTCCCGAAAACACCACGTCCCGCGGCGTCAAAAAGCGGAAACGATAAAATGGTGGGGATTGAGTATAACAACAACATACGAGCGCTCCATCACGAACAATAAAGTAAAATATAAGTGATTCACATGCTGTGCTGCGGCTAATAAATCTCGGACGAGAAGGTAACAGAGGGTATCACCTATGGTAGGAAGCAACAAAAAATAGGGATATCAACGGTGACGAGAGTAGCAACGATAGTTTGCACTCTATCAGCATTTGGTTGGGCACTTGCTGACAAGGAGGATGTCTGGCAATGGAAGTATCTGTATCAGGAATCCGAGAATAAGGAAACGAAAGTTTCCAGGAAACCACAAAATATGAGCAGATAGACAACAACCACGAGCATACCACCGTTTTACCAAAATTACAATTCGAAATGACCCGGTTCGACATAAGAAATCTCAACGAGACTATGTTGCAAAGCCGAGGTAATCTCCCAAGCGGTCCGGTCTCGGGAACTTACCCCGCACGATGTCTAGGTAAGTGCACGCCGAATATAGACATCCATCCGACCCTTGCTCCATAACAAGGCAACACCACTCCGAGCAAGTAGAAAACGGATATCCGAAATATGTTCCATAACAAGGCAACACCAGTCCGAGCATATACATAACGGAAACATTCGCCCGTGTCGTAAAAACATGCAGCCGTCACAAGGAACGCCGTCTTAGTGTGGCCACACGACAGATAGCGCTGAGTCAAAAAAACAAATGGGACAACCATTGGGACTCCGACATTTTGCTGCCGGCATGTTAACAAACTGTACGGAATCCTAACACTTACCAGCCGTGTTTACTCAACACGTAGTGTGCTGTCCCTGACAGTCGGAGGGGGGTTCTGGAAGATACAGAATGTTGCAGTGAAAGAGATGACTACACGACGTTCCCCTGTCAAGACTCCACCTACCGAGCGTACCCCTCTTGAAATGATCGCCCCAAAGTCACATACATCCATAGCAAAGATGGACTTGAGGCGCATGAAGGAGGGGGCGATGTGGAGGATAGGGTACGTAGGCACCGTCAACCTCTGATAACAAATGCCAACCATGAAGATACGTTAACCAACGTCCGGTCTACGAGACCTGCCATCATGGATGGTCTTCATATGGTTGACGTTCGGGAATACAAACCCAGAGCGCTACCAGGGAGTGAAGGGTCCTCTATGAGAACGACCCCCACTCCCACACTCTAACCTATGAGATCTCTCCTTGCGAGATGCGAGGGAGGTTTTGTGGAGGCACCTCCTTGCCACATATAAGAAAGAAAAGTGCGCGTCAAGGCCTCGGCCAACCCTGCTCAAGACCCCGACACGGCCGACATCATCTGAGGAGGCGACCTCCATAGACCGTTGAGTATATAAATTTTACGTGGTCGGGTACCAAATTTCAATTTGTCAACTTGGTACAGCAACAGGCCATCACAAAATGAAGAGCGTAGGGATGATCTCATTGCTGGTGCGGGTCTAACACGAGATAGAGCAGTAGGTGGCGAGGCCGACGTCTTGTAGCATCGCTCTGGCGAGGCCGAAGTCTTGTAGCATCGCTCTGGTTGGGTGCGTATGAGCGATCGCTGAATAGACGTACGAACAGCGTGATCCCCGGGTACATACGTACCTGGTACGTGATACGACGATGCGACACACAGATGAGGGACTGGGGGGGCTAAATATGACGCGGTCTGCTCCAAGCTATGATGTGTCTATGATGTGTTGCCCGCCCACATGAAAACCTTCCAATCGCGTGCTCTCACCGTGGGATAGCTGGCATCCTCGCTGCCGCTGGTCATATGGTTCACAGAGAGAGTGCTGTCCTCTCTAGCTCTCCGGTCTCGTACATCTCGAAAAAGGGTTCGGATTTCTGGAAGGGCACCCGATCAGTTGTCTTCCGAATCGTCGACATAGGCGTCCACGGCTCACCGGCGGCATTTCGACTCATTCCTCTCACGTGATCAGAGCTATAGGCGACAAAAATGGTTGTCTCGTCTGTACTTGCTTGCCGCTAGTGCTGACAGCGACAAGCGCTTCGTGGATTGTGGCAGTCAGCGAGAATGAAGCCATGTCACGCCGCCGGGTTTTGGGTTTTCGGAATGGTTATGAAGCTTGTTTCCATGGGGGTTGAAAACGTATCTCTTGAAAAACAAAAAAAAACGTGCCAGTACGCGTATCGATGTCCGGCTAGCTGTATGTGCAGGCTGGACCCGGAGCGTGGATGTTGCCGCCACCCTACGGCGGGTAAAGCACAACTCGCAAGCGGCGGAAGCTCTACCAAGGAAGCCGCTGGACGATGATGTGAATGACTTCCGTCCAAAGGCTATGCAAGCAAAAAAGCACTCCAGAGGGCAGATGCATCCAACCTCTGGGCGGCAACAAGTCGACTCCCCTCTAGTGTGCGCAATCTGTATACCTCTAGAGGCTTCATATTGTCATTAACCTCCACAGGAACACCTATTTCCCACCGCCCTCCAGAGCGAATGGCAGGCAAACACTCCATGGGCATCTGTACTACGAACACTGTACTCGTGGCCTCCAGAGGTCAAACCCGAAAAGAGAGCCCTCTAGAGGGCCAAACATCGTACCCTACATAAACGCCAAAGCGCTCTGGAAGGTGATATACCGACCTCACTCCAGAGCATTCAATATATACCCCTCTAGCGGGCTTAAATAGTAATTACCCTCCTGTGGAACAAAAAAACTTCAACGCGAGCCTCCGGCGGTGTATGAAGAGAAGACGCTAGGGGCTAGCGACACCGCCCAAGCCTCTGGAGGATAGAGAAAAAAATGCCCTGCCTCTAGAGGGCGGAAGATCTAACCCTCCAAACGCCCAACGCCCTCAAGAGGGTAGCGTCGCCCACTGGAGGGTCAAATTGTCTCTGGAGGGTTTTTAGGGGTAGCCAACTGGCCACGCGTGTACTGCTGTGTGTTCACAGAACGTCCGTATTCGTAGCCTACACACACTCAAAAGGCCCGGCGACAAAACAAACTAGGGACACAGCGCCCCCGGGCTTCCTCGCCTCTAGTAGCAGTTGTGGATGTTATGTATGCTGCAGGATGAGAGATCGCTGCTTTTGCTGCTAAAGATATCACCGCGCATTTGTTTCGGATCTATGGATCTTGCGGCGGGTATATTCTACCGTATACGGTTGGAAGGACATACATAGATAGATATGGAGAGCTGGTTTTCAATTGCTGCTGAGATCGTTATACACGACAAGAAGAGCTCCACGAAGCAACCACTGTTTCTACTACTACTGCCGTTGCTGTCTACTCGTAGCACTATTGATAGTAGGGGCGGGCATCCCCTTTTTCCTGGTGGTGGTTTCCCGCGGGAGGGTTGGCCACTCGTCGTGCGGACTGGCTCTGATTCTCAGTCAAGCACCGATACAAACCGTGATCGGTTGTCGTCCCATGTGGCCGTGTGGCGCCATACCGACAGCCAGACCGAAAGACACCAACCAACTATAACTACGGTCGGGGACCACGTGGGAAGCCCTGGTGCTGTTCCTTTTTGCTTACGCCAACGATCTCGGCTTCCTGCTTAAGCCAACGATCTCCGCTTCCACTAAAACACACAACACACACACGCACTCCTCCCACTTCGCACCAGAAATCATAATATATTATTCTATACCTGGTATAATACGTACCCCCTACTACAACAGTACTGCTGTGTGTACTCGTGTCGAAATGGACGCCATGGGATACTGCAACAGTGAACCTATGAATCGTTGACATCCGTATGATCATGTCGCAGGCTAGACGGTTTTAATATCCATTTCTTAACCCGGCGATGGTTAGATACCCCCCCCCCCCACACACTGACATTCGCGACATTTTTCCAGTAAGGAATTTGTCTGAGAATTACTGAAACTTCAAAGCCGAAAAATGAGTATTTTGTACTTTTGTTTTTTTTACTATTGCGTTTTTGGTACTTTGAGCAATGTAAATAACTGCTCGTTGCAAGTTTTGTCATACACCATTTATTGCTCTTATGTGACTGAAAAAACAAAATCAGGTCCAAGAGCCTAGACATACACGGAGCAAAAACACGAAAATGAAAAAACAAAATGTGCCAAAACAAGGGAGGTCGAGACGATGCTCGGGATCGAACTGCGGCCGTCAGGTCCACATTCTTTCACTTTATATGTTTTCCTACGCCAAACCGAGTATATATTCAGCATCAGCCTGGTATCTCTCCAAGGTAAGGAATCAGGAAATAAACCGGGTGTACTGATGTAGTCTAGTTGGGTAGAATTCGAACTCCAGCACCAGCTATTGTCTTAGAAATGGAGAGCAATACCAGGCCGAGGGCGTATTAACGGTTTTTAGACGAACCCATTCCCAGGAAATACTCAACAATCGATTCACAGGCAAACATACGCCGGGGGTGGCAAACGAATGCTTGATATAGCTCCAGCGTCAGACCTATCACGTATGTACAAGTCATACGAACCCGGGTTCGATTCCACTTTTCTTCGATTTTGTTTTATCCCGTCTATCGTGGCTGTGGACGCGTCTCGGACTTTTTGTTGCTGTAGAGGCCCTTTCCAGTTTTATTTTTAATGAGGAGATATTGATGCGAAGCGGCCGCTAGGCCGCGAGCATCAATAGATGCTCTTCATAATGGGTTGGGTATCTGCCCATGGTTGTGTACTCCTGCTCGCGACAGACACAAACGGACAAAAAACAGTTCTGAAAGCTGCCACAGCGTGGCTTTATTTACCGGATTGCTTAATATTGAGGTTTGTCTGTCCCTCGCACTTCGCACTTCGCACTTCGCACTTCGCACTTCGTTCGCTTTGCTTTTTTTTGGCGCGCGACGCGTACACTGAACCGATTCAGACACGCTCGGGACTGATAGAGGCCCGCTATTTGTGCCGACCGTCCTGTGCTGCTCGTGTCGAAAGCGGTGCCGAGATCGCAGAGCTAGGCCATAGTGACTGCCCTAAACTGTTGCCAGTGCCAAATTGTGTCACTGGGATTTCTCGGCAGTAGAGCAAACTAGCAGTAGTATATAGCAACGACGAGCATCACCACCGGCAACTCTCAAGCAAAGATGTCGGGAGACATGTCAAGCAAGGCAAAACATGCGCTGTCAAGGGTGTAGGGTGGAGTGTTCCACACTAAAAACTAGTTGTTTGGTGACAGTCACGGCATGTCAAGGCTGTCAAGGGTTGAAAGTGAAGAACACACACACAGATTTGTACATATAATAGCTGCAACAGGAAGCTTCCGCATCACCACCGGCGAACTTGCCCAGTACACAGCATTGTAGTAGTACACATACATACATGATGCCCTGCCAGTTTTCGTCGTTTCCATATAATAATGCACCAACACACACAGCCCAGCGATCCACTTAATAACCACTGTACAAGGTTGTTGCGCTGACACGCATCGCTTAACAAGAAATGTTGGTGGGTGGTGTTGGCGATGGTGGGACTACCAGCCCAGGGACCAACCAACCCACCCAGTAACTCTCTCACCCACCACGCACACCCATCAACTACTTGCCGGTCACTAAAAAAAAGGTTTCTGTGCTGACACAAATCGCTTAAAAAAAAACGATCCAATCAATCACGATTGATTATTGTAGGAACACAGCAAAAAGAGAAGAACCGCCAACGCAGTAGCTTAATGCAGTTAGGAGTTTGACCACTTGAAGGCGTCTGTCACGCTCCTCATTCCACCGTTCTTGTACCTCACATAGCGCGGAATCCGACGCAAGTCGACGAGGGAAGAAAGTGCTGAAAACTTCTAGCGATAAAAAGGCAAGGCAAGCACCGTAGTGGGGGAGGAGGGAGACGAGCTTACTTTGTGACCCCGGAGCTGAGTTACGACCAGGAAGGAGGGAGAAAGGAAGGGCGAAGATAATAAATGGGATGGACAAAAAAAAAAAAAAGCGTAGAGGGGAGTGGAGCTAGGGCTTCAGACTATATCTCTCTTTGACTGTCTTTGATCGCTTTGCGGACCCTTCGGGTTGCACTTTTATTTCAGGATACCTTTTTTGGGTAAGTTAGCCTGGGACCACGGGAATTGACCGCGTCAAGTGTCGGATAAGTACGGACATATGGAGGTACTGGATAGAGAGACCGGCACGGCTTTTAATGTGAAGACAAAAACAACAGACGACCCAATTTTTCAAGGTCAGGTTCTGTAGGGTTTGTGGATTTAGGGTCAGGGTATGGGTGTCTTACAGAACTTACAGAAGTTCCGGGTTAGGGTATAAAACCCTTACAGAACTCACAGAAGTTCCGGGTATTGTGGCCCGGGCATACAGAACTCACAGAAGTTCCGGGCAGGTACAAACACGTTGTACCGGTACCCCGGGTATTGTGAAACGGGGAGTACAGAACTTACAGAAGTTCTCTGTAGGGTATGAAGGTCGTACAGAACTTACAGAAGTTCCGGGTACGGGTATGAAGGTCGTACAGAACTTACAGAAGTTCCGGGTACGGGTATAAAACCCTTACAGAACTCACAGAAGTTCTCTGTAGGGTATCTCCCGGGTAAATACCCCGTGTATGGTTCTGTAGGTACCCTACAGAACCTGACCTATTATGTATCAAAAACAAATAAGTAGTAAACATAAAACCCAGAGTACGCACAATAAAAATACCCCAACCACATATATAATGGCGACAGGTGGTTTACGCTACAAATAGTAGATCCACTCTATCACGTCAACGCATCGGAACACCTATAGTATACCTGGTATGTTTATTTCAGACTGGTTCATTTATATCTCTTACTTTATTTTATTTTATTTTATTTTATTTTCTCCCCCCATAGATAGACACACACCTCCTGAATTCTACAGCCACAGATTGTGTCCCCCTCATACGGGATGTACACCCTACATGAGGACATGTGAAATCCTTAAGTACGCGCGATCGAAGCATTACACTCAGCTAGCAAATATGAGTTTCGACGAAATCGTCGAGCTCACAGCTGTTTTTTTGTTTTTTTTTCTAATATATTTACTTTAAGAAACAGCTTAATAATAAGCGCTCAACTGGATGGAGCCGTCTTGAACGGGATGAATGAGTGGTTAGTCTAATGGCCAAATGACTATTAATAACACGTGAAGCAGCCAAAATATGAGCGCGCCCCCCCTCGCTGCCTACAGCAGTTTGATTTATCGCGTCTCCTCTTTTTGGAAATTATTGAAGTGCGACCCGTCGCCGTAAATCCCGAACCCAACTCAACCGGTTCTTAACCAAAAAGCATGGCACGATACTTCGGGGCATACAAGACGCGCTCGCTCTGTTTGCTCCACCAGCGACTTTGCGCGTAAAGTGTTGGACTGCAATATGTGATGCATATTCTCAAGAAGAGTAGGAAGGTGAAAACATGAAATGTAGTATTCGTTGTGTAGTATTCGTTCGCATTTTCTATCTCTCTGCGTCTCTCTGCTGTGCTTTTTCAACAATATGCAACTAACTGGGGTGTGCATGTGGCCGTTATTATCGAAAGACGTTTTGCCCGAAAATGTTTTCTGTTTTTTTTTAATTAATGAGTAGTACGAATGCTACAACGTCCAACATTTTTCGCCCTCTGTCGTAGTTAAATAAAACAAATTGGGACAGAACGTTTGCGTGACGTGAATAAAACCTTTTCAAATTAAGGTAATGTGGAGAATCTGAAAAAATGCAACCCGTGAATAACGCCCCTTAGAGTATGTACGTACTTTCACTATAGTATATTCCGGGATTATATACCACGGTTTTGCATTTCCTGTCTCTCTGTGTCTCTCAGCTGTGTTTTCTCAACATGCAACTAACTGGGGTATATATGGCCGTTATGATCGAAAGATGTTTTGTCCGAAGACTAATCCAGGTTTTCTGGTGTATTTTTGATCAATTCGTATGTGATGCTACAGCGTCCAACATTTTACGCCCTCTGTCGAGGGTGGTCGATTTTTTTTTTTTCGACATCTCACAGAATTTTTTGTTCGTTGGGGGGGGGGTTACTAAAACCAAGTAAAAAAAAATGAGAATAAGGATATTTTTTTTTTTCTATTTTCTTATTTCATCATGTGATCACAACGGTTGCAACGGTTTTCTATTCCGACCTCTGGGGTTGTGGTGTGTCGTTTTCTCCTTTTTCTGGACGCCCCTGCCTCTGTTGAAGTTAAATTTTGAAAATTGGGACAGAACGTTTCTCGTAACTTGAATAAAACCTTTTCAACTTGAGTTAATGTGAAGAATCTGAAAGCATGCAACCCGTGAATAACGGCCCTTAGAGTATGTACTTGCTTTCATCAGTATTTCGGGGCTATATACCACGGTTCGTTGCAGAGTTAATTCAGTACGCGTACTTCTTTTCGTTTCATTTATTTTTCTCCTGGAGGTCATACTTCGCTCCAAAGTTGTTGGGTCTATCCTTTGATCACAGGCTTGCATTTTGACGATGAGTTAAAATGTGAAAATATCAAAAACAACAACTGCGAGAACTACATACAGTACTTGGCTGTGGATACTGTGCCTGTACTCCATGTCGTTCGGAGTTCGATAATGTGGGTACTGCCTTTACTCGGGGTTCCGTACTGCTCATACTCCCAGTCAGTACTCACATTATGTGGTCTTCCGTTTCTACTCATGCTCCCAACCGCAGCATTTTGCAGGTTAATGTATTAGTACTCTCAGTATACTCCGAGAACGAAGTGTTTCAAGCTCGCCTCTAAAATACGTAGACGTCAATACCATTTTCCGATTATAGGCCATAACGGGTTCGGTCGCGTTCACATATTAATCAGTTTTCCTCGCGTAGTATTCTTGCCGTGTTTGTGGTTTGGACGACACCAGGAAGGGCAGTGTTTCCGACGTGGAGTTGACGGTGTACGCATCATGTTGTTGTTGTTATTGTTGTTAATTTTGTTAATGACTTTCGCTTTTTTCGGTCATGCTGGGGAACGGTTGGTGCGGTTTTCCAGAAATATCCCCACCGTTGTCGCGAGCAAGGAAAACAGTTTGTCGGTGCTCAGGCATATCATACGTTTACTCAGATCGGTATGTAATCCCCAACACTATGTGTTATTTGTCGTGGGGGGATACTGTCTCGGTCCGATCGGGAGGGTGTTGTGTCAGAGCGTGTCGGACTCAAGCATCAAGCGTGTTTCGAGGGTATTGAATTGCTTGAAAAGTATAACCCACACGACGAGCATCTATCGACGTTGAGACCATTAGCAGGCATCGAACGGGTCGTGGGCAGGGCATAGCAACTGCCACATTTTAGTGAGGTGCAAAAAACTTCTGCATCGATCTTCTTCAAGATCATTGTTCATTGCGTCCGGGATCACTGGATTTGTTTCGCTCCGAGCCCTTGGCATCGAAAACTGCCGTTGGCATATGATTTGTAGTTATCCTGGAAACTAGGAGGCTTAAATAGGCTTCGACGGCGGCCATTACGCTGCCAGCGAAGCCCCCTTTGTGTATGCGAAGTATTACCTACACTACGAGTATCTATCGACGTTGAGCCCATCAGCGGGCATCGAACGGGTCGCTGACAGGGCATACCAACTGGCACTTATGATTTAGCTGAAAAAGCCTTCTGCATCAATCTTCCTAATGATTATTATTATCGTATTGCCATCCTGCTTATGATCATTGTTCACTGCGTCCGGGATCACTGGATTTTGTTTGCTTCGGGCGCTTGGCATCGAAAACTGCCGTTGGCATATACTTTGTATTTGGCTTGAAAGCTACGGGGCCTTAAGCTTCGATGGCGGCCATCACGCCGCCGGCGAAGCCCTCTTGTATTCATAATTAATAATAATACTCGTAGTGTACCTCGATGAATGCTTGGAGTAAAGTAGTGCTGAACTTATTAATAGTAGATAGGCTAGGTTATGCATACGACACCAGTATCTCCGTACGATGCGTGCCAGGTACGTACGGAATGTAACCTTTAACATTTCAGCGTCTCTTTCACTTGTCTTCCATCCTGGGTTATACTCGTACCGGTATCCAGTGATCAATCACAGCGACAGCATAATACGTATACGAGTACAGACAGCAGTTGTGTTTGTCTTGCTGAAATTATTTGTGATAGTACAACCGTAGAGTACTGCTGCTCTGCACCTTTATATGAAGCACGAAAACAGTGTGTCAGTCCTCAGCATGCTGGCAATACTCCAATAATTATGTTGATGCAAGGTATATAATGAGCGGTCGCCCCGGTGGTCTAACAGGTAGCCACGAAGCCTGTTAGCGTTGGAGGTCGGGGGTTCGAGTCTCCTCGTATGGAGATTTTTATTCTCAAATGACACCAACTGTCGAGAGCGCATATTGCATATTATAGCGTGGGTAAGCGCAATTCGACGAAAGTTGACGAGGGAAGAAAGTGCTGACATTTTCTCGCGATAAAAATGCAAGGCAAGAACCGTCGCAGTGGGGGAGAGGGAGAGGATGTTCGTGGTATGCGGTAGCTTGATACAACAGGTTTTCCGGTCGTGGGGGTTTCATACTGGTATACGGAGATTGGGGTTTTATATGGTATGGCGAGGCATTATGATCTGAGATGATGGATGCCTCGCGTGTTGCTGTTACTCGTGGGGACAGTCGGCGACAATAATGATGCGACCGGGGCTTTGGTGACAATGATACTGCTCGTATACGACGTATATGTGAGGGGTGCAGCCGGTGACAACTCTGGTGCGGCTTACCTCCTGTGTGTGGTTTACATGATGGGCCTTCGACGACAGGTACTGGCCTACTTGTGTGTGTATATTTGGGTATTTGGTGATACGAGTACATTTTATCTACTACTCCTCCTTGACGACCCACGGTATAGGCACGCGGTTACATAGAACGCGTTTGACAGCGGCGTACATAAACAGAGGAGCCTACTTTGTGACCCCGGATCTGAGTTACGACTAGGAAGGAGAGAGAAAGGAAGCGCGAAGATAATAAATGGGATGGACACAAATATATATATATAAGTACTTCCACACAGACACTCTGTTGCCTGCCAAGGACCCCTTTTTTTATGCGCTCCACCGTCTATCTCTTTCCGCATCGCGCCAGACTCCCCACCCCAAAAAGAGCTCGCGTACATCTGCCCAAAAATGGGCTCGCAAGCTCATTATACGGGTACGATTAAACATATGATGCTATACGTTTGGTTCTTCCGGTAAAAAACAACACAGATGTACATCTATACGTGATTTAATTACTTATCACATTTGAAATTGCCAGAATTTTACTCTCTTTCACACGTGTTTGTAATATTGTGAATTTTAGACAATACAGCTGTACGGGCACGTCAGCATACGTGTGGTCTTATGTTGGAAAAAAGAACTACCTACGTAATCAAGTTTGAAAATTGCCAGAAATATGCCCTCATTCACCCGTCCGTATGTATAATACGTACACAAGAGAACAGATCTCAGAAATATCATCATCTCTTCGCGTACACGTACACATATAGTCGGTTCGATTTGATAGCACGGGCAAGTGGAGCATGCAACTTGTTTTGCATACTCGTAGGTGAAGGTAAGGGGATTTACGAGCGCCTTTTTAGGACAGAATAACAAACAGTACTCGTGGTATGATACTCGCATCCTCGTATATTAGTTGGAGGGAAGGGAGCGAGTACTCGTTCATGGTCGACGGAGCGCTCAACTCGTTTTTCGACCCATGAAGCCTTCTATGAATCAGTGCGGCCACCTGGGGTTCCGTACCCGTTTGGCTCTCCTCACAACTCAATCTAGCAAGCACAACGAAAAACAAAAGCAGATCGAGAAGATCTCAGAAGCGCGGGCCAACTCCAATCATATTACATTTCAGCCCTCCGGCAACGACTCCAACACTCTCTCGCTGGCGAGTACATTCTTCGGAGCTCTTCCCAGTCCTTTGTACCCGGTAGCATGGGAGTTTCCGGAAGCTCCGTTCGCTTGTAAACGTAAAAATGTAAAGACATCCTAAACATGTCCCCTCCGAAATTACCCCCTCCATCAGATTTCAAAACTCCTTAAGAGATCGACGAGCTCACGTCGCCGGCAGTGCTGTACTCGAAGCGCTGCACTCCTAACTCTCTGCCGTCATCCTGGTGTCACCAGGGATCCGACGTCCAGGACGTGTGCCCTCCAAGAAGCTTCCCATCCGTCATATTCCGAAACTCCGAAGACCGCTCGATCTTGAGCGCAAGCCTAGCCTGCTGGGCTGCGCTGCTGCCACTCTCTACGATCCTTATCTCCCTGGGTTCACCATCTTACAGCAGAGTCCGCCTCTCGGGCCAGTCCCGAGGGTAGGCTCACCTCATTGCTGGTTGGGGTTCGATTGAGAAATAGAGTTGCCTCACGAAAGGCTGCCCAAGCTCTCGTCCGAGAGCTGCATATTACCCCGCGTGTCCGATGTTGGACGCGTAGTGCGTTGGATAAGCGTAAGCCAGGCGCATAGCGGGCAACAGAGAGGTGGACACATGACAAACGGACATACCACTGGACAATAGACATGGGGTTTGACTTTAATCCTTCACTTGGGGGTGGTTTAGAACTAAAATCAGGTCAGAATCCCACTTGAGCAGGCCTAGCTTTCAGCCTGATTCGGCGTTCCGTTGGCACAATGGCGTTCCTATTATGAGAACCCATCCTTAACCTCCATCGTTCAAGCGGGGAGCTTCGTACACCTTGACCCCCGTTGTAACGATGGACCCTCCGCGTAGCACTGGCGATGACAGTAGCTTACGCATCACAGCATTAGCCTTTGGCTCACAGCCCGCTGCAACATGTACCCAAAGAGCACGGCAGCGCGGGCGAGCCCGGCGCTATCGCGGGTATGGGAGACCGCTGGCCAGTAGAGGGGGGGTCAGAAGAAGCGCGGTTGCCTTTTTCGTCGCTAGGCGTGGCGTGTTCATCGAGACACGAGGGAAGCATGAAGGGGCTTTGTCTATCTTGCTCCTGCTGTGATCAATCCGGCATGTCCCACATTATTAGGTTCGTTTCCGTCTGTAAAATAAAACTCAAGCGGTGCCTATTTACTGAACAAATATTATTTTTACAGAGAGACGGCCACGCGGTTTGAACATCATCATGGTCGAGCGGCCGATGGAGGGCCACGGTGGAGTGATGCTACGGTAGAAGGGTCATGCATAGGTGCTTGCTTTTCACCTGCACAGAGCCACTCGGCCGAGTGACTGCTTTACTGCGTTGTACTCATAACCTTTTTTGTTTTTTGTTGTTATATATGCACCGCCATTGGAGGTTTCGTTACGTAACGCGAACAAACTATATTCAGGTCCAATTTTCAGTTAGATTCGGAGCCACCCGTCCGAGTGGCCAGAACCCGGTAGTGAAAATGTGGGTACCCCCCCTATCGTAGCACCAGTCGGTGATCACCGGGCTTCACGCGAAATGGGCCACAGGGCTCACTTGGGCAGAGAGGCGGCAGAGCTCGACCCGGACCGAATCGATGGCGAGGTGACCGTGGAGAGGCGGGGAGCGTCGAGGCTGACATAACGTGACAGACGTTCCACCTTGTTTGTTTGAGCGGCGCGAGCGCCAGAGACCCGACGGCTCGACGGGATTTAACTTTTCAATTAAAGTTTTCGGGCACTTGATTTTCAATGTTTTTCAGCCTTTTTTGTATTTGTTTTTCGCTCCCCCCGTTTTGTTCGGGTACGAGTACGTAAGCACGTCTTTCTCAGTTTTGTGTTTTTGTTTTTCGTTTTTCTTACTTCGCAACTTGACGACCGTGCCGTGCTGCGCTTTCTCTTTCATACATACAAAGTAAGACGTGTTCACTGTTGTTGTACTACCACACATGATCAAGAAAATGACACACAACACATCAACAGCAGGCAGCGCAGCGCCGTGCTGTGAGCCGGGTTGCTGTGCTTTCTATTTCGAACATACAGCTTTGTTGTCCTGGAGCATGGAGCCCTTGGTATTTGCAAGTCCATTGTTTTCTCCTTGATTTATTCGCCACCTGTGACTTTTTTTCACATTATGTTGTGTCCTTGATGAGCGAGCGTAGCGGGCGGAACCGCCCGCTACGCGAAGCGCCTAGTATAATCGTGCGTATTTAAACGTGCACACCGCTTTGGCCGGAAGTGTAACCGTTTGGGTATTGATAGGAATATCGTTTATCACATTTCCGGTCATAGGGCTACATGAAACAACCCAAACAAAAGAGTTCAGGGGGTCTCACGCAATCCTCGTTGGTGGGGCAGCCGCACCGAGACCCTGCCTTGCAAGAACGCGCGAGCCCCTGTCCGGTGAAAGCGCCTACACTGTTCGAGTTGTACGAGTACTGTTGTTATGTGTGCGCTCTACAGGAAAAAGGGCTGGGAGACATGAATTAATACAGACCCGGCGGTGCAGCAGCACCATCATGATTCACCCATTAAGCCACACTGCTGCACGACGACAGATAGTTCACGACGTTGTCATACTGCTGCTGTTGTATGGGCGCATTATCGGAATACAGTCGGTATGTCGTCCGATGTCCTCCTTGTAGGGCTACAGACTGTGGCGAAGGCGAGGCGTTTTTCACGAGTACGCTGGATATTTTTTCAGAGTGTCTTGCGCTCACAGTTCGCTCAGCGGGTTTCGTCTGCCCTGTTTGGCTCGGCCAAATGGGACGGGGCACCCCGTGAAACTGGCTTAATTTGTTTACCTGGCGTGAGCGCCGCGCCGGCCACGGGCCTCGGTCAACAACGAGACGCGGAGGGTGCGGTCCCCGGCCGACTCCCCGCGGGCCGAGCCGAGCTGCGACGAAAGCGGCGGGGCGACCGCGGTGCGAAATCGCGCCGCCTAGAAAAGCAGGGACAACTTTCCTCATATATATATCAAGGATCTATCTGCCCCGAAAGACCTCGATCGTCAAATGGGGGTGTGATCTGTCCGATGTGTGCATTGTTTACGCGGCTTCCGGAGTTTCCTTTCCTTACTCTTAATAATATCTTTAACGCCCTCACTGTCTACGTGCGGATCCCGCGACCTCGCCGTCGAGGCACTACGTATATACATGTAGCCTTTTTACGTAGCGACGTGTACTGGTAGCTATGATGTATTGGATCCTCATTGCCGTCTGATGCCTTCTTTTGAAACACATTCTGCTCTCCTGTCCCCTGTTTCCTATCACGCTTGTCACTGGGGCCAACCGTAACTGCTTTGACCGTAAAAACAGACATGCAGATCAAGACCGTCCGTTCGTCTCCATGGTTGGACGAGTACACCATAACCTGGAGGTGAGTTTAGAAGAGAGCGAGCCAACTTTAGTGCACCCCAGCTGCCGACTTGTACAAGCAACACTAATTCTACTCATATCGTACATGCGCGACAAAGCTGTTTGTGTTTGAGTATACAACCCGCACCACTGTCGAATGCTCGTCAAATTGTGATATCATATTACACACAAGGTTTCCCTTCGGCATGTGGTTGACTTGGAATCTTGGGCGTGTCGCAAGTTGAAAAGGGGGAACATCGTTATCCGGCGTTCCTATTTACGTGATGACAGGATGAGATTCGATGAGGTGTAGTCGATTCGTTTACATGTGTTGATATATCGCCAGGAGCCACTTAGTTAGTACCAGTAATATGGTACGTTTCGGCAATGACGCAAACCGGAGTACAGGGAATGATACAAAGTACAACACACTGTTTCTGTTTTACAAAGCACTCTGCCGCATGCTACTGTAGTCCCGTTGGGATACACATCGCGTCTTTACTTCACACGGACATTTAGGAGCGCGGAACCACTCACCTTGGACAAAAGTGGCTGTGTTTCGACAATGCCACACCCCGGAGAAGTGTTTGTTTGCGCAAAACGATACCGCAGCAACTATGCACGAGAACGGAGGAATACTACTCACTCCCATACCTCTACACCGACGCAGGCAGCTGACCGATGCCTGCAGAAGTCCTGTTGTTGACGGATTCGAAGCCACGGGCTACTTCAATACAGCTGGCAGAGGAGATCAAGGTAAGACGTTATTGATTAATTACTGGGGTCTAAATAAGTTTCTGTTTGTGCTCGACGTCCCTGGGTCTGCCCAATCCATGCGGTGCCCAAGTTGTTATCTAACAGATGTCGCCATCATGTTTTTATTATTCCCAGACGAGGAGGAAAGGCCACAGCTGAGTATTAACATGTGCGCACCCTACGGGTACTATGAGCTCGAAATCAAGATCGCGGGAGACAGCATCGACAGCCACGACAACTCTCAGGACATCCAGTGGGAAATCGGCGCGGCATCCAATGAGGTAAACAATGCGATGGCATCACGCTGTTATGATACCGAGGCACTATACGTGGGTTGAGCGGACATTTCGTAATACGTATCGTATAAATATCATGGGTTCCGTTCGATAGACGGTGATGTGTGACACCCATGTTGTTCCTATCTCCCTCTACCAATCCACCGTTAACAGAAATTTGCCATATCCAAGTGGAGCGGAAACGCGGAAATAAGCAAGCCATCTCCTCAGAGTATCTTCGTGTGGCCGTTCAAGAATGAAGCAGGCTACCAAGTGGGGAAGATGTGGTCGGGTCCCGAACCTCAGGTCTGCACAGAAATAGGAAAAGGTCACCTAACCCTTGAGGAGCCGACGATCAAAAATGACATCTTCGGCAGTTTGCCAGACTTCTCAAAAGAAGCAATCGCCGGATTTTTCGACGTGGGGTGCTACGACTATTTCGACAACCAAGATAACCTCAGGGTAATCGGGGCCCCTAGCCTTGCTATGACCAAACAGGTGAGAAGGTGGATATCGGAAATTTGTGTACGTAGTGTGCTACCTGGTACCATATTTTACAGGGAATTCCTGGGCAATTGCCGGGCGAAAGGTCGTCTCGCTAATAACCGTAGCTCTCGGAGAGGGCGCGCGTTCAGGAGATGATATATGTCGTAGAGGGTACGACGAAGGAGCGCTCGAGAAAACGAAGGCGATCTGGAGCACTTCGATTTGAAGAATCCGATATCCAGGCATGCACGATACAAAAACCTTTTGCCGCGCCACACGTGTGGAGTGCACTCAACGTGTTTTTTGGCGTTACACTGTGCTCTCTCTTTTTCCAATGTTATACTCTTTGCTCATACTTACCAGAATCTCTAGGCAAATTGCACGGTTCGCCAAAATTCTGAGTTCCAGGTACGCAACGCGTTTGCGATTTCTTGTCATGCAAGTTTGGGCGCGGTGCATGCCGTGTGTAATGCGAGATATGTAAAATATAACAAAAAATATAAAAATTACAGCCATCGGCATTTAAATTAACTATACTGTTGTTTTCGTAGAATGCTACGGTTGGTAGATAAACACCTATACATTTACGAACACCTGGGTCGGTGTTACTTGCAACTGTTTGTAACTATCAGCCCCTTTTCTACCGAACAGAGCCGTGCATTCACGGGTTTATTTTTTCTTTAGCTTTCGGCCACCAATTCACAGGCCTTCGCCAGTAAAAATAAGTAGCCGACAGGAAAATAGTCCATACTTCGTCAACGGGCGAAGAAAACAGACAGAAAAGAGCCCTCATCTCGTCAGCACAAGCAAACAATGCATGGTTTCCATATGCCACACAGGCCACAACCCCACAACACTTCCGCCACAATTTTCAGTTGGCTTGGTTGTTCATCCTTGCGTGGCAAGACTTCAGCCAGTAGTACGACCAATCCCTGGTCCTCATTGCCACCTACGTCGGGCCTACACAACTACACACGGTCCACAGCAGCACAGAACAGCACTCGGTAGTATGGCCGTGAGGCGAGCGTACGTATCATACGCCAGCTGAAGTCGTCTGCTATAACAGCTATAGGTAGGTATGCTTCGTTCTCAACCCCGACGAAAGGCTAGGGTTTTGCCTACAACGTATAATATGTAATATGTGTACATATAAACCAGGTACTAACTGTACATACATACATGTTATTTACCAGTAAAAACACCAACGCAATATCAAGTCAACAACAAAACACAAAAAAAAGGAGCACGAGCGAACGTGCACCAGGTTCCGCTCGTTGAGTAACCCACAGCAGGAGCAGGAGCAACAGCAGTACTACTAGCAGCGGTAGTTGTGCGTATGTGTGTACTCCTGTACTGCTGCTGCTGCTCCTTCGTGTACATCGATGAAGGAAAAGCGGGGGGGAAACATATTGTTATTTCAAATTGTGTTACAGCACTACAAAATACGTTGAACTATTATATTTCCTGTCCGGTGGAGCTTACCAGCAAGCAAACACCGCACGCCTGCATGGTCGACACGAGTCACAGCCCACAAGTTGCTCTTTTTTTATAGGCTAGTCGTACAGCAGTACAGATATTGTACCAGGAACCGTGGTACATGTTTGTCGTCTACAAAAAAATCAACTAAAACGCCCAAAGCCAACGCCTTTCTCTGTGGCTGGCATATTTTATGATCCACGTATAAAGAAGCAGTATTAATAGTACGTAGTAATGTAGGAGTTACCGCTGTACGTAGGATATAATTTTTGCCAGCAGGCGGTAGCATGATAAAAAAAAAATAGAGAGTTCGTACGTACACGTTGTGTACTTTAGCTTCCTTCTTCGTCTAAACGCTTTGTCCGCACTCCTCTGTTTCAGGTGAAGATGCAGCAGTGTTGTCGCTTCTGTCGTATTTGCTGCTTTTGCTTTTGTTACTGCTGCTGTGCATTATGTTAATGCTCTGCTGTTGTCGAGGTAATCCGTATTTCTTGCGTCGTGCTTACTATGACCACTCCGTAGGAAAGCCTTGTATTTATTAATATTTTCATCCACCGGTGTTCCAAACCCGCACGCCGTGTTTTCAGCCTTCGCGACAACCCTTCCCCAAAATTGCTATGCTGTCGTGGCTGGGGCTCTTTGATGTCTGTGATCCGAAAACGTATGCGTCCGGGGGCTTAGGCGTTTTGTTATGCTGGAGAGCTATAACATGAATGCTGTTTCTGACAGCGTATCGGTTCTTCAGCAGTAATGTTCGAGACGTTTGCATGTTTTTCCTTCTCTTCAGATCTACAGAATGTAAGTTCAGTGGATTGCCTTATTTTATTATTGTCGTCTATTACTAGCGGTACAGCCACGGCTCCGCCCGTGGCGTTAGCCCTGGGTTGCCCATATGGGTGTGTGGCAGTACTCGCAGTGTGCCGTGATGTACCGCTCTGAACGGAATTGTAAGGAGCACCGTGCGGGGTGGTATCGACCCGCGGGGTGTCCGTTGTAGTCCCCGGGTTTTTGGGGTTGTAAATGTATGGAAGGACTCATGGTACGGAGATGGGGTCTTATCATCCCCGGGTCCGGTGCGACATCGAGACTATGAGCGCCAGCCAAACCTGAAATCAGCCAGTGGGGTCGGGGTATCCACACTCGACGGAGCGGGATCGACTAGGGGGATGTCCGTTTTCGTCCCCGGGTTGTTGGAGTTGTAGATGTATGGAAGGTTGTTTGGTGCAGACATGCGACCTTCTCGTCTCTAGGTGCGGCGGAACCTCGCGACGTTGCCCCGAGGGGAAACTCTCGCCGAGCTCTGGCTTCATGAGCCCCAGCCTATCATATATCAGCCCGGAGCGTTGGGGTTTCCACACCGTGTGGGGCGGTATGGACCCGGGGAGTGTCTGTTTTAATCCCCGGGTTGCTGGTTTTGTAAATGTATGGAAGAACGTTTGATCCGGGGATATGACCTTATCCTCCCCGGGTGCGGCGGGACATCGCCGTTGTTCTGAGGGGCAATCACGAATCAGCAATTAAATGCGGCCGAGGTTTCCACACACCTTGTGGGGCAGTATCGACCCGGGGGGTGTCCGTTTTCGTCCCTGGGTAATTAGAGTTGTGCATGTATGGAATTATGTTTGGTCCGGGTATGGGACCTTGTCGTCCCCGAGTGCGGCAGAACCTCGACCATGAGCCTAGTTACACTTAAGCGGGTTGTTGGAGTTTTAGATGTATGCCAGGTTTTCTGATCCGGGGATGAGGCCTTATCCTCCCCGGGTGCTGCGGGACCTCGACGTTGTCCTGGGCGGCAACTTCCGACACGTGCTGGCGAGCCCCAGCCAGCAATCATTCGGTAGGGTTGGGTTTTCCACACCTTGCGAGGCGATATCGACGCGAGGGATGTCCGTTTTCGTACCCGTGTTGTTGGAGTTGTAGATGCATGGAAATAGTTTAATCCGGAGATAGGACCCTACTGTCCCCGTGTGCCGCTGGCTTTCATGAGCCTCTTGGGACAAAATCAGTGATAAGTCGATGGGGATGGGATTTCCACGCCGTGCAGGGTGGTGTCCACTAGGGAAATCGCAATATTTGTCCCGGCCTGGTCACAGTTAAGAGGTATGGAGGGGTTTCTAATCCGGGGATGTGTCTCTATCCTCCCCTTGTGTGGTGGAACCTCGATGGCTCCACGTTCTATTCAGTAACAATCTTCTAGAAAGAGTCAGCGGCCTCTGGCATCGATTTGGACAAAACTCTAAGCATCTACCACATAATTACACTTCAAATTAGTAAGACAGCAGCTTGGCTGGCTATCTGTGAGACCAAGGAGCGCACACAAAAAAGAAATCCGAGACCTCTCCTCCCCCCCCTCCCTTTCCTCAGCCGACACTAAATGCATTTGTTTTTTGCTCAAACTGAACACTCATTTCGAAGCCGTATTGGCGTCGAAATGAGTACTAAACACTCATTTCGAAGCCGTATCGAGGTCAGTTGATTAGCAAGACGCGTTGTCGAAACGATACGCTTGGGCCGTACGTGTGTTGTGTGTGTTTCATGAATAATAAGTCGTTGGGTCATATACTTGATGGCCATTGCAGCGAATTGCAGCACGACGAACTCGTCACTAATTCGTGCATTCTTGCATTCACTTGTAAGCAAAAGCACAAACGAGTAGGTTAAAGGGCTCTCGCTTGCATGACGGAAGCACGACGCCACGTCACTTCTGAAATAATTGTTTAACCGTTCGTCCACACAAGTCCACAACCCAAACGCGATACTTGAATAGACGCCACAGCAGGCAGACGAGACAACTTGAAGCAGCCCGACGGGGCGGATCAGCGGCATGTGAATGTTCACAGCGTATTCGTAGGGCTTTTCGGCCCGGGGTCTAAACCCTTCACTAAAATCAAGTCAAAATATCCACAGTAATTTCAACATGTATTTTTTCACACTAATTTCAAGAAAGTTTTCGTCCATACTAAAAACCACTGTTTTTTTTTCCAAGAGTCCCCCAAAGTGAAAATATGAAAACATGGATCATAATCGAAATCGGCCCAAAACTGCGCGAGTTAGCCGTTTTTGCACTAATGGAGTGACTCTATGCGCAATCGAGTCGAGTACGAATGATAGTTTCGTTCCCAGTCCCCAGCCTAAGATCAAGTCACTTGTTGTGTATAGGAATTAGTGTTGAGTCGTGGTTTATATAGGATTTAGTGAAGGTGAGAAATACCACCCCCCCTGCGACTCGCCCAATACCTCACGGCGCTTCGCGCTTGGTGCANAGCCACGTAGTTTCGTCCCTAGTCCCCAGTCTAAGATCAAGTCAACTCTTTTGTATAGGAATAGGTGTTGAGTTGTGGTTTATATAGAATTTAGTGAAGGTGAGAAATATCATCGCCCCCCTCCCCCCTCAGCAAGCCCGAAATACAAAAATTGGAGTGTGCGTCTCGGGATTTTTTTATTGTGCCCCCTCAGACTGACCAATTACTCCTTGTTGAACAACATCAGTTTCATCTGATCTTTTAGGCTGATTTCGTGTCTCTGTGTATACAGGCTGCCATCTCACCAGTGGGCAGCATCAGGGTTATAATTAGGGTTCCAGCAACATGTGCGCGTAGCGCACACCGAGCCGAAAAAAGTTTGAACGTATGTGCGTAAATGTACTCAAAATGTGCGTCTCATTCGCTCGTCTTGCAAATAACACACAGACAAGTACAGACAGAACCTGCTCCACATAAATGCAATGGATGTCAGCGCGCAGGTCAACTCTAAGGAATCATCAACATGTTGAAATCAATTGATTCGCCCTCTTATCACCGCAAGTTTCCACTAGCACCCTGCAAACTCGCCTTCGCCATTTCACATGCTATACAATATACAACAGCTGCTATACAACTGCTATACAACGCTATCATCCCATCCAAAACTGCGGCGAAAATAGCCCCCAATTTGTTTTTCGCCTACGGCGAAATGGACCCGCACATTGTTTTGGCCTGCGGCCAAAAAGTGTGCAGGGGCCGAAAACAAATGTATGTGCGGCAAGCCGCACATCTACTTCTTTTTGCGGTGCGCAAAAGCCGATATATCAGAAATTGGTGCAATTGCGCACGTTTCACCAACTAATTATAACCCTGGGCAGCAAGTATTAGGCTCGAGGTGCCAGGTCCGCCTGTCTGTGAGCTGGTGGTGGTGTTGGTGGCGTTAGTGGTGTTGGTGGTGTGTTGGTGGTAGCTTATATTGCTGCTACTGCTACTTTTATTGTTGGTGTGGTGATGGTTGTAGCTTTCTGCATGCTGGCTGCTGCTGGAGAATCTCGTTGCATTGCTACAATCAGGAAAAAGGCTTCGTGTTTATAACTTTACGAAGTACTAGTGGTATCCCGAACTATGCCAGGGCGGGGCTGGTATAGGGAACAAAAACAAAAATAGCCATATTATATCTCTGGGCCACGATCCACATCCTGCAACGCGCAATCCACTGGTCGGGTAAATTGACACACGCAGTCAACCACGTGCCAACCGACCAACCCACACCCACCCACCAACCCACCCACGTACGCACCAACTGATCGACACACGCACCAACCGCTCCACCAACCTACTGTGTGAACACCTCCAAAAAAACATCCACCCACCCACTACAACAACAGCAGTGTGGAATCAGTATACAGCAGCACCAGTACGTACAGCAATAGTAGTAGTAGTATATAACCCATTTACAGCAGCAACAGCAACAGCACCAGTCCAGAAAGTAGCAGCACGTACGTACGTAGAGCGGACAAAAACAAAAACGCCGGAATCGATGCGCAGCCGTTGTACGTACAGCAGTGGCCCTTTTTCGTTTTTTTTTTCCGTCGATTTTTGTACGTCTGGGCTTTTTATCTTGAAATTAGTGCAAAAACTGCTAACTCCCGCAGTTTTGGGTCGATTTCGATTCTGACCGAAGTTTTGGAGATCTATATTTTCACTTTTGAGGGACTCCTTAAAAAATATATATTGGTTGTAGTGCGGGAAAAATGACTTGAAATTAGTGTGTAAAAAGTATCTTGAAATTAGTGTGGATTTTTTTCTTGATTTTAGTGTAGGGTTAGACCCCGCGCGGGAAAGCCCTCCGAGTGCACTGTGAACCCCTCTCCTCCCGCGGATACGCCCCGTTCCAGGGGACGGAGCGAGTCGTCCCCGGGAGGCCGCCTTCCCCCAACCACCGCTGGCCGAGTCCGGCCATGGCGCCCGTTCTCTCGCCGCCGTCACCGAGAGCGGACGGGTGGAGCGGCCAGGGCACGGGTGCGGAGCCGATCGGGGTCGGGTGGCGCACGGTAAAGCCGGTTTCCCGCGGGGCATACGGAAAGAGGCATAGTCGTGAAGATCCGAAACGACATCACCACCATCACTACCGAAGCGTATTATATAATAACTAAATAGCGGTATGGCTACTCGTACGGCTCCGCCCGTGGCGCTAGCCTTGGGTCTCCCATAGTAGTATGCATAGTACCTGGTATGGTAATACCCGTACCGGTATGCTGCTATTTACAAAATACGAGGACGATCGTGGCCGCCGGTATCGACGCGGGGCATGTCCGTTTTTGTCCCCGGGTTGTTCGAGTTGAAGGTGTATGGAAGGGTTTCTGATACGAGGATAGGGACTTATCATCGCCGGGTGCGGCAGGAACTCAACCACCAGCCAAACCAATAAAACTAGCCAGTGGGTCGGATATGCCATCATGTATTTGGTGAATATATGGTGTAGGGACTCCCAGCAGTGACGTGTGAGGGTTCTGTCGCTGTGTGTGCTGACTCTGCGTCTACGACTGGGTTGTGTTCTGGATATAGCACTGCCTGTTGTAGGCAGGGGGTCGGTTGGAATGCATTATTAGTAGTAAATGGTTGAAGTCAGCGTCACCTGGCCGGACAAAGTTCCAGAAAATAGCTGGCAAACATTCCCAGATAGTTGTGATGCTCTCTACAAAGTGAAGGACTCCAGTCTACTGG
This sequence comes from Saccharina japonica, assembly GCA_008828725.1. Taxonomy (NCBI): domain Eukaryota; class Phaeophyceae; order Laminariales; family Laminariaceae; genus Saccharina; species Saccharina japonica. The sequence goes on from MEHQ01004421.1 coordinate 115,369, forward strand.
GGGGCTCGCTAGAGCAGTAGCACTCTGCCCGCTCGGATGTGCTTCCTGCTGGTACATACATAACATGTCAACGACGGTTCGGTGTAACGCGATATGCGTTGTTTTTCTGCTCTGATGGGTACCTATCCTGCAAACTGGAGCGGAACATGTACGAACATGTGCTCGTACGTACGTGTTTGTCTAGGGTAGTAACACTCTGCCCGCTCGGATGTCCTTTCTGCTGGTACATACATGTCAATGACGGTTCGGTGTCACGCGATATGCGTTGTTTTCCTGCTCTGATGAGTACCTATCCTGCAAACTGGAGCGGAACATGTACGAACATGTACTCGTACGTACGTGTTTGTTCCCCAAGTTGACATGGATAAAGCATTGATCGCCCACGTTGTTGAGTTCTGTGATGTGTTTTTGTTTTGCCGTAAGTGAACTGCGTGTTTTCCGTGTTTGCTGCTGCTGAAGTTGTTACTGCTGTTGTTGTTGCTGGTGCTGGTGCTGGTGTTGGTGCTGGTGCTGGTGCTTGCTGCTGGTGCTTGCTCCTGCTCGTGATGCTGGTGCTGCTCGCTGCTGCTCGCTGCTGCTGGTGCTGCTCGCTGTTGCTGATTGCTGTACAATGAGGGTGCCGAATGCATGTGTCGTGGTGTATTTCTTCCGCACTGGACTGTTGTAACCAAACAAAGGGTTGTCTGTTTCTTAATATGAACAGCAATATAGCCAGATGCACCGCCTCGAGGAACGGCTCGCCAGTGTCGGCAGCTCAGAGCAAGGCTGGCTTGATGGGTGACGGGAAGCGTTATCCCGCCGCATCTTCATCCCACGCATTGAAATTGCCTGAGGTCTGAGAGGCTGCCGGCAACATGCGACGGCCAGGACTCGGTGCGACGTGCGACGCAGTGTCCCGGTTATTGTGCCTCTCACTCTTTCGTACCGAAGTCGCGAGGCGGAACTGAAACGCTCTGGACCGAGATACGCGCGAGAACGTGATGACAGTACTCAGAGTGTGCTGTGATGTACCATTCTGAACGGAAATATAAGGACCATCGGTGACTAGATCTAGACTTCAAATGCCCCTTAAATTGCCGTCCGTTGTCACTGTTGTTGGGATTGCGGCGATGCTCAGCGCGCGACGGCCAGGACTCGGCCGAGCATGAAACCGGGCATTCCACTGGTTGTGGCACCCAGCCTCCATACCTATGGAGCAAGGCTGGGCTGAAGCGCTCTGGATCGCGAGACCATGATTCCAGACAGACAGACTAGCAGCATTTAATAATACTAGTGGTACCCCGAACCATGCCAGGGCGGGGCCGGTATGATTGCGGACAGAAACAAAAATACAAAATAAAAACTGGGTCACGATCCACACGCGCAGTCAACCACGTATCAACCGACCCACCGACATCCACCCACCCACACCCACCCACACACCCACTCTCACGTACTTACCGACATCCACTCACTCACACCCAACCACCTAACCGCCGACCCACCCACCCAACCACGTACTACGTACGCACCAACCGATCGACACACACACGCACCGACCGATCCACCCACCCACAATAACAACTACAACAACATCAGAGTGAAATCAGTATACAGCAGCATCAGTACGTACAGCAATAGAAGTAGTCCTTATATACCCCATCTACAGCACCAATAGCAACAACAGCAGTCCAGAAAGTAGCAGCACGTACTCGTACGTACGTACAGCGGACACAAACAAAACGCCGGCATGGATGTGCAGCCCTTGTACGTACAGCAGTGGCCTTTTTTGTGGATATTTTTATGTCTGGGCTTATTTATCTTGAAATTAGTGCAAAAACTGTAAACTCGCGAACTTATGGGCCGATTTCGATTCTGACCGCAGTTCTGGAGATCCATATTTTCACATCTGGGGGACTCTTTAAAAACAAATTACTTGATTTTAGTATGGCCAAAAAAAATACATGATTTTAGTGTGAAGGTTTGTTATCTTGAAATTAGTGTGGATAGTGTGGATATTTGACTTGATTTGAGTGTGGGTGTTAGACCCCTGGCCGCAAAGCCCTCCGAATGCGCTGGGAACCCCTCACCTCCCGCGGATCCGCCCCGTTCCAGAAGACAGAGCGAGCCGTCCCCGGGAGGCCGCCTTCCGCCAACCCCCTCTGGCCGAGTTCGGCGTCGGGGCCCGTTTTCTCGGCGGGGTCGCCGAGGACCGACGCGTGGGGCGGCCGGGCGGTGGTGCGGCGCCGATTGGGGTCGGGTGGCGCGCGGTAGAGCCGGTCTCTCGCGGGGCATACCGAAACCGGCATAGTCTTGAAGATCCCAAACGACATCAACGGCGCCACCACCGAAGCGTATTATGTAATAAGGACTAGTGGTACCCCGAACTTTGCCAGGGCGGGGCTGGTATAGCGGACCAAAACAAAAATCCAAAGAATAGATGGGCCACGATCCACACCCTATATAACGCAATCCACTGATCAGGTAACGTGACACACTATACGCCGGCATCCGCGCGAAGCCCTAGTAGCAGACAAAAAACAAACAAACAAGGCCGGCCACCACGAACAGGTACGAACGCAGTCATTCGCGTACCTACCGACTCACCCACACTCACAAACTCACAAACTCACATCNACCGATCGACACACGCATCATCCGATCCATCCACCCGCTACAACAACACCAGTGTGAAATCAGTACCAGTATACAGCAGCACCAGTACGCAGAGCAGGATTATTAGTAGCAGCATACAACCCATCTACAGCAGCACCAACTGAACAGCAGCAGCAGCCCAGGAAATAGCAGCACGTACGTACGCAGAGCGAACAAAAACAAAACGCCGGCATCAATGCGGAGCTCTTGTTTAGCATTTACGTACAGCAGTGTCCCTTTTTCATTTGGTTTTGGTCGATTTTTGTACGTCTGGGCTATTTTATCTTGAAATTTGTGCAAAAACCGCTAACTTGCGCAGTTTTGGGCCGATTTCGATTCTGATCGAATTTCCAGAGATCCATATTTATTCACTTCTGGGGGACTCTTTGGAAAAAAGTATCTTGATTTTTAGTGTGAAAATGACTTAAAATGAGTGTGGAAAATGCATCTTGAGATTAGTGTAGATTTTGTTTACTTAATTTTAGTGTGGGGTTATACCCCGCACGGAAAAGCCTTCCGAATGCGCTGGGAAGCCTTACCTTCCCGCGGATCCGCCCCGTTCCAGGGGAAGGAGCGAAGTGTCCTCGGGAGGCCACCTTCCCCCAATCCCCGCTCGCCGAGTTCGGCACCGGCGCTCGGTCTCTCGCCAGGGTTACCGAGGGCTGACGCGTGGGGCGGCCGGGGCGTTGGTACGGAGTCGATCGGGGTCGAGTGGCGGGCGGTAGAGCCGGTCTCCCGCGGGACATACCGAAACCGGCATAGTCGTGAAGATCCCAAACGACGTCGTCATCATCATCATCATCATCATCACCATCACTACGAAGCGTATTATATTATAAGGATAGATATATGAGTACAGGGCTCAGGTTCTGCTTGAGCCTGTGGCACTTTCCTTTCTTGTCTGTGTAGCTACAGTAGTACGGCTGCTGCCGCTGCTGCTGCTCTGCTGTGGGTTACTACTCGTGTTCCTTTTTCGTTCTTGTGTTTTTAGACGCTTCTGGAAGTCCTCACCTGGCGTGTGCCTTACGTCGCGTGTGCTCGCGGGTAGATGTCAGTCGGGCTGTTTGCATAATACGTCAGTACAATACGTCAGTTTGGCTGTTACGTCAGTTGCTGTTTGCGAAGAGCTCAGTTGGCATGTTTGAAGGGCTGGTTGCGAAACAAAAGGTCTGTTTGCAAAGAGCTGTGTATCAGTTGGTCTGTACGGACAAAGAGNTTCAACTAAAACCGAGGAGTGCGGACCAAACGTTAGGCGAAGAAGGAAACTACAGTAGAGTAAACAACGTGTACGTACGAACTCTCGCCTTTTTGGTATGATGCTGCCACTTACTTGCTGGTAAAACAATCTCTTTAGCCCCCGCTTGTAACAACATACGAAACAGCAGAAGTAGCAACATCACAGGAGTACACACATACCCACAACCACCGCTGGTACTCAGCGCGCTGAATCTGGGGTGCGTTCTCTCGTGTTTCATTTTTGTTTTTGTGTTATGTTGTTGCATTGATCTTGCGATGCTATTTTGACTGCTAATAATAGTACAGGCAGTCGTTTGTGGTGGACTCGTACGTTTAAGAACCACTATAATCTTCCATTTGCGTCACATCGGTTTTGTTTTGTCGCATGATACTGCTACGCTTTTGATCTGGAGAGTTCTTCACTTTCTGTTCCCTGATTCTTTTTTGGAACAACACTACACATTGTCGGTTGGCAAGCATAATAATAATAAAATGAGTTGCAACTTTGCAGTACATTAAAAGCTACCCTACATCAAACCGTCCAATTGCGGTCGACAGAAGATACGTAATAAACCTACCTATTCTTCACGATTAGAGGTCCGTAGTTACTCGATGTCTTCAACTAAAACCGAGGAGTGCGGACCAAACTTTAGGCGAAGAAGGAAACTACTGTAGAGTAAACAACGTGTACGTACGAACTCTCGCCTTTTTGGTATCATGCTGCCACTTGCTGGTAAAACAATATTTTAGCCCCCGCTTTTCCTACATCGATCATGTACATGAAGGAGCAGCCGCAGCCCCAACAACAACAACAACAACATACGAAACAGCAGCAGTAGCAACATCACAGGAGTACACACATACCCACAACCACCGCTGGTACTCAGCGCGCTGAATCTGGTATGTGGCGATCTGAGTCGTGATGGATGCGATTCGACTGCTAACCTAATATGTACAGGCAGTCGTTTGTGGTGGATGAGTTAGAAGGATGCTGGATGTGGTAGCCTTCCATTTGCGTCACATCGGTTTTGTTTTGTCGCATGATACTGCTACGCTTTTGATCTGGAGAGTTCTTCACTTTCTGTTCCCTGATTCTTTTTTGGAACAACACTACACATTGTCGGATGGCAAGCATAATAATAATAAAATGAGTTGCAACTTTGCAGTACATTAAAAGCTACCCTACAGCAAACCGTCCAATTGCGGTCGACAGAAGATACTATAATAACCTACCTATTCTTTCACGATTAGAGGTCCGTAGTTACTCGATGTTGACGATGGTATACAAAACCTTTCATACTGAACGATGGTATGCGGAACCTTTGTACAAAATTATGGTTTACGAAACCTTTTGTACTAACACGCTGGTATCCGGAACTTTGTATAAAATGTTGGTTTACGGACCTTTTTATACTAACGATGGTATATGTAACCCTGTATAAAAATGTTGGTGTACGGACCATTTCATACTCAAGATGGTATACATAACCTTGTATAAGAAAATGTTGGTGTACGGACCTTTTTATACGAACGATGGTACACGGAACCTTGTATAAAAATTGATGTTACCTTTGGCAACAGTCAGTACATCACTTACGTCTATACGATGTGTGTGGTACGGTTTGCTTGCAAGGCTTGATACACACAGTGGTAAGACGAAAAATGTGCTGACTGACGGTTTTGCCAGAAAAATATGCATGCAGAATATGCAACTAAATGAACACGATGATTGTGGGAAATACCGGGTATCCAAATAAACGAGTAAGTCTGCATGACTCAACGACGGTGTGGTTGTAACGACAACGGAACAGCATCACGGGCTGTAATTTGCATGGTTAACGACATGACATGTCTAAAAAATCGAAAAAGGCATCATCGACTACACGAGTGAGACTCTGACCATGATTCAGTCAATTAAGCTGAAATTAAGCGATGTATATATCCCATTGATCTTATACGAATCATCTTGACTCAGTAAAACAAACTGTAGCAAGATTTTCTGTCAGTCATTCACGTTAGACTTTAGACAGGATCAAAAATAATTATATCAGTAATTGATAGTATACGAACTATTTTATACAGTACGTACCGAACTGTATAATAGACCTTCTGTCAGTCATTAACGATTGACTTATTGACAGAATAAACACAATAATTCAGTAGAGCAAGCGGAAGACATTAATGTGCTCAATCAGATATTTTACCTCGGAGTATACAGTTCACGCGCACGACTGCACCCCACGAGTTCTTATCCAATGAAACGATACTGGTACTGGGGAATACATCACAAATGTATTTAGGAATCCCCAGTTCCTCACACAAAAAATGATGTTCATTAATTGATTGATTATCACTATGCCAACTGTATACTTCAAGTATATGCACACTGCACACAGTTACTCCACTCAACTAGCCCAACAATGACACCCGAGTGTATACTCTTGGTATATGCACACCCCTGCGTCACTATTGGTTGAACGCTTCCCCACTCACTATCATGAGCTTCATCTGATCGCTGAGGTAGTGTACTACGCTAAACTGTACGTCTATATGCGTACGAACTCCATAACCCTTACTCTCAAGCAAGTGCTATCTTTTCGTGTGAGGTACTTCCACAGAAAGTAAACAACGAAACCACACAGGTATAATACCGGTATACCGGAACACTTGCTGTTGGGATGCAGCTTACAGTATCCAACCATGACTTAACTACGAGGGCACTACTCCACGTACAAATTTCCCATGCAAACACCTTTTGGGGACACTAGATGAACGTTGTAATTCATAGGTCGAACGATCCACTAATAATGAACGAATGGAATCCGGCCGGACAAAAAGGGTATTAGTGGGCGGTGTTGCAACGATTCTGACAAACGAATATTCCCAGGGCTATAGCGGAACGGTAGGACGATACTGGGGATAGTGTCAGTACGAATGAGCTACGACGTTTCGCTCGCTCTTTGGTTGATCAGACGCGCGCAGATCTTCAGTGAAAATCTTAGTACTATACGATCTGAACATATAATGGCATTGAGGCGGAACGTTACCATGCCTGCAATTGCCGAACGATAAACAATATTGAATTTTAAGTCAGTGAGACTTGTTAACATAATCCCACGTTTTGGTGACTTTCACGATTTTCAACAGAAAACGGACCGATGTGCACGATGAGCACAGAGCCGTCGATATCTGGTACCGGTAACGCATTTTCGACAACGAAAATGTAAAGTGCTCCAAAATTTGGTACATAATTCAACGCATCATGAAGGTATGCCTTAGTACTACCTAAATGGACGGTTTCTTCCGCCAAGATCGTCATTTTATTCTTCGCAACACGATATATTACGGGTGACGACTAACTACGAACGATCACAGTGACGGGAACCACACCAGGGACTATACAAAAGTATGGAATTGGTCCCATCAGCAAGGTACACGGACAGTGTATGAACACTTGACATCCAGGCTGATCATGCGGAATTTATCACTCCTCGTCGAAAGTTATCTGCTGGTCGGTACGTTCCTGTAAATTGGCACGGGCAATTTCGTACACGAGTTGCAGGTTTTCCACGGTACGACGGGGATATTCCAATCATGTTACAGAATCAGCAGTACACGATATGCTGATATTAATGTCAACGGGTAACGAAGCTCTTCGGTCAAACGATAGAATATGAGGGTTTGCCTCGAGCGTTGTCATATTTGACATGGCGGTATAACGGGCAGCAGAATAAACGGAATCAAAATCTGCCCGATTGTCGATAAGACATTAATGAACGTACTTCGCCAAGTATTATGCATTGCATTATGCAGACGCTCTTAAACAGAGTTGCCTTGAGGGTAGTACACGGACGTGCGCATTATATACACCTCAACGACGGATTGCAGCTCTTTAACAAATCAATTTCGAAGCTAATGCCTTGATCAGAGTGCACACTTTCGGGGGTTGACGAAACCAAACGAAAACGATGCGTTGTACGAGAACGCGGGCGATTGTCGCGACCGACTAATAAAAAATCGCAGAAAACGGTGGATGTGTTCAATTACAGAGATGGCTTGCTGGGAGTTTGTCCACGACAATTTTCACTCGACCAGGCCAATTGATACACATAAACGAACGGAAACGAGAGACGCCGACCAACATATACTTTCGGATGACGGTGTGACGTCTTGCGATGTTGGTGCGACACAGAGCATTCTGTTATTGCTTGGTTACGTCTCTTGACGTAGTGTGCCACCAAATAACGGTCTCCGGTATTTTGAGCGTGGCTTTAGAAGCAAAATGACCACCGAACGTTGGTAGATCATGGCACGAATGAGCGACGAATTCCCGGAGAGTGGTGGGCACAACGAGTTGGTCACAGAACGAACTGTGCTTTCGCAGATGTATATCCCAATTACGATCGGAATAGTACAGTTTCGTTCGAAATATACGGTGACTCATAGTGAACTTAGTTTCATCGTTGAAAACGGGAACGGTAACGCGTGCTTTGGCGTTTTCGATATACGGAACGAACGCAGCACATTGTTCTTCCAGACAATGTTCTGGTTTCATCAACGGAAACAGCGACACTAGACGATGAGCAAATCATCTGCTCAAAATATATTATTATGTATTGTATTATTCACGGTATCGAGGTTTTGGGAGGAGTCTTGAAATACGTAGGCCAGACGAACTGTACCATCTATTTCTCGGTACGGTGCGGAAAATAGATGTTAATGCCGGCATTTACGGAAACGATCCATGCTCTACTTCACCAAACCATCGAAAATGCATTGGGTACCTGGTACTACGAAAAGAGGTCACCACCAATGCGCTGAACGACAAAAGAGGAACTGTAATAAACGATAGTCCAACACTTTAGCTCATTGTTAAATGCATGTTTGCATATGATATGGGTGGGTTAAAGCTTATGATCATCGATAATCTTAAAGTCTTTCCCCAAGAATAATACAATCGCTGATAAGCGAGTACGATAACGAATTAATATCACGCTTACCTGTAAATACGATACTTCACGATTATAGTATGTAACTTAAACGCGGGAGCCACCATCAGTAAACGCTTGATGTGGGCGAACGCGGTAATGTGCGCGCTGGCCACGACTAGGCTTTATAAAATGTACCCGGGTTTCAAAATCCTTACAGATGAGCTACTCGAGTGGTGCGGCTACTTCGGCGTTAGTAACGAACTGCCGTACGTACGGACTTTCACCCCACCTACGGTAAAACGGAACAAAAATCTTGGATACAAAGTGGGTTTGGTAGATTTAAACACAATTTGCCCCAACTGATACACTTTCAGCAGAAATTGCGTGGCCTATATGTACGATACATCAAGGATCGACAGCTAATTTGAACGGCTTCAGTGTGATACTCTATCCATGCTCGCAGAGGTACATTACGAACGTGCTCTCCGAAGATTTTTACGAAATTATACACAGTAGTTGCGGACAAAATGAAGAGATCGTCCATGAAAACAAACGCAACTCGGGAATATGGCTCAACGGTGTAAGAACCATATCTATCTGTGTAAAGCTACGAAGCTATGCGTGATGGCAACAAACGACATACATAAGTTGACAACCGCAGCAGTAGTAGTGCATCTGTCACTACTGGTGTGACAGGGGACACAATACTTTTCCAGTAAACGTTTTGTACGATAGTCACGCTGGTGCTACGGGGCACCGCCGACCACGTCGGTATTATTGTCCTCGAGCTTACGGGGAGGGGAAACACTGCGTTGGCAGTATTATATCGTAGTAGTAAACAAACGAAATTCTACTAACCTCCGCTCAAGACGACCAAAACTAAACGAGAAGATGTAATATACGAATATGTATAGTTGCTGACGGTTGATCATCAATACACGAGCAGTCAATAGTGGTGCTACGATTTCAGCACGCACGGCTGCCATTTTAGTAAGTGTTATCGGTGCTGCTGCTACTACGTACTGCTGTATGCGCGTACGAAAGTTAGCAGGAGACGCTACCGAAACACCTGACAAATTTCCAATGTCTCCTCCTATACACGACATACAGGGTAACGGGCAATGGA
>MEHQ01004421.1:146077-211136 GCA_008828725.1 Saccharina japonica
GTGCGTATAAAGTAGCGGTGCCATCATCAGGCATGAGCTTTGCTCGTCAGATAGGCTCTCTCGGAGGGTGGATGTCACATGCACGCGGGAGGAGAGAACACTCAGCACAGCGACTGACTTCTTGACGTGGGTCAAGCTTTTGTGTTTTTATCGGGGGAGGTGTGGTTATTACCGCAGCCATTCCTACTACTATGCACGTTGTATTTGGAGGTGATGCGGTGTCTGATTCTTCCTTGTCTCTACGCTCTTCTTGGTACCACTCCGTCCCGAAATATAAGAAATGTATTGAAATTAATACGTAACTACATTAAAAAGTTCCTATATTACGGGACAGAGCTGTATGTGCAATGCAGCAGCTATGATACCGAGCGGTCTGGATACCTGCCCTCTACCTGCCTCTACTGCTCATTGTTGTTGGCATAAAATAAGCAGCGTTTGAACTGCCTCAGGTATTGGTATGCTCTGCCTGTGTCTGTGTGCTATACGCCAGCGCCAAACTACAGCCGGTATAACCCAAGCGTCGGAAGCCACGCTGGCTGCCTCTGGTCTGGCGGCGACGCGCCGAGTGCGCTCGAGTCGACCTGTCTTGGTATTATTTTGAAATTTGACACAACGAAGCATCCGAGCGTTGACGTACAGCAGTACAGGAGGACACCTAATAAGAAACAGGCTAATGAGGATTTAGAGGAAAATAAGAAATTCGGGAGTCGTTATCTTGAAATCAGTGTAGAAAGCACCCTCTCGCAAATACCAAATCGAGCCTGGACCATATTCCTTGTTTCTTATTAGGTGTCCTGTACTGTACTACTGCTGTTGTGCTGCTGCTGCTGTGATATGTACTCATACACGTGGCGAGGCGTTGCATGTACTCATACCCGCGCCAGCGCGACCTTCGCAGCTCCCAGATCATCACAACCCCCCTTCCCCCTGCGCAAACAATATTCATCACAGATGTGGAACTCCTCAAGGTCACTCAGTGCTCGGCGTGTTTGCGTGCTGATCTGCTCTGTTCGCGCTGTTGTCCTCGGCGTGTCGCGCACACCCCACCTCTGTTGCTGATACTCGGCCGAGGCCCATGGTGTGTGCTTGGCTGTCGAGGCGTGCAAAAACTGTCGCGACGCCGCTGCTGTAAGCCAAGAACGGGCTTTGAGGGTCGAGGGGACAAGGGGGTACCCGTGGTGTGATGAGAGGGGGTCACTTTTCTGTCACGCTGATTGACTTGAAAACTGGGGCCACTTTTGTCACGCTGATTGACTTGAAAACTGGGGCCACTTTTGTCACGCCTATTATCTTGAAAATCGGGAACACTTTTGGAATTATGCTTTCTGAGTCTCCGGTCCAAGGACCGGAGAATTGATTGTTTTTTCTGGGCGGCGCCCTTGGATTTTTTTTTTTTGCAGTTTTTTGCAGTTTTTTGTTTAATTGCCGAATAGACTATGGAAATCTTGAAAAAACTACCATAGGGTACGTATAAAATAAGTATAACGTGTGTTCGTCCACTCCGAAACTGGCATGTGCCTGCGAGTGAGTACGTCATAAGTTAAATCAGTTTTGTATGATTTTGACACATAAATTGTTTTGGTTTTGGTAAAAAAAAAACAGGTTTGCAAATACATGTCGTGTTTGCGCAGTGCAAAACTCCGAGTGAGACCAGAAAATACAGAAAAAACAACACACTATTGACCACACAATTTGCTGTAATAAACTGTTGCTGTTTTCGGGTACTCGTGAGTCGTTTATGTTGTTGTCTCCCACGACTCTTCGCTTTTAGTTTCATGTCGGATTCATGTATACCGGTACGTGCTTTTCCGATTATTGTTTTGCGTTTTTTTTTTTCCCGATTTTTTTCCGATTTTGTTTTTCGTTTTTGTTTTCGTTATTTGTTTTCGACGTTCGGTTTCGCTGATTGTTTCCCTCGGTTTGTTACCGATTTTCGTCAAAGTAACAGAGCAAACCAAATAGAGTTCACCGGACTTTGGCCTGGCACGTTTCCCAACGTGGGTACGTTGTGACGCGTGCATTGGCCAATCCCGGGACGTTGGGAGCGTCTTACGTTGGCCAATGACTGACCTTGAGATTTGTGGCTCAAGGTCTTTTGGGTTCAGGTCACCCAAAGCACGTTCTTAACGTGTACCGTTGGCCACCTGTGTCTCCACGCACACCACGGCTCTCTAGAGCACGGCCGCATAAGCGACATATTTCCAACTGTCTCTTTCTTATGTTCTATTGAACAGCACACCAAGTGAACCTCACGGTCATGAGGCGCCACCATCCACCTGAGTGTTCCTCCACGAGAGATCCACATCATTATATGAATTCAGGTTATCAGCCTCAGAACCAAGGGCACCATGAAAAGGTGATCTTCAAGGTCGCCAGGATAATCAAGAGACAAGAATGCTGTCGCGCTTACAAAGCCGGAAACAACACCCTCGCTATCAAGCGAGGAGAGGAGCTACTGCTGTTGTTGTACAACGAACCTGTTTTTTTTAAAGTGAGCAAGTAGTTGCACGTACGAGTATCAAGCCGCTATCACGCACAAGGACATTTCTTTCAGGCAATAATACACCGACGGGACATCCATTAACTGCTGCTGTACGGACATCATGGGAGAGGCCAGATCAGCATATGTACCGGACAAGCTCGTCAAGGCCGTGGGTGGCGGACTCAATGGCCTCACGTTTGTTTGCCGTATGGAGGAGAATCGCTCAATCAGCCATCAGTATGCTCCACCTTTGAGGTGGCCCATACTATTGAAGGGCAACTGTGCCGGAAACGAACTAGAATATGTACAACAGAGGGGTAGGACCCCAACATGACGTACACCGGCTATACCAAGGAGTCGTGGACAACAAGAAAAGCGCAGAAGGTCATACTCATGCGGAAGAGCAAGATGAAAACCAAGAAGGAGAACCTCGGGGAGAGCATCATGGGACTACTTAAACTCCTCCAGCAACAACAATAAGGTCTTGGCTTCAATGTCCAGCATTAACAGCTGCAGTTGAGACATGACTACTTTGGTCTTGAGGCTCGGGCATCGAAAACGCTGACAAAATTAAAGCATGGCATCACAACAATTGGGTGCTCTACAACTTCCTGTTTCTCAGTACAGCGGGAGCGGCGGCGAGCTTCCTTCTACTACAAAAGCCCAAAGAAGGGGAAATACCACACGGAAAGGCCGCATAGGACGGTATTATAGCTAACTACCAAGTTTCGACGCGACAGAGGAGGCGTATCATGAAAAACAAACTTGTCTCTATGGTGATGAAAGAGGGTCAGGATCCTGATGATTTTATCAATGAAATATATCATATCAGAGACCATTTCGTAGAAATGAGAGAAAGCCATAAATGACGATATGCTCCTTTATTTTTGCCAAGCACCTGGGTTGGTGTAGACCAGTCCCCCCTGAGCTGAAGGGGGGATAGCCTCTGGCCATAGACCCTGCCTGGAACAGGCGTGTCTATAGTTATCGGTAACTTTGACTGATCACATCAAAGTTAGTCAGGGTAATTTGTTCTGGTACGGTTCGAGACAGCCGCAGGCTAATTGCACCACGTTTTCGGTAGAACCCTACCTCCAAGACGAGGAGGGCGCTAGTTTCACGTGGTACTGTCTGCGGAAGCTGAACGAGGGCTGCTGTGGAGGCATTGGCTTCTCTGAGTGCTAATGCCGTGCTACGGCTGTCGAGTTGTAGCGACGTCGTCTTTTCGGATTGCTGAGTCCGCCATAGCTACTGTTGTTGAGGTGTGTGCACCGGTTTTTGCAGCGCTAGCTTGCGTCTGGTGTCATGTGCGGGTGTTTCCTCCCTCGTGCACTGTTCGCCTGGTGCTGCTGTTGAGCAGGGGAGGTCTTGTTAATGACGCAGCTATGCCGCGTCAGAAAAGGATGGCCGTGGAGGTATGGAACACTGCCAGCAGCTGCCACCGTTGCGTATCGTGTGGGGGCGGGGAGGCATGTTATGGGAAGTTTTCCTCGATTTCAACAGAGTGCTGAAAGCTCACCGGATTGAAGGTGTATTTGAGTGTGGATAAAGGTTGACGATGGTGAAGATTGACTATCGTTGTAGCTGTCCCTCGGAAGTAGTTTGTCTTGTCTTTGATCTGAGGCGCGAAGCTTACCGTGTATTTGCTTGTAAATAACAAACCCGATTGCGTGTCGATATGCTGTTTACAGCAGCAGCAGGTACGTTCTTCGGCACACCGGAAAGGCTGCACCCTGATTATCTGTTTAATGAACGTAGAAGTTTGCAATTTGTGCCATGCTTTAGATGTTTTACGCTGCGGTTGCAGGCAGAGCCCTCATCGCGAAAGTTGAATGCTGCAAGGTGCGAGCACGTACTCTACTGGAAGGACTGACTGATGGGTATCTCCAGATCAAGTAGACCGCAGCGGATGATAACGTCACGCTGCTATTTATACGATACGCATTAGGCATGCTAATCGTATAGCTAAAAACGGGCCTTAGCGAAAACAGCAGAAGGGGCGTGAATCGGTTGTGGCAACAACTTTCAGTACGAAAGAGAAAATACGACGTAGTACGTATTTGCAATGAAGTAGGGTATTGGGTAAACTATTGACACGTCGTACAATCGCAAGAGTTCGATGGAAGATACGAACGCATCGGGGTGTAGCTTGCGCAGGACACACCTACATGAAAATTCTGAAGGCATTACTCCTAGTCATGAACAGTAGCTGAGCGGCAATAACCGGAAGACCCGGAACGGTTGAAGGGACCACTGACCCCAATGTCAAGCGAGGATAATCGCGCTACCACTGCAGCGGATCGTGCCAACATGGCTATAACTCCCGGTTCTAAATCAGTTGTGGAAAAGTACAACATGCCGGCAACAGGAACAGCTCCATCGAAGACACTACTGCGAGTGAGAAAACCACAACAACATGTACACCTCCACAGAACATCGGCTACTCCTTCATCGCTGCACCATCAACTGCGAGTGAGGTCAACTTCACAATGATTGCCGACAGCGGCGTATCGTGCAATTCCGTCGACAGTCAACTACTACCAGGCATCGAGCAGATAATGGTCAGCCACGTGCATCTTAATCCTCCTGTGGCAAAACGAATCGCAGGTGTCCATAGCTTATCAGGTGTTGGTAAAGGGGTCTTAATTGTACAAGTCGAAGACCAGCAAGGCGTCAAACATCCTGCTCAGCTTCCAGCCACAATCGTGCGAGGATTCGGTCGTCATCTATTTTCGGAAGGAATAACACCAGCGAAAGAAATGTCTATGTTTATTGCCGCAAAATCTTATATGGACATGGCGAATTTCAAGGTGCGTCTAAGGACAGATATAAAATGTTCACTTGGAGTTGGCCATTGCCCCATCAAGCATATCGAAAAAAAACGTTTTCACAACAAAATCAGTTTTCACAACAATATGGGGTATCAAGTTAAAGCCTGAAATAGTCATGTTAGCGAACATGGCTACTACAACATCATATGCGCATGCTATGGATACCAGCTCGCGAAGGTGTCATTCTTCCAATACTCGCCAGCTGGCTTACCAGCGACAGCCGACTCCAGGGGGATAGACACCATTACGGGTTTATACAACGAGTTCATCAAGGACTATATGTAGAACAAAGACTATAAAAACATCAAGGATTCACGGAACGAGTTCATCAAGGACTACGTGATCAACAAGGACTACGAAACCATCTCCGACGACACTATAGCACCTGAATCAGACGACACACAGGGTGACGGAAATAAAACATCTGAAGATATCCAGTCATCTGTGAGAATGACAATACCAACGCTGGGCCCAGACGACATGAAACAACATATCGGGATAGTCGGCATCGACACGGGGCCTGCAAATGGTACACAACACGTTTATTACACAAGGAGTTAATCTTTTAAGCATCCTTGGAAGACTGGACAAGACCAACTTCAGGAGGAGCTTTCGGATCACACCGAACAACCTGAGAGCACTTCACTTCGCAACGAACTTCACTAGAAGTAAGCTAGTCACAGTTCGCCTAGCAGTGCTTCAAGGGTGGATACAAAAAGGAACGACCATCGTGCGCATCTACAGCACATACCAGATCAGCAACAACGCCCGCACCAAACAGGCCCTCAGAGCACTTCGCCCAAAGGGTCCAACATGAGAGGCACGCTAGGAATTCATCATCGTACCGATAATAATGTGGAATATTCAATACTGCACTGAAAACTTCTTGGAGAATCGCGGACGAATTACTGGACCCAATAGCACAGCAAGGAGCAACGTCAACGACACAAGGCATCACTTAAAGGCCTCAGCATTAGCATCAGCACCAGCACCCGCATCGCCATCATTATCAAGAATCTAGCGGAGATTACTTGTTGGTGACTTATTCCGCCTGGGTTTGAGGTATATTTTAGCAGTAACGGACTTTGAATTATTAACCTTGAATTCGTAAGATTGTCAGAAGTTAGGAAATTATTGGCACTTTTCGAGCAAGGAAGTAGCAGTGCTGAACGATGTTTCTCTTGGGTTTTCACGAGATGAAATATCAATACAGTATCAGTAGACTTGCAGTAGTACGGACATGTATCTATTAAGACGTGCAAGCCAACCTTCCAGTAGCTGCGTGAATTGCACAATACTGTGTATGAAGTCGATACAACAAAACAGTACGTACTGTAGTATTCGCTGCTTTTACTAAGGGAAATAACCAAAAACGGGTATACCCGGTTGGTTTTCACTCAAAAAGGGGTACATGCTGGAATCAAGTAAAAACCACGCCCAGCGAGCCACGCGATTGGCCAAAAACAAATTGTACCCATTTTTGAGAGATACTGTCCCGGGTACAACTTTAAATGCCTATTGTGCTTGGCTTTCAACCGTTTATGGTTATTTATTTTGGTTAATCACTTGCCTACAGTGTGCCTCGCTCTCTACTGCGTCTGCGGCCGCTCTTTCGTTGTTTAATTTTCTTTCAAGTTTTTCACAATCCACTTAAACTCTATTCAACCATTTTACGCACCTGGGTACGTAGTACGTACGTCTTCAGAGTCATATATACGACCATCCACACATTATACTGTTGTATGTGTGCACGGCAGTATCAACATACCTGGTATCTATATAGGGTGTATTTCAGGTACACGCTGAGACCAAGTAAAACACAAAAATGCTTGCCGCCAGAACCCTCTGCGTCTAAACACCCCTGACCCTGCTCCCGACCCCACCCGGACCTGAACCCTCCAAACATAATCCGGACACGTCTAAGTGTATAGTTAGGCGCCGACAAGTGTGCCTGGTTATCACTACCCCTCAGAAACGGGCACGATGTGATTTTGGCCAATCTATCCAGTGATGGCTCGTGGGATGTGGTGTTTTGATTCGATTCCATGCTGTACCCGTTTTTGGCTTAAACCGGCGCGGGTGTACCTGTTTTTGGTTATTGCTATTTTACTAACCAATATTAATAGGGATTGACGTGCTTCATTATTTTTCAGAGATTTCCACATGTATGTTGGGGCCGACAATGCTTGGGACTGAACATGCTAAAAGTAACATATCATACCGGGAGACCACCCACATGTTGCCTCCGATGGTGCTCGGCACTGAATGTGTTAGTTCTATTAATGATTTTGAGATAGTTGTATATATTAAAAAAATTAAAAAAAAACAGCTGTTAGCTCGAGGATTTCGTCGAAGCTCATCTTTGCTAGCTGAGTGTAACATTTCGATCGCGCGTACTTACGATTTTTATATGTCCTCATGTAGGATGTACATCCCGTATGAGGGGGACACAATCTGAGGCTGTAGAATTCAGGAAGTGTGTGTCTATTTGTGGGGGGAGAAATAATTAAAATTAAAATTAAAATTTAACTGAAACTTGAACAGTCTGAAATAAACGTACCAGGTATACTATAGTGTTCCGACGAGTTGACGTGATAGAGTGGGTCTAGTATTTGTAGCTATGTATGGTATATAAGAAGAGGTGCGAGGACAGGTTATGGAGTAAAACTTAAAAGCACCTGGATGAATTTAATTAATTAGTGATTTAGGTTTTTAATAGTGTGCATTATTTATTTGTACCTGTAAGGTATCTTTAGTGGCAATTAGTAGGTAGGGGGGTTTTTCTCAACCGTTTTATCCTTTATACCTGTTAAAGAGGGGGGGGGGGAGACACACAGAGACAGGGGTATGAACAAACCAACCATGTTGACAGGAGGTATGTTAAAATCTAGTATGAATTTTCAGGGGTTTTTTGGGGTGAAATGTTTGCAACAAGTAAATAGTGGTCAATCAGACGATTTTATTATAATAGCAGTATTATATTTTGCAGTATGTTCGTTGTCCTGATGAGATTGCGTATCATATATATCAGCTAGCAAAGATGAGCTTCGACGAAATCCTCGAGCTCACAGCTGTTGTTTTTTAATTTTTTAATATATGTTGCCGCTGAGAACGCTCAAACCTGAACACATTTCTCCTTGATACTCGTAGATTAATTTATTTTTTTTACTTTAAGGATAGAGTTCCATCAAGGGGGTGCCTTTTATGATAGATCTCCATCGAAAGTGTGTGATAGAATATAAACACAAGACTGTGTCTGTTCGTATATTATTCCGATGTCGGTAGATCTACGATGATCTACTGCTGTACGATTATCAGTAGAGAACACAATCATTGTAGAGTGCAGGCTACTCGTAGTATATCGTATCATAGGATATTGGAACGTGGGGTATCGAAACATGCTCATATCTCAGGATCGTGTAGAGCTTGTCAGGGTGATCGCACCAGGCTATCGCACCAGTGTTGTGAGCCCCACCGAGTTCCTTCTCCCAACTCTACCAACACACCACCACTGTCTAAAGCACGGCCACATAAACGCCATATTTCCAACCATTTATTTATTCTGTTGTATTTAACTACTCAAGTGAACCTCATGGTCGCGAGGGGCCATCATCGACCTACCTACTACGTGTTTGTCCATGAGAGATCCATATCATCACATTCCGTCAGTGCCATATTTGAGCAACCCCCCTCTTCCCACTACGTATAGTGTCCACTATTTGGAATAACAGATTCCCGAATTCGTGGTTTCAGTTTGAGAGGTTCGATTGGTTTTGAGTTTCTTCTCTTTTTGAAACAACTATACAGTAGTTATTTCAGTGTACAGCACCAAGAAACCCGATTGGTGTGCCTGTTGTATTTGCAATGTTTGGTGAGGCGACAGTAGAAGAAGCAACATGCAACGCAAGCGATCGTGGCAGCTACCACGCCCCCAACCGCTGAAACCCAGCGGCACCTTGCTCATGGTACTCGTGCTGTTGCCGCAGCTAGCGGGTACGCCTGATTAAATTATGTTTGGGGTGTTCACGCGAGCTCGGTGGTTATGAAAAGCCGCTTTGAGCTCAACAAATTTGCTGTGATGTAGGGCACAAAATAGAGTAAATTTTGAGAGGTCGCCTCAACCTATTGACGATTCCAGAACGCTACCGGGCTCGCCACTGCGTATAAACAGCAGAGTCGTGTTTCTGCCGCTCATGTTGCGGCTGTACCAAGCATGTACGGCTTGTTTTGTCATGTGTCTTGTGTAGAGATGAATGTACATTAACTCGTTTTCGGGGTTGATTTGAATGTTGATTAATATGACTAAATAGGGTTGATTCAATCATGATCAGTTGTTTAAAATCAACGCAATCAACTACACGATGCTATGATGATTAATCATGATTATTGATAGTTGTCGACCGTCTATTTCACAGATTCCGGGGGCAGCTGCACGAATCAGTCTCAGAATGACGAGGCACCACAACCCAAACTTGTTGGACTTTCACTATTGCGTCGCAACAGTTTTCATTGTATACTTAGGCCATGGGAGTGTTAATCAGGTAGCACTTTGACGTTCCTCCGAAAACAATTTTTGGGGGACATCGTATAGAGCTCCTCAAGCGACCACCCTCAGAAAAAAACATGGTGCACCTCTATCGTGGCATGCGTCACCTCATTTCGCTTGTGCACGGAGTGCTTTCCCCCCAACTCTATCTCTCAAGTGTACTCGTAGCGTACCGTACAATACGACGCCAGTACGGGCAACAACAACAATTTCCCACTACAGCAACGCGTCCGAAGTACTTACAGTATGCCCCATCATCGCCCTGCTTAGTAGTACGTAGTACATATATATGCCGGTATGTTGCTATCCTTCGTGTTCTAACGACACCGCAAATGGCGTGCATGCGCGATTCCGATACCCATTACCGTGCTAAGCAGTACTACCTGTAATAGTTAAACAAGGCCTACTACTGCTGTAGTGGGTAGTACGGTCAAGAGCGTTGAGTTCGAGTAGGGTTGCGAACGTTTTTCAGCGCTTGGGTTTCCCAGAACGTGAAGGTTTCCAATACCAAACAAGGTGTTTTTGGAAAGATCTGGTCGGGAGCCTTCCGAAAATATATTGTTCGACTTTATTAGCATATCCATACCGTTGCCGACAAAACGAGCGCTGATAAACTAACGCACCCTTGCGCGTACTCAACGCTCGTTCCGGTACTCCAGAATACGGCAGTAACACGTGTTTAAAGTCTGTGCTTCATGCATTCACGAAGGAATCATATATCTTACACCGGTCACCCTTTTCCCGCCCAGACGATTGCGTGCCTTCGGCAATGACAAGGCCGTCTACGGACAAGCTACCAGCGATAGGTCCCGTATGATTGGGCCGCAGGCACATTTGTTCAGGGTGTCAGCACAATACGCCTTTTTCTTCAAACATACAATCAACTAATCACGATTAAGTTCAATAACCAGCTAATAATAATTATTAGTTGATATACAACCAACAACCAACAATAATTAATAACATCACGTGATAAAATATTATCACCAAACAGAACAATAATCAACACGTGATTATGAGTTGATGCATACCTGCTTGTACGAATGATATGTACTCGTATTACGAACTATACCAGGTACTCCTGCCGGAAATATAACGATATGGATTGTGAGCGCCACTCGGTGGATACCACGAATTTGCGAAACATTAAAAGAGGCAGAACGACAACCGACAGCCGGCGACGTACGACGATCGCCCGCAAATAACTAACACAAGTCGCACCGGTTATAGCCGGCACAACATACAGTCGCCAGCAGCCCAGATACATTGAAAGTGAAACGAAAGTGGGAACATATATATCCTGAACAAAGCCAAATCATACCGGTATGATGGTTTTCCCGGACACCGAAAAAAAATAAACAGGAGTAGCTAGCTGTTGAGCGACGTCGTTCCTAACATGCGGTCAAGCTGTCAAGCTCGAAGACCTCTCTGGGTGTTAGGGTCATGGATATTATGGCCTGTCTACCTTCGTTCGATGCCCTCGCTCGCACGTGACTCGAGCCATCGGGTCATCGCCAAAATGCGCATGGACACAAGAGACCGAGAAACAAAAAGCTGGCGGCAGATACGTACGAATATCATATGATACGCAAATATATCGCCTCGCGAGTTCCTCAAGCCATCAAGCACTCAAACCTCATGGCACACTCGCCCGCGCAATGCTCGAACTCAAAACTAGTCTGTAACACACCTTGGACTTGTAGCTCTGACTCTGCTGCAATGCGCTATCACGTACTGGTCACAACTACGCTCTGAACCAGGTGTGTACCGAGGGCTGCGATTCATACTACGATGTATCGCTGCATTCATATGATTGGCTAAACTTCTTACGTACGTACAAAACTCACATTCTCTCATTCTTCCGAGAATATTCTGCATATCGGTAGTCCTGTGTCCTAGCCAACTCGGTGGTTATGGCAAAGCTTCTTCGAGCTCAATAATGATTTGCTGTGCAGTGTGGCACAAAAGGAATATGTTTTTGAGAGGTCACCTCACACCACTGACGATTGCAGAAGCTACCGTGCCCAGCAACAGCAGCGTCGTGTTTCTACTACTTATTATGTCGCCGCGGTACCATGTGCGTAGGGCTTGTCTTGACTTGTGTGCGTGCTTTAGGCAGGTTGGTGTCTCGAAACCAGTTCGGTATGTACGTTCCGCGCACTCGTGTCTCTCCCGCAGGCTGTTTGTTTTTGGAGATTGGCGAACACCCCACACCGGCCGGGTGTATAAATTCGAGCAGACACAACACATTGATTGATTGTTGTTGCAATTATTGGTGAAATATACGACAACACCGAATCAGATACCATCGTACTAGGGGGGCCCAAAACAAAATCCTGACCAACACCCCCCCCCCTATAGATAACATGATTTACGTAATCCTGGGTCGGTCGTTACGAGTGGACCCATAAGACAGCTCTTCTTCGTGTCAAATGGCCCAACTTTCGACTGACAGCTTCGAAATACGTAGCTTTTAGCTTTTCACCTTTTTTTTTGCTGGCAGCAGCACGACTAGTCTATGCCTGGTAGTCCGTACTGTTGTTTGTCAGCAACGACGACAACGCACGGCAGATCATGCTTGGCATTTGGACAGCAGCAGCGCTTCGCCGCCAACTGCGTTGCCGGAGACACATCGTCATACAGGTCACCAGACAGAGCTGATGATGTGCATCAGCAGCACACGATCAACTGCTGCGATAGCGCATGCCTAAATAATGTGGCTGCGCGGGCGCAGGAGCTACGTGCAGCAGCAACAGCAACGAACGGGCGGAAGCAGCGGGCGCTTTGTTGCGCAACCACCATGGCGTAGTTGCTAGATGGCCGGCATTTGTACAGCACCACACCAGGGAGAGACACCAGCATACAGACTATCAAGATAAAAGAGCTCATGATGTATACCTGCACAGCCGGCATTGTGTGGGCGTGGAGAGAGACACCATCATACAGATTATCAGGCAGAGCTCATGGCGTACTGCTGCTGCTGCTGCTGCTGTACTGCTGCGGTAGCTCAGAGGCGGAAGGAGTGTGGCTACGAGTACGGGGACGTGGCTGTTGTATTCCGTGATCATACTCGTATGCGTTTATTGCTGCGCTGTTGCTGTGCAAACCACAGACCATCAGCTCCTCATTCCCACCGTTCTTGTAGTAGTAGTAGTAGTAGTAGTGGTAGTAGTATAGTATAGTAGTAGTAGTAGTGGTAGTAGTATAGTAGTAGTAGTCGTAGTAGTAGTAGATGTAGTAGTAGTAGTAGTGAAAAAATGTACCTTTAAATGGCTCAAAGTGCGTAGGTGTACCTATTTTTGGCAAAGAAATGAAAAACAAATGTTCCCGAGCCCCCGGCAGTAATTTTTTTCGTGAAAACTGTGAACTCCTTAAAAACAATAGACACAGTTCCGGGTGCTCGCGCCCCGGAACGCTCGAAGCCGCTCCCTCCGCCAGCCCGGCGCAGAGTCCGCCCGGAGGAGGCCAGCGCCCCTCTCCGACCCTGTCTCCCCGGGTGCCCGCCTCGCGTTTTGCTCGCCGCTCTTGTTGGCGGCCGTTCTTACGCTTGATCGGGGTCGTCGAGGGAGCACCAGCACGTCCCTCCGCAAAAATTCACTGTCCGAGAATATAATACCCGATCATGTCTTCGTTTTTTAGCCGGAACCGCCCATATATACAGCCACACATAGATACCCCGCATGCGAAAGTACAGCAGCCGCAGGGAGGTCGGGGCGCCCGTCGTGCCCGGGCGAGCGGGGGCCGCCGCGCCACCCGCAGGCCGGTTTCGCCCCTGGTGCACCCCAGCACACCCTCTCTCGTCGAAATCCCCGGTCGAGACGGCCCAGGGCGCTTCCGGCACCGTCCACAGCAGGTGCTCCTCCACACTAATTTCAAGGGAAAAATACATACTACACCCTACGACACCAACGCCCTACACCCTACATCCTACACCCTACAACTGCAACCTACACCCTACGTCATCATTCTAAATTAATTATACAGATTGGTTATCCGGTTTTCCGGTTTAACCGGTTAACCGGTTTAACCGGTGTTTTTATCCGGTTTAATCGGTTGAACGGTTAACCGGTTAAGCGGACCTAAAAAACCGCCAGTTTTTATCTTGAAAAACCTACTATTTTTTATAGCTCAAGAATTTCTGGAATTAGTTTTCGAATGCAGGCGCGTTCGCCACCGTGCTAAAACTGCAAGTGGTGTGGCAAGCCGCCAAACCCTTAACCCGCCCTGAGGCGCATCGTAATTTTCACCCACTACGAAAACCCCACGAAGCTTAATGATTCAGGCTAACCCGAACTAATTGCCCCGCTCCTTCCCCTGCGGAGCAATGTAATTCTCACAACTCACAGTTGCATACGAAGTATATATTTAACAACACACAACGCAACAATCGAACCGACTTGTTGCAACCTGGTTCCCCCCCTCTCTTGAGCGACAGTGCGGGCGGGTGGGAAAGTCGATCGATTCAAATTAGTCGCGCTGTCTTCTACCACGGTACTACGAAAAGTACTACGTGGTACCTCCGTAATACCAAGACACGCGCGGCTGCTGAAGAACTACATCTGCAGTCTCTGCTACTCCGACACTCTCGTAGCTGTCTGCTCTGTTCTAAGCCACCACGCCGAGACTGACTGCGCGCCTCGTGCTATCTTCGTCGGCTTAATACAGATATATGAACCCTCAACCCCTGTTCGAAATCCAATCCGCCTCCACAAACTCCGCATTCCTGCGTAAAGCTACATTTTGTTATAGCTCAAGAATTTCTGGGATTAGTGTTCGAATGCAGGCACGTTCGCCGCCGTGCTAAAACTGCAAGTGGTGTGGCAAGCCGCCAAACCCTTAACCCGCCGTGAGGCGCATCGTAATTTTTACCCACTACGAAAACCCCACGAAGACTAATGAGTCAGGCTAACCCGAACTAATTGCCCCGCTCCTTCCCTTGCGGAGCAATGTAACTCTCACACCATAAGGCAAGTCTGGACCTTAATCGTACGTGCCCTCCTACTTTTCCTACTACTACTTCTACTACTAGTTACTGCTCGTATTCTACCCTGGCCTTTCGAGTACGAAACGAATCGACCTTTTTGCTTGAGTATTGCGCAAGGAACACTCGATACTTCCAATTACTTGGACGCTGGCTATTCGACTCCGGGATCCCTCACGCCGCTAACTTTGTTGCGTTTCCGCTACTCCTTCTCGAGTGCGGCGAGTACTGTATCGGGTCTCAGCCACTGCTTCCTACCTGTCATAGGTGCCAACGCTACCTGTACGAAGGGTTCCATCTCCCTGACTACGTACTTTCCGTCCGCACGACGTGGCCCAGCGGTCAGCAGCCCCCCCCCACGCCTACTGTAGAGGCGGCCCGCTGAGTAGTTGCCGCGGTGCTGCAATGACTCTTCCCCCGGCACCCTTTCAATCCCCACGGGCGGAAACACGATGTACTGTGCAGCATCTGCGATCGATCTTTGTTCTTTGACGCGTGCTGCACTTCGAATGTGTCAGATATAAAAACGGCGGTGTGTGTCGGTCAGCGCTCGGGGGTGGGCTTCTCCGTTAGCGCACGCCCCCAAAGCTGAGGCTCCGCGAACAGGAAAAATACGACGGTGCTAATTCAAACCCTGTGATCTTCCCTCACCATCTGCTTACCGATGAATACCTGTTTTTCCATCCCGGTGATATACCCTTCGTCTTCCATACTTGCGACTCCTGTGCCAGGTGTCTCGCAGAAGGGGAGCACCAGGTCACAGCTGCCGTGCCTGGCGCCTGCTACTGGAACGGTCCCGTGCCCTCTATATCCCGCTCTTCCCCCGGCTACAATCGTACAGTCCGAGGTTGGCAGGTTCCATCCCGTTTTCATATTGCGAAGTACACGCATACTACTATAGAGGTGCACCATGTATTTTCTGAGGGTGGTCACTCGAGAAGCTCTATATGTCGCCCACAACTTTCTTTCGAGGCAAATAAAAGTGCTACCCGGTCGGTGAACAATCCCATGGCCTAAAGTATCAAAATAAATTATCTGCAACACCAGAATGAGATTCCGGAGATTTGGGGCTAGGGAGCCCCGTCACGTAGAAAAACAGTCAGCCACACAAAGTGCTACCTCTATCGTAGCACGTGTTCACAATAACATGCGTACATCCAATGAAAACTTCGCTTGTTTGTTAAGATGCACGTCAACGTAAACCCCCCTGCACATTTCGTTCGTTGACGCTTCCGTGTGTCCGCTTCAATGACCGATGCACTACGTCGTTCCTATCTCCTGACATGCTGTCCTGCTCTGGTGGGGGCAACGAGAACGGTGTGGGCAGACAGGTTTTGGCGGACAGGCGGCACGAGCCCGTACAGGCTACGCACATGCTCCGTCCACCCTGAGACGCTATGGAACTGATGTTCCTGGTTCTAAACACGATACCGCAATCTCTCACCCTTCCTCCCAAACCCACTGCCTGTGCCGACCTCGCGTCCGCATTAGCCAGCTCTCTGGCCGTTCCCGCCGGACCGGATTGAAGTCACGAGATGTACCACTACAACTGGTGCTTTACTTTATGTAGTCACGTGTGGCAACATGCCTCCGTGCACCCTTGCTTTGTTGTATGAGAGGGGTGGTGATAGGTTCGCGCGGTTGGCCTCTGATTGTCGGTTCGGCCGCAGTTTTTCGGGGGGGTCCTATTATATGCACCTACTAGGTGAAAGTAAACCGACAACCTTCGATGCTGATACATCGTAATATATACGAGAGGTACTATCTTACGCAAATAACTACGTATATAGTTTAGCTACATATATAGAATAACATATAACCCTGCCGTATTTATATCGAATACATTATGAGTTTTAACCCCTTAGAACTGCACCACGCCTTTGGGGGGGGGGGGGGGGTGTACTCATGTTGTGCACGGCCGTAGTCATACGACCATAGACCCTCGCATCCCTACAATGCCGGGACGGAGCGCGTTGGGTTTTCACCAACCAGGCAGACATTGCTTGCACCAAGCGCGAAACGTCGTGAGGTATTGGGCGAGTCGCATGGAGGGTGAGCTGCATCCTGCTAAGAACCGCCTTTGAGGCGGACTTGCATATGGACGACAGCTTCAATGAGTTAATTTAATTTATGGTGTGGCCACTTCCGGAGACAGCAATGGGTGTTACTATGTAACTGCCTCGCGGATGCCTTACCATTTTAACACTTCGTGATACGACCATTCCCCTTGTGCGGAACAAAGGATCTCCACCCCGCACAAATGATCTACTCGACCGCCAGCTTTGGTGACCGCCAAAAAAACAAAAAAACAAAACGGCACCCTGGTTGTCTAGCTCACGCAGCGAGTGGCGTGTTTTACAGCGTCGTTGGCAACCGACGCCAACCCAACCTATACATACATCATATATTTATAGGGGGAGGGGGGGGGAATGCCTCCGATACCTCTGTTCTGGACAGGTTCAAACGACCGCTGAACGCGTCTGAAAACTGACGCTGGATATTAAGTGCCTGCTTGGGCACTCGTTGTATTTCGCGTGAGAGGGGGCGCGTTTATCGCCTCTCCAACATGTATGGACTGCTGCATAGTCTAAGACCGAAACGGGGGAGCGGGCGACGCGATTAAGACGACCCTGTGCTCATCTATCTGCAAGTTATCTCTGACTGATAGGTGGTCGTCCACGTGGACATCGCGACAAAGGCGTCAAGTCCACCCCCCCTTCCGGTGTGCGCTCTGTTCTGGCATTGAAGGGTGTAGTTGTAGGGTCTCCTCCCCGTATTAACGTGCGCCTTCGATTTTTGAGGAGTCAATATGCTGGCTATAACGATATGTTACAGTGCGAGGGCTCGGCCGCCGGGGCCATGACCGCCTGGCACTCCGGGAACCCCGACCGCCAGCAACGTCAGCCGACGACCGACTACGGTCGAGTCCCCGACTATAGGAGAGGTAATGGGCTTGTTCTGGGTCTGCTATAACGTTCGCGAGAAATGTCTGATACGTCTGCCTTTGTCGTAAACTGAGGACTGCTGTAGAGTCTGCTTGTCTGAGACTTACTAACTCTATCCTTAGTGTTCTTTGGCGGCGCTACGGCGCGCCGACGCGGGGGAAACGGTGTCTGGATCGGTATGCCTGTTCAGTTCTCACTTCTTCACTTTGTATGGTATATTGGCGGACAGGTCGTTAACGATGCGGACCTGTCGGTGACGACTCTCCCCGGCTGTATGGGAGAGGCAACGAGTTTGTTCTGGATCTGCTTTGACGTTCACGAAAACATCTGATATATCTGTCTTGCTCCTAGTGTGAGTACTGCTGAGGGTGTGCTTGTCTGAGACTTACTGAACCGCGATTATAGTTGTTTTGGGGGCGCCACGGCGCGCCGAAGCGGGCGAACGGTATCTGGGTCGGTATCTCTGTTCCGTGCTCCTTTCTTCGCTCTGTATGTCGTATTGGTGGAACGGTCGTTGATGATGCGGTTCTGTCGGTGACGACTCTCGCCGCAGGTGACACCTTCCGGGTCGGTACCCCATGCGCGAAAGACTTCGTATCACTAGCCATGTTTTTTGCGTCGTATGAAACGCCTTCTCCTAGTTGTTCGGATCGCCGGTATGTACTACCGGCGCTGCTGTGATTGCCGTATTGCACGCGAGTTTTTGTGGTACTCTAGTTGCAGTTGCGTGCACCGGTACCTTTCCGGTGATTGTCGTGGTAAGTTGGTCAAAGGCTTTGAGTCTTCTCTGGTTCCCGGACTATCTCTAGAAAAATATGAGGGGGAGTCAATCGGAGAGACTGCCAAGCCGCCTCCCACCGATCGGGCGACGCCCCCGCGACCCTTCGGTGTTGTTCCGTGACGATCTGTCTGATCATGGTCGTGTAGGTTTCGCTAGCCGGTGCATTTTATCCTCTCTCGTCTAGGTGTCGAGGTTTCCTTCACCCTGGTTAACCTTCACTGCGTTACGTACTGTATGTGAGTTTTGAGGTTGACTGCGCCACTCTCCATTAAGAAGCCGCGCGCGTGCTGACCCGCTACCCCTTCGCGTATCGGCCCGAACGAACTATCCCGACGGCCGCGCGTGCGGTCCTGCATTGTGCATGTGATCGCACGGGTGCCGGAGGGGTAACTTTTCCCCCCGCTTGCCGGTGGGTGGAATTACACAATATCTAAATACCTGAATAACTGCGTACAGCGGGTGTTCTGTCTACTGAGTTGAAAACGGGGTAGATGGTCCCTTTGGAATGAGCCTTCGGCGTGGTCGGAACTGATGACGCACGCGGGAAGTGGGGTACTGTATCTGACTGTATCTAGCCCTCTGCTCCTGCTGCTGTGCGAGTCTTCTGCGGAGTCGGTACTGAAGACTCACGCAGAAACGGGTTCCTGGCCCTTTACTCTTGCTGGTGCGGTGTGGTGTGAACTTTCGGCGTCTGCCGCGACAGCTCGTCCGAATGGGGTAATCTGGCCCTCTGCTCACACCCGCTTGCTGTTCTGAACCTTCTGCGACCTCGGCACTGTTCCGATTGACCCTAAGTGGGGTATCTGACCCTCTGTTCAGCTGGACGGTCGAGCTGTCGCTATACACGTAGTTCGAGCTCTCCCGTTTGTCCCTGTTTGTTTTCGACGACACGATGCTCCTGCCCGGAGCCCACGCTGGTCTACCAGTGTGGGCCGCACGTGCCTACTGGTCTGCGTACTCGACACGCCCGGTGGTCGAGGCTGTCTTATCTGTCGTTCTGCGTTTTTGCCCGTCTGTATGTCTGTCTGTCTGTCTGCCTGTCTGTCTGTCTATCTGTCTGTCCGGCTGTTTGTTTGGGTGTCTGTCCTTATGTCTGTCTGTCTGGTAGTCCGGCTGTTTGTTTGGGTGTATATTTGTGTGTCTGTCTGGCTGTCTTTCTGTCTGTCGTTCCGTCTTCCTGCGTGCCTGTGACTCGTCCCACAATGGGTTTTCACTTGATTACACTATTGGCCTACTATTTTCTGATCGGTTGAGCTGCTCGAGTGAACAACTACCGGTAGGTATGATCATGTTTGCCAGTATATATATATATGTATGTATATATTTTGCACAATGACTATTTTTGCGCATGCAAGTATAACGGCTGGTCGGGTGGTGCAAACAACTTCCTCGAGGTCATGTTTCGGGTGATATATTGAGTTCCACAGTAGAGGAACTGAGAAGATACGCCACTACCCCTACCGTGGCATTGCTCCTGTCTGTTTGTCTGTCTATCTGTCTGTCTGTTTGTCTGTCTGTCTGCCTGTCTATCTGTCTGTCTATACATAGGTCTGTACATATGTATGTCTTTCGGTCTTCTTGTCTGTCTGTGTGTACTCTGATCGGTCTGTCATACGGTGTCTGAGTGTGAACCCCTTTGTCTGCCTGTTTGTCGGTCTTGTCGGTCGGTCCTATCGGCCTGTCGGTCTGGCGATCCGTATAGCTTGCTGTCAATCTAGCTGTACTGTTGTATCGCCCCGGCTTGATATCACGGGGGTTCGCAGTGTTCAGGCAACGCACTATTAATCGGGGCCGACTGGCTCATCGTGCTTGAATCGTCTGTTGTGTTTTTCGCGGATTGCCATCCGACTGCGGTGCTTGCTGCGGCCATATGGCGCAAGGGTGTAAACCTTGTACGCGAACGCTCGGTAGAGTGTCTGCCCTGTGTGCAACCTCTGCCGTCCTACTTCTGCTGTGCCCACTGCGACGACACTGAGGAGCGGGTATGAGACCCATCGGCACGAATGAAAACATACTGTTGCCGCGGCTGGTTATGCCTGAGGCGTGGGCCGTCTGGCCCCCTGCTCACAACAGGCCTGCTGTGTTGCGTGTTGGTTTGCGTTGAGCGTGATTGGTTTCAAAGTATTTTATTAGTATCGGTCCCTTAGCAGTACCACAGGTAAGCGCAAACACCAGCGCCAGCGAGCAGCAGAGAGAGTGCTTCCATGAGCTCATCAGCCCAGAAAGACAAAATAGCAAATAACACATCATATGCGAAAAGCCCGAACCGACACAGAGCCCGACATGAAACTGTCATATACAGGATCTCCAACGAACACCCTCCTGAATTCTTTACATGACAGTGTCGACCATGTCGAAATGACTCAAAACCCTCACCACAAAACAAAACCATTGGCAAGAGGAAACTCATCCTCACGACGAGCAAAAACCTCTTCCATACTTCCACTTCCAACCATTGCAATCGAATCAGACTACAACAGCCGCGTCACGACGTAAAAACTAACGAAACATATAAGGCCATAAATCGCAAGGTCTCCCGGACAAATTCTCTTCGTCCCCTACTACCGTATTTGGCACAAGACCCTAACAAACGGTAGAGAAAGCGAGATAGCATTCATTTCCGCAAACTAGAATTTATTTGACGCTAAAAATATCCGAAATAATAGATAGCTCGTGAAACACAGAACCAAACATACTCCCTTTTTGGCTCTACTCACTAGCTTCCACGTTATTCGAATACATACTTCTTAATTCCCTAACAAGATCAACCATCCCCCAAGTTCTGGAAAATCACCTTTCTCCGATGCGAACAACTGTCCGCATAAATGATACTGGTATATTAACAAAGCGTTCATGAATAAGCTCACCCTCCTTCATTCTTCAATCAAGTGGACAAACAAAAACAAAGGATACCCGCAAAATTCAAGAAAGTCAGTTTCTCCCACCAATACCACTCATCAGAAATACACCTCTCAAGGTGTACCTACGTACCGACACCCCCATTAATTCCCACATAAACACAGAATGTCAGAATCATTCCTCTGCCCCCTGTAACCCGTCCCGTCCGACACAGTAATGAGTAGCGGCCAAACAACAGATCATACCTCGAAACTATCTCGCAGTGCTGGCCATAACATTTCATCTCCTAATCATTTTAACCCGTCCAGGACGTCTGAGTGACGTACTGGAATTGCAGGATTTTAGCTACTCATCCAAACCAGCCATTATTGCGTTTCAGGAACACCTGGTCATGCTATTCATGGTTGCTCCCAGGTGGATTAGTGACGAAGTGCCTACTGCATAAAAAATATCCTTCTACTCCTACAGGGGGAATGGGGGGTCATGCATAATGAATCAAATCGGTACGTTGTTTTTCATTTATTTACGACTCGGAACTCCACACCCCGCCGCAAACAATCAGTCTCCTATAGCATATACCGAACATACGACTTACTTCTCCTGAAAAACGAGCGGTACTCTACCATTCATAAATTCAACTCAGTCGCAAACGATACATCTCTCCTTTTGTACGATCAAAAACATACTCAACCGTACAGGTAGGTGTATTCATCGCAAAGAAAACAAACCCCTCCTTGCGAGATACCCACCTTCAACTAGATATGCCCCTCGTCGCTCCGCGTAATACTGAGTGCGATATCCCAGTCGACGATACTCACATCTGTCCTTTCCACGACACCCCCCCCTCTGCTGCTGCTGTCGCTGCTGCAGTCGCTGCTGGTCGCTGCTGCCGTCGCTGCTGCTGCCCCTGCTGCCGTCGCTGCTGCTGTCGCTGCTGCTGTCGTGAAGCGCGCTCGGTCCCACCGTGCGCTAGCTATGGCGGGCGCTATTCTCCTCGTGTATAAATGCTGCGCAGCGTCACGAAACCACCCGGCACCCACCGACCCTACCACACCACCTCTCCGTAGCAGGGTGCACGCGATATTCTCACGCGGCTTATCCCCTCACCGCCTGTACTGTAGGCGTCACGGGGGCGCATGGCCCAGCTTCGACCATGCGTCTTCTCGCAGAGTAAGCAGACACGTAAGCTCCCCGCATCTGCCCCTCTCCTTCACATACTCCCGTGAAGTGCCCCTCGCCAAACATACGGCGAGGGTGCCTACGACTTTTTACCGTAGGGCTTTTAGCTACTGCTGCGAGGCAGTTGCTGCTCCATTTTGAAAAGCCGTCGTCACAGCCTCGCATATCCACCACTAAGCTCCCCGTAGCGAATACGTCCCCCCCATCCACCAACCCACGGGGGTGCCCAAGACATACATCCTCCTTGGGGCTTTTAGCTACTGCTGTGAGGCAATAGCTGCTCCATCCACTACTAAGCTCCCCGTAGCAGATACGTGCGGCTGACGCCGCACGATTTCCCCCCACCCACCAAACGACGGGGGTGCCCAAAGACATACATCCTCCTTGGGGCTTGTAGCTACTGCTGCTGTGCAGCAGACAGTAGCTGCACCCGAGAACGACGCCGCCTCCGCGGTATCATCTCAGGCATTCTCTCCTTCTTAAACACGGCTCTCGGTCCTTACAACCGGGGTATCTTCCTCGTCACGTATACCGCATACTATCAATAAGCATACTATACCAACCATCCATACTGTCTCCAGCATTCCAGCTCGAAAAGATCATATATCGTATGAAGACTGCGAGGCAACTCGGCACAAGCATGTGGTTGTATAGCACTACCTATCATATAATAATAGCCATGAAGTCACGTGACTAGGGAAAGTTTGAGGCACAAGCACACAGGCCTGCTGTTTCCCGTACATACATCGAGGTCATTACTCCCGGGGCCAAAGGGGATCGCTCCCAGCCCCGACCTCAACGTACTGGTCTCTCTCGACTCGAAACTGTGGAGCATCACTCATACTCGCACCTGTTCCTCGGCCTCGAAGAGATGCACGGCCTAACTTGACTCTGCCCCCAAAGCCTGCCGACCCCTTCAGACAACCCGCCGTGCTTGTCAGAGAACAGCTCACCATCAGGCTGCCCTCCTTGCTCCCTTTGCCACCACCGGGGACTCCCGACGATGGCGGTGCAGCACTCCTCCCTGCTGTACCTACGGTGGCTACCTCCCCACCGGACTCTCCCTGTTGCGCCTTGCTATGTCGAGTAGTTCTCCGAAAAGCTCGTCTCCAAAAGCATGATGATCATCCCACCAAACTCTTCAGCTCTTCTAAAAGAAAACCCCTGCTCCAATACGTTCTCCCGAAGACCCTGACAGTCGCCGTCGATCAAGCTGCCGAATCGCGACTCTAGAGTGTTGGTTTGCGTTGAGCGTGATTGGTTTCAAAGTCTTTTATTAGTATCGGTCCCTTAGCAGTACCACAGGCAAGCGCAAACACCAGCGCCAGCGAGCAGCAGAGAGAGTGCTTCAATGAGCTCATCAGCCCAGAAAGACAACATAATAGCAAATAACACATCATATGCGAAAAGCCCGAACCGACACAAAGCCCGACATGAAACTGTCATATACAGGATCTCCAACGAACACTGCGACGATTTCAGCGGAATCCAACGAGACGGGAAGCCTTACTATACGCAAGAGGCTTACGTATGATACAATGGTGGCGGATGCCTGCGGCAGTAAGGAAACGAAACACTGGTTCAGGTTGGGTTTCTTCGTTTTGAATGGGCGAGTTCTGCGTTACGTAACTTCAGCACATCCACGACTGTTAAAGTATAACCGTTTTCGGATTTCTTCTGTACTTGTTCCTGTGGTGTAAAGTCCCGGCGTGCCTTTCTTGCTGCCGTTTCTTTGTCCTATGCTGCTGTTGTGCGTGTATTACGTACAGAGAACCCGGTTCTGCTGTACCATGTACTGGTACGACGGACCAAGCTGATAGCCGAAGCGGGCATACACGTAACAGCCTTAAATATTCACATTTTAGTGGTACTGCTGTACGTCTGTACGTATGTACCAGGTATATAGCAACGTGCGTAGCGTGATATACACGAGGCGTATACTGCAGCAGTCTGTGCTTCGGCTGTGCGTAAAGATACGTCTGTGACACGAATTCAAAAGTACAAACTTCTGCTGTTTGATTGCGTGCTTTGGCGACTAACTCTCACCGTGGAACTGGGCTAGCTTTTTTTTTGGGTACCAGGCACCGCCGGTGTGTCGAAGCCTTCGCGATCCGTGAGAAGATCGAGCCCTTGCTTGGCCCTCCCCCGATCCGTCATCTGCTGGTGTCGGCTGCCGGGTTGTGTCGGCACCCAGCTGGCTACAGTAGTACGTACGTACGTACCATTACGAGTACGAGGTACGAGTAAGGAAAGTCGATCGATTCAAATATGTCGCGCTGTCTTCTACCACGCTACTACGAAAAGTACTACGCGGTACCTTCGTAACACCAAGACACGCGCGGCTGCTGAAGAACTATATCTGCAGTCTCTGCTACTCCGACACTCTCGTAGCTGTCTGCTCTCTTCTAAGCCACCACGCCGAGACTGACTGCGTGCCTCGTGCTATCTTCGTCGGCTTAATACAGTATAATATATATATATGGAATACATGAACCCTCAATCCCCATGTTCGAAAAATCCAAATCCGCCTCCACAAATAACTCCGCATTCCTGCGTGGAAATAAGCTACATATCCACACACGCCTGATGGGTTCGCTAAAAACCGGCGGTTACCCGGCTTTGTTCATACGCCTCACAGACCATTCTGTGGCCCAAAATATTAGTTTGTCTACGAGGGCAGGACCCATGGGCACGCTTACCGTCGTGCTTAAAAGGCCTGCCAGGGCCGTGGGAAACCCCGCCAACAATACCACGTTAATAAATACCATTACAGTAGGAAACCCCCCGAAGATTAATGAGACAGGCTAACCCGAAAACTTATGCCCCGCTCGTTCCCCGGCGGGGCTAAGTAACATCTCACAGCCACTACGATATATATACCATATGATAACAACATTAAATTAAAGAATGAAACAGCTCGACAGTCAGACCGACTTGTTGCAACCTGTTTCCCCCCCTCTCTTGAGCGGCAGGGCGGGCGGGTGGGAAAGTCGATCAATACAAACTTGTCTCGCTGTCTTCTGCACGCAGACGTCAAGATAAACCCAAACCAGAGGGACCAGCCGTACGAGTGAAGGCAGATCAGCTCTCTTCTTCGTGTCCTTTGTAATCTCGTACGAGCTCGCTGCCCTCACTGTCTTTGCCGACTGAGACTGGACGCTTCCTGAGTCGAGCTCTCGCGTCGGCCTACTACGCAAATACTATTCCGTTAACTCGAATTCAAACCGCCTCACAAACGCCAGTTTCCTGCGGAAACCTACAGTTTTGTTTGATAGCTCAAGAATTCTTGGAATATATATTTGTCTACAGCAGGCAAGGCACGCTCTACCGTCGTGCTAAAAAGGCCTGCCAGGGCCGTGGGAAACCCCGCCAACAATACCACGTTAATAAATACACATTACAGTAGGAAACCCCCCGAAGATTAATGAGACAGGCTAACCCGAAAACTTATGCCCCGCTCGTTCCCCGGCGGGGCTAAGTAACATCTCACACCATAAGGCCAGCCTGTCCGTACACCTCTCCGGTCCCTTCTAAACACGAAACCCGGGAATCGCGTCTACCCCGTTTTCGCCAGCGCGGCGGAGACCGAGCCTGCCCCTTCTCCAGCCTCCCGCACGYACGTCATGAACGTGCGTGATTTCCACTGGGCGGAAGGAGTATGGCTGCTCGGACGGCACTGCTGTATTCCTTGATCATCGCATGCGATTATATTGCTTTGCTGCTGCTGTGCAGATCAGAGACCATCAGGTAGCTGTATGTAGCGTGCGTACTGTAGCTACTTGCCTGGCGAATAGCTTTTTTTTTATGTGCTGCTGAACATCTGCACGAGAGGCACGTTTTTTATTTATATTTTACAGGAAATCCACTACGTATCTTCTGTCGACCGCAATTGGACGGTCTGCTGTAGGGTAGCTTTTAATGTACTGCAAAGTTGCAACTCATTTTATTATTATTATGCTTGCCATCCGACAATGTGTACGTAGTGTTGTTCCAAAAAAGAATCAAGGAACAGAAAGTGAAGAACTCTCCAGATCAAAAGCGTAGCAGTATCATGCGACAAAACAAAACCGATGTGACGCAAATGGAAGGCTACCACATCCAACATCCTTCTAACTTATCCACCACCAAACGACCAATCCCCGCCCCCCCATGCACTCCCGAACAAGCATTTACCAAAAACCCGCTGTCCATAAATGGCTGGTTTATAACTGCTACGCGCATTTTTCAACGCGCAGAAGGCCGTGCGGTGTTCCTGGTCTACACTGCTATAGGTCGTACCTAGGAGAGAGTCTCTGCCGTCTCATTGTGGCCATACTACTGTAATCCCCCCTACAACTGAAAGTTTTGGCGGACTAGCCCAAACCCAACTACAAAAACACAATCAACTGCCCTCTTACAATCACTCCAAAGGTAAGTCTTCTACCGAACAGAGAGCCGTTCTTCCACCAGCACTTTCACGAGTTTCTTTTTAGCCGTGCTTTCACGAGTTTTTTCGTTATTTTTTCTTTAGCTTTCGGCCACCAATATACAGGCCTTCGTCGTCAGCACAATTGAGTAGCCGACAAAAAACGAGCCCGTACTTCGTCAACGGGCAAGTTGAACACACAGGAAAGAGCCCAACTCTCGTCAGCACAAGCAAACAACGCATGCATGGTTTGCCATACTATATGCCACACGCAGTTCAAAACCCCGCAACACGTCCGCCACAACTTTCAGTTGGCGATGTTGTTCATCCTTGCGTACGAGTAGCAAGACTTCAGCCAGTCAGTACACGACTTCAGCCAGTACGACCAACCCCTGGCCCCCATTCCTACACATTGCGCCTACACGCTCTACAGCAGCACAGTACAACATTGGGTAGTATGGCCGTGAGTCGAGCGTACGTATAATACGCCAGCTGAAGTCGTCTGCTATACGTAATAGCTATAGATATAGGTATGCTTCGTTCTCAACACTCACGAAAGGCTACGCTTTTGCCTGCAACGTATGTGTACATACAAACCAGGTACTGCCTGTACTATTATTAACAGTCAAAATAGCATCGCAAGATCAATGCAACAACACAACACAAAAACAAAAAAGGAACACGAGAGAACGCGCCCCAGATTCAGCGCGCTGAGTATCAGCGGTGGTTGTGGGTATGTGTGTACTCCTGTGATGTTGCTACTGCTGCTGTTTCGTAGTTGTTGTTGTTGTTGTTGTTGGGGCTGCGGCTGCTCCTTCATGTACATCGATCGATGTAGGAAAAGCGGGGGCTAAAAATATTGTTTTACCAGCAAGTGGCAGCATGACACCAAAAAGGCGAGAGTTCGTACGTACACGTTGTTTACTCTATTTTCCTTCTTCGCCTAAACGTTTGGTCCGCACTCCTCGGTTTTAGTTGAAGATGCACCAGTGTAGTTGCTGCTGTGGGTTTTGCTGCTGTTGTTGTTGGTAACCGGTATATCTTGCGTCGCCCTTACTATGATCACTCCGTAGGAAAGCCTTGTATACTATATATTTATGAGTTGGTTAGATCATTTGTGCGTGGTTGATAAGCAAATTCCGCACAAGGGGAATGATTGTATCACGTAGTGTGTGTATGGCAAGGCACCCATGAGGCAGATACATAGTAATACCCATTGCTGTCTCTGGAAGTGGCCACACTAGAAATTAAATCAG
Source organism: Saccharina japonica (assembly GCA_008828725.1). NCBI lineage: Eukaryota > Phaeophyceae > Laminariales > Laminariaceae > Saccharina > Saccharina japonica. Next base: position 174,343 of record MEHQ01004421.1, read on the forward strand.
TTCATTGGAGGCTGTCGTCCATACGCAAGTCCGCCTCAGAGGCGGTTCTTAGCAGGATGCAGCTCACCCTCCATGCGACTCGCAATACCTCACGGCGCTTCGCGCTTGTTGCAAGCAATATCTGCCTGGTTGGTGAAAACCCAACGTGCTCCGTCCCGGCATTGTAGGGATGCGAGGGCCTATGGTCACACGACTACGGCCGTGCACGACATGAGTACCCCGGCCATACAAAAAAACAATTTGATCGACGTTTATTTTTCTGAAAGTACTTTTTTCGACACGCGCGAACAAGGTACCTTGCCCAGGCTCTTGTACTGTGCACGAAGTATATATAGTACAGCTAGCGCGACGTGCTTGTTTTCAAACATTTTCAAGACGATTGGGATGATTGGGAATAGGCCAACGTATACCGTGTTCAGCCTGCTGTATGACTCAGTGTGATACTCTTGATCGAGGCGTGATATAAAAAATTATAAAAATAGCGACGTTCGGGTTCGGCATCAATGGTTAGTGGAGTTGGAGTTAGGGATAGGACTACGCGGTATGTGAGGTCAGCCAGCGCCAACGAGAATCAGCCCGTAGACAAGGTTGTGGTGTTTGCCGGTATTTGAGCCATTACATGATGGAGCAGGAGCATACAGGAACGTCAGCTGCCGATTTTGTTACAATCATAAACCTGCCCCCTCTCTGAGATAGAGCGTTGTCGAAATTCGTGCACTTCCATCATATTATGCCATTCAACACAAACAAGTCGATACCAATATGTCGCGAAGTTGTCTCGAAAAAGCTGACGTCAAGCTATCCCCGAAGGTTTTTCCGCATCGCGGCAAATGCACGCCCGATCTTCGCGGCCTTGGCTCATGTAGCTGTGGCTATTCAGCCCAGCCTGCAGATTGAAAGTTGTTGGTGTACTTGCTGCTGCACCCTCTGCAGAGCTCATAGGTCGATTGTGTGTGCTTGTGCGCCACGGTATTCGCGTCGTTATTTCGGTTTCAAACCGGTTGTTTTGTCCAAGAAATCCTCTGATGGGCTTTATCTAGGAATAAGTGTAGGAAAAGTTTTATAAAGGATTTCGTATGGGTATGCTGGGGAGGGGATGTTGCCTGGCCTCCCCCCCAGCCCAAAATGCCATAGATAAACAAAATTGTCGTGTTGTTCCAGTAAGTTTTGTTTTGGGCCCCGTCGATCGTACGGATATATAAATATAATTTTGATTTATAGCACCCTTGAACCGAAGTGTTACACAAGGCTATGCTGCCGGTTTCCATGTCCTTTTACGCCCGTTGCTAGCTCTGTACCAGTTACATAACTAAAGCAGCAGCGGTTCCTTATTTTTGTCATGGGCAACAACCGAGCTGTAGCGGCAGGCTATGAAACTGCAGACGGGCACGACGAGCGATGGACGGCCAGACGAACATGCCCGCTTGCGACTCAACACCAAACATGGAACTGTATTCAAACACAAGCCGGTTCAACGGGCCGATTAGGCGCCCTAAGTATAGAGGCCATGCAGAGCTCCTTGTTCTTCGCCGTTCCGAGAAACCAGACCATATACTTACGGAGAAAGAGAGGTTATATATAGGAAAACTGCTGCGGCGTAGGGTACAATGTTCTGCCACCCCCCTCCCACCTTGGGCAGAACGCCGGCACACATGGGAAGGATGCTTCAAACTCCAGCTCAGGGACAGCCAGGAGGCGAGAAGGAGCAGGGGGGGAGGGGATGACAGACCCACACCGATGGCGTGAGGATGGAGCTTGGATGGACTTAAGAATAGAACGTAAAGAGTGCATAGCGGATAAAGCTTAGCGGGAAGAAAAGAGGAAGTTAGAGTTTGCGCATAGGTTTCCTTTGTTTCCGTGGTGGTTTTCTGGTTTCGGGAATATTATGAGTGATCAACGCTGAAGCTCATGCTGCACATTGTCGGAAGGCAAATATGATAGCAGTAATGTTATGATGCTTTAAAAACGCTGGATGGATATACCCAGTAGTTCCAAGGATTTTGGAGACTCCTGTCGATATTGTATACCTCAGTACTTACTACCTGGGTTCCTCAAAATACTCTTTCAAGACTGCCAGAACTGGAATCCTGTCGATATTGTATACAAGGCTTTCCCACGGAGTGGTCATAGTAAGGGCGACGCAAGGACAACGGGTTACCTCGCCAGCAGCAGAGCATCAACATAATGCACAGCAGCAGCAGCAGCAGCAGCAACAACAGCAGCAAAAACGACAGCAGCATCTACACTGCTGCATCTCCACCTAAAGCCGAGGAGTGCGGGCAAAGCGTTTAGACGAAGGAGGAAACTAATCCTTATTATATAATACGCTTCGGTAATGATGATGATGATGATGGTGGTGATGATGTCGTTTCTCATCTTCACGACTATACCGGTTTCGGTATGCCCCGCGGGAGACCGGCTCTACCGCCCGCCACCCGACCTCGATCGGCGCCGCACCACCGCCCCGGTCGCCCCACGCGTCAGCCCTCGGCGACCCCGGCGATAGAACGGGCGCCAGGGCCGAACTCGGCGAGCGGGGGTTGGGGGAAGGCGGCCTCCCGGGGACGCTTCGCTCCTTCCCCTGGAAAGGGGCGGATCCGCGGGAGGGGAAGGGTTCACAGCGTATTCGAAGGGCTTTCCCGCCCGGGGTCTAATCCCTACACTAAGATCAAGTTAAAATATCCATACAAATTCCAAGATAAAAATATCCATACTAAAACCAAGATAATAATTTTCAAAGAGTCCCCAAAATGTGAAAATATGGATCTCCAGAACTTCGGTCATAATCGAAATCGGCCCAAAAATGCGCGAGTTAGCGGATTTTGCACTAATTTTAAGATAAAAAACAGACGTACAAAAATCGACGGAACCAAAAAAAGGGCCACTGCTGTGCGCACAAGGGCTGCGCGTCCATGTCGGCGTTTTATTTTTGTCCGGCGCTTTACGTAGGTACGAGTACGTGCTGCTACTTCCTGGAGCGCTGCTGTTGCTATTGCTGCTGCTGTTGCTATTGCTGCTGTAGATGGGTTATATAAGGACTACTACTATTGCTGTACGTACTGGTGCTGCTGTGTACTGATTTCACCCTGCTGTTATTGTTGTAGGGGGTGGGTGGATCGGTTGGTGCGTACGTGGTTGGGTGGGTGGGTCGGTGGTTGGGTGGGTGGGTGTGAGTGAGTGGGTGTAGGTGAGTACGTGAGTGGGTGTGGGTGGATCAGTGTGGGTAGGTGAGTGTCGGTGGGTCGGTTGGCACGCGTGGTTGACTGCGTGTGTCAAGTTACTTGTGATGAGTGGATTGCGTTATATAGGGTGTGGATTGTGGCCCAGTTTTTATTTGGTCTTTTTGTTATTGCCGCTGTTAGACCGGCCCCGCCCTGGCATGGTTCGAGGTACCACTACTGTAGTAATAAAGCAAACAACGTGTACGTACGAACTCTCGATTTGTACGTACGAACTCTCGATTTTAGTTAATCATGCTGCCGCCTGCTGGTAAACTATGTACGTAAAACTCCTGTAGTGCCTCCTACGTGAGTACGTACTGCTGTTTTATACGTGCGAGTAAATCATAGAATATGCCAGTCCAAAAGAAAGGCGTTGGCTTTGGGCCTCACTTTATTCCATTTTTTTTAGACAACCAAAATGTACCACGGTTCTAGGTATACATGTACTGCTGTACGAGTATAGCTTACGTATAACGGTCGAAGGAGGAACATCCGCTCGCCGAGAGCCTATCTGACGATCAAAGCTCATCATCCAAACTAAACCCGAGCCTGATGATGGTACCGGTATTTTATACAAGGGCTCCGCTCCGCGGGCGGCTGACGCCGCCCCCTACGCTCGCGCAAGGAAAGGGGCAGAAGAGGCCCATGATGTAGTGCAAGCAAGCACCGACTTGAAAATGCCAAGAGGTTCATGGTGCACAGCGAAGAAACGGCGGACTTGACATGCATGCAAAACATGCTCGGGATATACAATAGCTCCATGCTCCAGGACAACAAAGCTGTATGCTCGAAAGAGAAAGCACAGCAACACGGCTCACAGCACGGCGCTGCGCTGCCTGCTGTGGTGGGTGTGATTTGTGCCTTTTTCGTGAGCATGTGTGGTATTAATATAATAGTACAACCACGGTGGTGGTAGTACTTCATACTTTGTATGTATGAAAGAGAAAGCACAGTACAGCACGGTCGTCAGGTTGTGAAGTACGAAAAACAGAAACTCGGTAAAACTGAGAAAGACGTACACATTTGTACGTACGTACTTCTCGTGCGTACATAGGAGTACTCGTACTCGAACAAAACGGCAGGAGCGAAAAACAAAAACGGAAAAACAAACGGTCGGAAAAAATTGAAAATTAAAATGTGATTTAAAAAAAAAAACCATCGGGCCGATTGCGCCGCATAAAGCAAAAAAAAACTTGAGACATCGTTGGCGCTCTGTCAGCCTGGGCGCTCCCCGCCCCTCAGCGACCACCTCGCCATCGATTCGGTCCGGGTCGAGCTCTACCGTCTCTCTGCCCCAGTGAGCCCTGTAGCCCGTATCGCGTGAAGCCCGGTGCTCACCGCGGCCCTCGTTCGCCCGCTCCATCATGATGCTGTTCAAACTGTCGGGCTCTCTCTGTAAATACTATTTGTCCCGATAAACAAGCACCGCTTGAATGTTATTTTACAAAAATAAACGACCCTGATATTTTCGGACATACTTGATTGATACTGCAGCAGCAACGCAGACAAAGCCCCTTCATGTCTCCCTCGTGTCGCGATGGACACGCCACGCCTAGCCACGAAAAAGGCGACGGCGCTCCTTCCGTCCCCCCCGCTACTGGCCAGCGCCCTCCCATACCGGCCATGGTGTTGGGCTCGCCCGCGCTGCCGTGCTCTCTGGGCACACGCACGAACCCAAAACTGAAAGAGGAAGAAACCTCTCGCCAACTAAAGTATATACATAGGGAATAAAGAGAGAAAGCAACGTTGAGCAAGTAATGAAAGGAGGCGGTGTCGAAGTGGGAGCTCTGAGAGGCCAGGGATAGGCAATCCCTGAAAAAGACAAACGTAAGTTTGCCTATGTATCATCTTGGTATCATACCTGGTATTTATCACACTGTGTCTATCTGCATACTTGCTATTGTGCCTATTCGTATCTGCGTACAGCGTACTCTTTTGGTTTACATTGTCGTACTTGAACTGAAAAATCCTCATAACGATTACCTGGTACGTCGTACATTAGAACCTGCACGGATGCACAGTTTTCTGGCTTGTAACTTGTGTCGACCATCCAGGCATGCGGTGTTTGCTTGCTGATAAACTCAACCGGGCAAGAAAACTATAGATATTTCCTGATCTATCTCGTACAAAAATCTCGATATCTCCCGCTCTCTCTCCGATGTCGAAATATAGTTAATTCTTGATTTGGATGTAGAGCATACCACGCCGCGGGCAACCTGTAGCCCCCTAGCCCACGTATCCAAATTATAACTTCGTGGCCGTCGTCTACATGCACTGGCCTTACCCAACACGAAGCGGGTTGATCGTGGCGTGATTCTGTGTCGAGAGTCGACTTCGAGGGTCTGTCAGCGTATGAGCTGATTTGTAGTGTTGGTACTGCTGTCTGTGTACGGGTTGATCGAGAAGAGAGCTAATTGCCCCGCGTGAAAAAACAATTGTTTAACGGATTTGTACTGCTGCAACAATGTGAAAAACAATAACCCCCTCCCCGCGTTTCCTACTCGTACATCGTCGGTGTACACGAAGGAGCAGCAGCAGTAGCAGCAGTAGTAGCAGCACACGAAACAGCAGCAACAGCAGGAACATCACAGGATTTCTAACTATACACATACATACCCAAATAGTTAGATATCCTTCTTATAATATTGGAAGAGTCGATAGTATGATGCCAAGTGAGGAATACATATTGTTTAGTTTTTACATTAATATTTTCGGTTTAACAACTACTGTAACTCACAGCTGGCGTATTTGCTTTGTATTTCTGTATTTGTATTTCTTGTATTTGATCATAAGGAGCAGCAGCAGCAGCTGCACATACAGACACGCGCCCTCCTACAGCAGCAGCACCAGCAACAGCAGCCGTAGCAGTAGCAAGCAGCGGCAGGCAGGCAAAGGGGAGCACCAGAGCAGGTCCTCCCCCCTTGGCCACATGTTCCTCGTTTCCTGTTTCGCGTTGTCTAGATCACAATGTCGAGATTTGCTTGAAAATATACGTACGTGTTTCTCTCTGAGTCACCAAGAGCTGACGCGTGGGGCGGCGGGGGACACTGATTGTTCTGTGTTGTGCTTGCGATATGTAGATGCTCGACGACAAAATGCTTGTACGTAACCAAAGAAGAGCCCCCAAAGTATTTGAAAAAAATAACGATCTCTTAAAAAAACAATAAAGGGAAAAGGTTAACTGGGATCTAATATCATAAAAGAAGGCATTGTTCCAACTCTGAGAGGCCAGAGAGGTGAAGACCTTTTTTAATAAGACATACTATGTATCATGTCATACGCTTCTCTTTCTTCTACAGGCGTATAAGACCTGGTTGCCTCCTTGTATTCTTGTCGTCCTCGTGTATCAACTTATGTCGTCCGTGCTTCTTGGCCTCGACGAGGCAACCTTCCATGCTAAATAGGATGGGGATTGAAGTATCACAGGCATCAATGATCGTTTCGATGAAATTCTTGTTATCACAGCTGACACGTGTTTTCTGGAATAACATGTTACTTGGGCGTGCCTGCATGCGGGTAAGTGTGTCACCTCGTGTTGCCTGCCTGCACGCCTTCCTGCCTGCCCGCCTTCTCGTCTGCTTAACTGCCTGCCTGACCTGCCTCTGGCCACATTCCTGCTCAAGTGACTGCCTCCGCTTGCGTTGTCGCACCGCCTTCCTAAATATGTATGAATTGCTTGTTTCGGCAGATATGCAAACATAGGTGCCAAAATAAAGGATACTGGTACTCCGCCACGGCAAACGGAAAATGTGAGCAGGACCAAATTTTACGTTTTACACGCAGGTTTAGCGCTTCTTCTGCCCATCCGCCTCGTGCAGGCGCATACACTGTTGTATAGCAATCTCTAGCAACTCGTGGAGAAGGATATTTATGCATATCGTTAACTTGTGTGGGTCGGCGGATCATGGGCGGTATTTGTTGGTGTTTTATATATACCATGATCAGCGGGCGCACGGACCGGTTGAGGAAGAAGGACTAATCAGGCACATATGACACAAGGTGCAGATAATGATTTACGTTCGCAAGCCTAGGCTTCAGCATTTCTTTGCCACTGCTGCTGCTGTTGCTGCTGCTGCTCCGACGTCGTCGGCGATAGCGGTGGTGGTAGCGGCGGCGGATGAAAACGTTAGCATGGTACGGGATCAACGTGTGCCAATACTGGCCCCCGTTTAGGGTATACGAACCGCCCAACCATTTATATCGACAATCTTGACGGCGGGCGCTTCACTTGGTTTTTAAGGGGTCTCAGTTTTTGCGCTGCTGAACTTATAATATTGCCTTCGCATCGAAAGGATAGTTTAACATGCTACGAAACAGTTTGGAAGATAACAACTCTACCTAAGCGCGAACACCTCGCAACCCGCACGCGTTACCGTACCTATATGTCTGTCGCAGATTGTTTGTGTGGAGACATGCCCCCATCACAAAACATGGATCTGGACTACTGCGACGTCCCATGCCCAGGCGATCCAAGGTTTATGTGCGGAGGCAACGGGGACAACTGGTACTTGAGCGTAATACGGACATTTGAAACGCCTAAAGCTACGGATGCGGTCAACCGACGCAATCTAGACGGAAGCGATGGCGTAAGCCATAACCATAACGGCCAGAACAACGGCCACGGCGGGAACGGCGGTAACGGCGGAACCGGCATGAACGGTGGGGGCGGCGGCAACGGCGAGCATGGCATGAACGGCGGGAACGGCGGTAACGGCGGAACCGGTGAAAACGGCGGTAACGGCGGCAACGGCGAGAACGGCATGAACGGCGGTAACGGCGGAAACGGCGAGAATGGCATGAACGGTGGAAACGGTGGCAACGGCGAAAATGGTATGAACGGCGGGAACGGTGGCAATGGAGAGAACGGCATGAACGGCGGGAACGGTGGCAACGGCGAAAATGGCATGAACGGCGGTAACGGCGGCAACGGCGAGAACGGCATGAACGGGGGAAATGGCGGCAACGGCGAAAATGGCATGAACGGTGGGAACGGTGGTAACGGCGAGAACGGCATGAACGGCGGTAACGGCGGAAACGGCGAGAATGGCATGAACGGCGGTAATGGCGGCAACGGCGAGAACGGCATGAACGGCGGTAACGGCGGTAACGGCGAGAACGGCATGAACGGCGGTAACGGTGGCAACGGCGAGAACGGCATGAACGGTGGGAACGGCGGAAACGGCGAGAACGGCATGAACGGCGGGAACGGTGGCAATGGCGAGAATGGCATGAACGGCGGTAACGGCGGGAATGGCGAGAACGGTATGAACGGTGGCAACGGCGGCAATGGCGAGAATGGCATGAACGGCGGTAACGGCGGCAATGGCGAGAATGGCATGAACGGCGGTAACGGGGGCAACGGCGAGAACGGCATGAACGGCGGGAACGGCGGCAACGGCGAAAACGGTATGAACGGGGGGAACGGCGGCAACGGCGAAAACGGCATGAACGGCGGGAACGGTGGAAACGGCGAGAACGGCATGAACGGCGGGAACGGCGGCAACGGCGAGAACGGCATGAACGGCGGTAACGGCGGCAACGGCGAGAACGGCATGAACGGCGGTAACGGCGGCAACGGCGAGAACGGCATGAACGGCGGTAACGGCGGCAACGGCGAGAACGGCATGAACGGCGGTAACGGCGGCAACGGCGAGAACGGCATGAACGGCGGTAACGGCGGCAACGGCGAGAACGGCATGAACGGCGGTAACGGCGGCAACGGCGAGAACGGCATGAACGGCGGTAACGGCGGCAACGGCGAGAACGGCATGAACGGCGGTAACGGCGGCAACGGCGAGAACGGCATGAACGGCGGTAACGGCGGCAACGGCGAGAACGGCATGAACGGCGGGAACGGCGGAAACGGCGAGAACGGCATGAATGGCGGGAACGGCGGCAACGGTGAAAACGGTATGAACGGCGGTAATGGCGGCAACGGCGAGAATGGTATGAACGGCGGGAACGGCGGCAACGGCGAGAACGGCATGAACGGCGGGAACGGTGGCAACGGCGAAAACGGCATGAACGGCGTGAACGGCGACAACGGCGAGAACGGCATGAACGGCGGAAACGGCGAGAACGGCATGAACGGCGGTAACGGCGGCAACGGCGAGAATGGCGAGAATGGCATGAATGGCGGGAACGGCGGCAACGGCGAAAACGGTATGAACGGCGGTAATGGCGGCAACGGCGAGAATGGTATGAACGGCGGGAACGGCGGTAACGGCGAAAACGGCATGAACGGCGGGAACGGCGGTAATGGCGAGAATGGCATGAACGGCGGAAACGGCGGCAACGGCGAGAATGGCATGAACGGCGGTAATGGCGGCAACGGCGAGAACGGCATGAACGGCGGGAACGGCGGCAACGGCGAGAATGGCATGAACGGTATCAACGGCCTGCACGGGAACCACGGTTCTGTAGGCGAGAACGGCGAGAATGGCTTGAACGGCGCGACTGGTCCACCTGGCAGGGATGGCAGGGATGGCAGGGACGGCATGGACGGCACGGATGGGTGGAACGGCGTTGACGGCAAAGACGGGAAGGACGGGAAGGACGGCGCTCGTGGCCCGCGGGGTGAAAAGGGCGAGCCGGGCCCGCCGGGAAAGATTGTTTACCTCACAGCCCCTCTCTCAAATCCTGAATGGCATATCGACGCTGCCCATGTCGACTATGACGAAGACCACGTGGACACCACGGTCCATCCTGGGCCGATGCTGGCTAATGACGACGCCACAGTAGCGTACGCCAAGGGTTGCTTCGAAGACAATTTAGACGACCGGGTGTTAAGAGGACACTTCTTCAAATCCGATTCGATGACTTCTGAGGTGATAATACCCCCTCCATGCACATGCGCTCGATTTGGCCTAGACACTTATTGTTTTGCATATATTTCGGAGACGCTTGAATGTGAACCTCAGCGTGCTGTATGGCGAATAGGGGTTAGTACATCGGCCCTTAGTTTAGGTGGGGTGTGGTTGTACTGACTGGTGCTACGGTAGAGGGGCCATGTATAGGTGCTTGTTTTTCACCTGCACAGAGCCACTCGGCTGAGTGACTGCTTTACTGCGTTGTACTCATAACCTTTCTTGTTTATGTGTTGTTATATTTGCACCGCCATTGGAGGTTTTGTTACATAACGCGAACAAACTATGTTTAGGCACAATTTTCAGTCAGATTCGGAGTCACTCGTCCGAGTGGCCAAACCCGGTAGTGAAAATGTGGGTACCCCCCCTTGTCGTAGGACCAGTCTACTGTTGGTTTGTCCTGCGACATACATGTGGACACCAGTGCAACTACCGTTGTGACGGTGGGATGACGTGGGGATCGCTTCGATATACTCCCCTGTTGTTGTGTCACTGGTGTGAGTTCGCATCGACTCGTTAATGATGTCATCCTCCCTCTCCATTTTTCCATGCGCACACATTTCTCAAGCACTTCGCGGTGTTTCATATACCCCGTCTCGCTTCCGGTCTGTTGCGTTTCCACTCTGCAATGTCAGGTATGTGGACGTGTCTGCAAAGGGAAACATTACAAGGTCTTCGGCGTCGAGTTCGGCCGAGGTATACACATGGTATCCCATCCTTGTAATGGTTGATTGTTTAAGCATCCCTTTTACTTTCCAGCTCCTAACCCTAACCCTAACGCTAACCCGTAGTAGTACTTCTGAAATTTAGCCGGTGGTTACAACACCCCCTCCTCGGTGTCTTCTGAAAAAGCTGTGGTCGCAATTTTTTCCCCTTGTCGCCCCTGATACTGCTCTTTGAATTGCATCGGTTTTTACCAGCTCGAGCTGTGCATCAGCCGAAGCCCTTATGCGTTTGTTTCTTCTCGAGTAGGAGCGCACCTCCGGGCTCCCTCCTTTTTTGCCCTCACGCATTTCCCTGTTTAATGATCACGCTCGTGTCTGGGTCTCTCGCAGAATGCTTCTGTGGAGACAGGGTGCCAACAGGCGATGGAAAAGCTGATAAGTGCGACGAACCGTGCACGGGCAACAAAAAAGAGGAATGCGGAGGCCGCAGCCGTATCAACATCTTCCAGTGGGGCAACGGATACGACGACAGCGGCCCGAACCACGACACGCCTCAGCATGGCGTGCCGGAGCCGGACACGTACTATGGAGCCTCGGTCATCGGATGCTTCAAGGACAGCAAACACCATAGGGCACTCGACGGCGACAGCAAGAGCGACAAGCATATGTCGGCTAAGGTGAGGATAGGTTCTACACATTTCCAGCTGGAACTGTAACTGATTGTCCTGGTCAATGTTCGTGGCCTTCGCGACTTTAGCACTATTACAGACTATCGTATGTATGGAATCCAGTATGTACAAGTGTATCGCTTTCTGTCCAACTACGACGTTATGTTACGTCGAATGCCAACGCCTTATTGCGAGTTTTGTACCAATAGTTTGCGGACTACATTAAAACTACCCGCACCACAAATTTTCATGCCCCGTCAGCATTGTGGTTCAGTTTTTGCGGCACGACTAATTTACCGTGCGCAAGCAGTTGCTTCCTGGCACTCCAAACAAAGTTGTGTCAATAATACACCAGGTACTAAGTGTCACGCGTACTGGTATCGAGTGCCGGTGTTATTTTGTGCTAGTCGTTCGTGATGTTGTACGAATAAAACGCCTACCATAATGTACACCTGGTACTGATTGACGCTTAGTTCTTACCAAGTATCTGGGAAACCCTCCAGCAGACAGTTTTTTTGTTTGAACCCACATGTGGTACGTGACAGCGTGGTCCCGTTTGAGAGGGTGTTTCAATTTATGACGTACACAAATTGTCGGATGACAATCATGCTAACATAATAAGAATACGACCTTGTGGTATACTTCTCTGTGAGCTAGCGACCCCTGGCTCCAATCTTGCCCCGTCTTTGTTGATTAAAATATGTTCCAATCCCTCGTCGCCGTCGTAGGTTTGCGGGGACTTCTGCAAGCACGAAGGCTACGGGTTCTTCGGCACCCAGTATTCCACGGGTGGGTTCTACGTCATACGTATGGCTTATGTTTCAGCAGTATGCGTGAATTCATAACACACCTGGCATTTGCCGAACAGTAGACCGGCTTCGTTCGGCGGCCAAGTGTGCAAGGGTGTGTTCAGTAAGGTCAAACCGACCTCTCGGGTATATTTTGAATAACATGTTTCGTAATGCGGAGACGGGCATGATTTCGGGGGCCTGTACTATTGGTAAGTGTATACTCGTTGGTAAGTTCTCCCCCGTTTTACCTTGGTAGAAACACGGGTAAGCAGAGTATACTAGGTAGTTTGCGCTCTACCATAGGTCACTCGACTACTCGAGTACAGCAATAATATCATAATTCGTATTACTTAATACCGCAACNAAAAAATCTTTCTTTATAAATATAAGGGTTTAAAAAAAAGTCCAAGGGGGGGTAGTCAATGGTTGATTGCCTTAGTCATTTAACCATTTTACTCGGATCTCTTTCGAGACGGAGCACCGTTCAGGTATTTGGTGGCGGTACTACAGGTAGCACCTACCCGTTGATAGGTTATATCCGGGTAGGCATCCCGGATACCCCATACCGCATCAAACACACCTTTGTGTGTGTTTTTAATGATTTCGAATTGTGTTCTTGTTGCGCGAGTGGCTAAGCACACACACCAATGATTTGCGTATTTTATGGTTGTTGCGCGAGTGGCTACACACACCAAACATGTTGCCCGCTTTCACCCCACACGCAGAAAATGTCACTACCCGCTGTCGGGTAGGGGGTAAGCTCATTCAGCAGCCCTGGTCCACTCTAACTTCCGCTGCGTGCGCCGGCTTGTCGCAGAGTGCTTCTGTGGCAACTACTTCAAGCATATGGGTAAGGTGGACGACGGCGACTGCGACTACGCTTGCTCAGGAAACCCATCCGCCGCTTGTGGAGGCAACAACCGCATCAACGTCTACGAATTCGACGGCCACTCTTACGCAGAAAAAGACGGGATGGAACTTGTGAAGGCTGAGCCAGACAATATGCTCGGCTGCTTCAAGGACACAAAATACAACCGCATCCTCAGCCTCCATGACGAGTACAAGTCAGAGGATATGACTCCTGAGGTGAGATGGAGGCCGTTGGTTGTTGCTGTTGTTGTTGTTACTATATCCCTTTGCTATTATAGTAGATCTACTTGGAGAATATGGCGGGTTGACGTTTTATCAAGTTCGCTTCTTCTGTGCCACCCCCCCCTCGCGCCTGTTTTTCAGAGACTCAGAGCTACTCGGCCGAGCGGTCGCGTGGTGGTTCTCTTCTTGTGCGATAATAATATTTCAAGTTGTTGATTTTGAGATATGCACCGCTCCATGAGACTGTGTGTTGCTCTTCGCCAACAGCATATGGTTTAAGTCCAGTTTTGAGTGAGGTTGAGCCACTCGCTCGAGTGGGAGGCGTAAACACGGTAGTGTAAATAGGGGTAGCCCCTCTAGCGTAACACTAGTCGCTGATATGTTGTCTGAGCAAGCGCGAAGCTAAATAGCCGCGCACGACCTAATGCTACCCCGCCAAACAAAATACGACCCTCCTCCCGCCTTTTCCCCATGCCGCCTCCGCTGCATCGCTCTCCTGCCCGCTTGTGCGCTCGACTGCGACCAGAAATGCTACTGGCACTGTAAAGATGTTCACGGCGCTATGTACTACGGCGTCGAGTTTGGAAAAGAGTGAGTGCTGCGCGGGAATAGTGAATATAGTGTATATTTCCCCACCCCGCTTTGGCCAGGATGTTGCAGCGTAAAGTAAGGGGTCTCTTTGTTTTCGACTGCAACGGTGTCTGGTGAGCAGGCCGGTCTTGCCGTCTGCCTGGTACGTACTTTGCGAGTTTTTGCCAACGAAACGCTGTAGATATTACGATGATAGTCTATACATAAATATGCATACGTCTTGGTGTAACATACCATTACTCCGTGTATTGAGCGCGCACTACACCTTAAGTTTGAAACAAAACATCTACATCTGCCCACGCAACAAACCGTGAGCACATGTTCAGGCGAAACTTAACCTTCTGCCATGCCCCACCTGTTCCTGCTCGAAGGTGTTTCTGTGGTGGCCGGGACAGCAAGTACCACGATTACCCTGTTGAGGAGAGCTCGTGCATGATTCCGTGCCCGGGAGACAAGACGAAGCGCTGCGGTGGCAGGAACGCGATGAACGTGTACGGCCCACACAAACTGTATTAGATATCCCACTGTTGATGAAATGGACATGCTAAATCATGATATACAGCGCGGCGCCTTATATATCCTCGTGTGCAGTACAATAGTTCAATTTTCAATGTAATTTTGAAATGAACCTGGTGTGTTGTTAGAGTGTTTTATTCTGGTTGGATTATGGGTAAGCGGGTAGGTGGAGCCGGGGGGGGGGGTACTCGTGTCACGCATGGCCGTAGTCATATGGGTATAGACCTTCGCATCCCTACAATGCCGCGACGTAGCACGTCGGGTTTTCACCGACCAGGAAGGCATGGCTTGCACCAAGCGAAGCGCCGTGAGGGGTTCGGACAAGTCGCCCGAAGGATGATCTTCACCCTACTATGAACCGCCTGTGGGGCGAACGGGGCGGGGGAAGTGACTGGAAGTACCTTCAACGACTTACGTTTAAGACACGGCATTTTCGGGGGGCCGTGTTCACCGCAAGGAGTTCCACATTATTTCCGGCGCGTTTTTTCTGCAGTCAGAAGTGTTGGCAACCACATAGGAAAGTGTTTTATATAAGTCGGTATATACTGGTGCCACTGGAAAGAGCGCCTCGACGCCCAGATTTTCTTGGTGGTGCTTCAGTCACGACAGTGTTGGTACGGTTTTGGGTTTGTATGTCGTGTCCTCGCGCACAGCCTTGGTGGAGGTGGGTTTTCTGAGATCGCGCGTGTAATAATATTTGTGGAGTGCGTAATGTAAAGAGCATGGTACATTAAAACCTGCTCGCGTTCGAGAGTCATTGCTAATGAGGTGCAGCTTTGCCGTACCGGTAGATAATAGTAGGTGTATTAGACCTATGTCAATGGGAAAGCAAAGTTGGAAATCGATCTTTGAAATATTTACCTGGAATTTTCAGGCTGAAGATCCCCTCGTACCGCCGCTGTGGGAAAAAAGGGAAAAAATGTTTGATTTTTTTCTATTTGTTTTTCAAACGGCTGCAGGCGGCGCAATTTGCCTTTTCTCGTTGCAAATCGTCAACACCCTGATAAAAATCAGCTCGTGCGACGATAGACCTTCGATCTCGACATAGACTGAGCCCACGGCCAACCCGCTTCGGGTCGGGCAAGGCCAACGAGTGTAGATGACGGCCTCGAGGGTATAAGGTGGACCCATGGTCTAGCAGGCGAGATATTGCCGGCGGCGTCCTACGCTCTTCTCCCAAACCCGAAAAAAAACTATTTTTTGCCATTATTTGAGACGGATCAAGGAATTTTATCATCTGTTTTATGCACACCAGCAGCCAATTGTTTGTTTATCAGACGCCTGGCCAGCGCCCGCCACATATCACCAGCCATCGTGTGAACACGGTGACTCTAGGATGGGTCGGAGCCCGTAACGAGCGCACCGCGTTCAGAATTCATGACGCAGTCGTTGGTTTCGTCGATTCATGTCTGTCGAGGACTCGAAATCTCGCCGCTTCGAACTAACATTCGCCTGAGTTTTTCTCAAGCCGATCTTGTCCCAACATCGGCCTGAGAATTTCCTTTTTCGGGCTTTTCCAAAAGTTGGGAATATTCTTTTTTTAAGAATCGGTCCCATAGCAAGCTTGTTCTGGAAAAATCTGGCGGAGATCTTAGGAATTCAAACTTTTTAGGGTAACTTTGCTTTCCCATTGGCCTAGGTCTTAGCTCTACGGGCATAGTTCAGCTCTTACAATGTGTACCGTACGACAGCAGTGAAGCTTCGGGCTGGGATTGTATTAATGGTTGGGTTAGGTCGCGTTTAGCGATGGACCAACTTCTCCAGATAGTTCAATGTCGACAACCACAAATGATCCGTTGTATGCGCAAGTCGGAGGTCGATGCTTCCTCTGTGGCTGCTGTGTTCTCCCAGAATACACCAACGTACCACAATCTCATATCATGACATAGTACCTAACGGTCCATATGCCCCGAGCCTCTTCTGTTTGCTGATGCTGTGAGATACCTCCCCCGGCGAGGGCGTGTGTGGACCTATATATGTCTATCGATAGGTAGGTGGGTACACACACGCGTGGCCCACGCCAAGCGGAAGCATCTGCTCTCTCTCCCTCTCTGGCTGCGTACGACCCTTCTGGGCACATCATAACCACTTTATGACATATCATCGGCTCTCGTCGATCTCCTGGTTGGTATTCACAGAGCAGCATCCTGTCTACACCTACCTCTCTGCGTTGTCTGTATGCTGCTGTAAGATGTCTGGTACGCCACAATACAGCCAGGCAAGGGCTCCGCCTAGCACACGTGTAGCGCATGGATGCGAGGATATGCCGTGGGCTGGAGCAAACCACGTGTGATATTCCACACACCAACCAGCCACAGCATGGTGTAAGATTATATAAGGGTATGGGACACCAGAGTATACCTTGCCAGGTTTTCGGGATGAGGAGATTGAACAGCTGTCTGCATAAAACCACTCATCAACTGTGAGCTACAGGCGTGGGGTTATGCTGTTGAGCTAAAGCTGCAAACATTATGATGGGTAAGAAATAAAATAAAATAATCCCTGTGGCCAAAGTGTCTACCGTACCAAACACCATACATAGGAGTGTGTGACATTGTTTCGAATCAAACTCAGGTTATCTATAATTTGAACAGGTACTCGTTGGTACTCACGTGTGTTGTTTGCTTCGAGATAGAAGAAGAGCAGCTTTATTCCTTCGCCTAGGCAGCACGCATTTTCAGAAGGTTACACGCGAGCCGACCTTTCCTGAAAGCGAGCAGACACGTCATCTGCCACACTTTTAGCCGAAGTAATACAAAACGGATATGCAGCAGGCACGTAAGGAGGATGATGAAAAACATAATCGCATATTTACGTCGATGGGGGGTTTGGGACTCTCGATACAAACTTGAAACAAAAATCTAAGACTTGTACGCTTCTACCCCCCCTCCCGTACGGAATACAGTTATTTTGTTCATATTTATCGTGCACAGGGCTCGGCACCACAGCTTCCAGCAGATGACGGAATATCACTGTGGGTTGCACTCTCTTCCAGGCGTATCTATAATGTTGGCTCATTGACGCTGATAATAATGTTGCTCTCGACACTCATTCCGATCTATTAATGCACAGTCAAGTCTCAGATACCCAGGGAGTTGAAAAAAACAGTACTTCAAACCGCTTTATATTGTATACTTGTAGACCGGTATCGTCGGTTTTTCTGGGCTCTTCGCCAGGGCCCCGAAAAACGGTTTTTTTACCATGTGCAACATGTAAAACATTAAAACTGAGAATCAACTTCTACGGCGTGAGTCGAGAAAGCATAAACACTTTAGTTTAATGTACATGGAATATAGAACAAACACATGACGCAGCTTGCACAGACACTTGAGTATCAACCCCTTCCATCGATCGAACTCACACCTATCGCTTTTGTTTTAAGAACACCCGGTTTCTGGTAGACTGAAGGCTACAGGTCGTAGTTGCGTGTATTATTGGTTTGACTTTGATTCGCGTGGGTATCGAAAACCTACAAAGCATAAACAACAGAAAATCAAAATACCGAAACGTAAAAGCGTGAAATAATGTTGCCAACAACCGAAACCTACGAAAACTAGAGCAGAAGATGTACCTCCCTGTTCTCCTGGCCCTACCCCCCATAGCCGCAAGGGCCAAGTCTCTCCCCCAAGCACTTCTGGAGAAGGATCAAACGACTACCTGTTGTCTTGTGATCGCTGCATACGAGTTCCCTTTGTAGAGCGGTGTCGTTATTTTTTGGTCACTCGATTGTCTGTGCTACGAGCTGGTTCAGGCATATCACCCGAAACTCCGTCAGTCACGAATGCCGCGTGCAATATCAACTCCAATGTCACATATTTGGTATAATACTGACCGCCATGAACAGTGGAAGATGGTGACATCGCCAGTTTTTCGTTTAAGGACCTAGAACTGGCGCTACCGCCGAAACTGTGCCTGACCAATCACAGGCCTTCAAAGAGGTCAACCATAGTCGGGCGTTTCCCGTAGGAAAACAGTTTCCCCCCCCCAATTTGTTTCTGAACGAGCCGTTCCAGGTGGGCCAAGGCATGTTTGTACAAAGTTTCACCCAAATATCCGAAGACCTGACTGCGTATGATCATATTGAGTCATATCTAACGTCAAAAATCGATTATGTACTGGAACTAAGTAATTACGAGGCAACGCCTATTTTTGCACTTTTACCGCACCAAAGTCCAAATGTCCACGCCGTTTTTTGGGGATAGACCCTGAAATTCGGCACACGTGTTTTACGCGCCCTAACCGAGCCTTTAACGATTTTGTTTTTTGTTTTATTTTAGGAGCCGCATCTTCGGCTCTTGTTTTAGTTCGTGGAGTCGAGGTTTCCATAAATTTATCATATTTCTGCATATCGATATAAACCTACCTATTCTTTCACGATTAGAGGTCCGGTGTTACTCGATGCTCTTTGTCCGTACAGACCAACTGATACACAGCTCTTTGTTCAACAAATAATTTTCGCGAGAAGCAATTTGCCTTCTCGTTCAATTTCACAGCGGTACTTTTTCACTTTTTTACTTTTTTATAAATACGTCAGCTGTGAGTTCAACCGATTGAATAGTAGACACTCAACTTTGCGAGCTGCGGAGAATGTTTGTTCTAGTATGTGTTATTTGTAGTGTTGGTGTGGGCTTCGTGATGGTACTATTAATATGAACCCTGGTAGTTACTACGTATTAATACTCGATTTTTATAATAAGCCGTTGTCGAACAGCCAAATAATTTGCGAGGTAATCGTCATGATGAGGAGTTTTCAGTTGAAGTGCGTACGAGTACAACAATGATGTAATAAACAAACAATATTACTATCTACTCTTCCAATATGAAGGATATCTAACTACTACTACAACAACAACTACTACTACTACTACTACTACTACTACTACTACTGTCTGTACTACTGCTGTGCGTACTGTGCTGCTGTGTATTCACACTACTGTTGTAGTGGGCTGTTGTAGTGGGTGGATGGATCGATTGGTGAGTGTGTCGATCGGTTGGTGCGTACGTTGGTCGGTGGGTCGGTGTGGGTGGGTCGGTTCGTACGTGGATGACTGCGTTCGTACCTGTTCGTCGTGGCCGGCCCCGTTTTTTTGTTTTGTATTGTGTTTGTCTGCTACAAGGGCTCCGCGTGGATGCCGGCATATTATAGTGTGTCAATTTACCTGATCAATGGATCGCGTTATAGCGTGTGGATCGTGGCCCAGTTATTATTTTGTGTTTTTGTTTTTGTTCGCTATACCGGCCCTGCCCTGGCATAGTTCGGGGTACCACTACTTATATATGTATAAAACAGCAGTGTGTGTTGTCTTCACAGGAAACCCGTTCTTTCTACTGTACCCTGTAATGCGTTTTACAACCTAACTGCAGCAGTACATGTAATGGTATGGCCAGTCATATCACATACACCCATTGTCCTGATCCCTAATCTTAGAGCGATACAAATTATTATGTGGTCACAGACTCTGTGAGACAGAGAAAAACCAAACAAATTAAACATAAATGAATGGATGGGTAAAGCAAGTGAAATGTCAACTTACCGGGTACGAGAACACATCGACACGAGCCAAACCAAAGAGTAAGGACGAAAAGACAATAAAACGAATTTATGAAATGCACGGAGTCAGAAGCACCCCTAGAAGAAAAGCATACGTGCCCAAGAGAACAGATAACTGCTGCACGGGCGAAGCAACACGAAGGAGAGGAAGACACCGGCATAGAAGTACGTACTATTAATAATGATGTAGGAGGTACTGTACGTAAATGTTCGACCAGCAGGTGGCAGCATGGTAAAATATAAAACGAGAGTTCGTATATATCTACGTGCACAATGTTTATTGCTATCAGTTTCCTTCTTCGTCTACACAATAAACGCTTTGTCCGCACTCCTCGGCTTTAGATGAAGATGCAGCAGTGCAGTTTGTTGCTTCTGTCTTTTTTGCTGCTGCAGCTGCTGCAACTGCTGCTGTGCATTATGTTGACGCTCTGCTGCTGGCGAGGTAACCCGTTTTTCTTGCGTCGCCTTTACTATATCAAGACCACTCCGTAGGAAAGCCTTGTATTTATATATTATACATATATATGACTCATCCGAGTAGGCTAGTAGTGTTATTGTATTCATGGAACGATGTGGAAAAGCCGGTAAATATCGTGTAAGAGTTATTGGGGTCGTATTATTGGCAGAATATGCATCTTTGATGGAAACCAGGGGTTTCCAATGCGAGGAAACTCGAACCTTCAGCATTTCAGTATTAGGACACAAAACGCAAAAAGCAGGCTAGCCTAAAATGCAAAGTAGAAAGTAAACGAAGAGATCGTTCGACATGGTACACGTACCAAGCAAGAAACTATAGAAAACGAGGGGACGGCAATGTCGGATCCGAGAGAGCGGGTAGTGACTATTCGTGCCGCCACTTGACAGAAAGAACCGAGTAGGTGTACCAATGAGACGCGAACATAGAAGGAAGACGCCTGCGGGTAGTCTATAACGGCCGTAAAAGAGAATAATTACGGGCGAGGTGATACTGAGGGTCAGGCGGCGGTAGTTGAGGCCGAATAATGTCAATGCGAGCCAAAATGGTACGAACAGAGAACAGGAGTGGGATACACGAGTACTTGGTGCATCCTAGTCCGGAAACGAAATAAAAACCAAAACAAAACAAAAACAAAAGAAAGAAAAAGACCGCCCCAAAGACAAACAAATGTGGTAACAGATAAAACCCAACTCTGAAGGTACAATGACACTGTTGAGTGTAAACTTGCGGTCCGAATGAGGCTAGCAATATGTCATATGTTAGAAGGGAGGTAAACACATCGTCAATGCATATCGCAGATAGCGGACGCAGAAAAATGTCGCGGTCCTGAGCAAAACGGACGTCATAGTATCTCGCACATCCGTCAACCAGTGCTTATTGCCTGCTGGTTAAGTGGATGAGGGAGGGTTGCGGGGTCCATCACCGCTTCGTAAAACACCGCGAGCCAGTCCACCAGCCTGATGATGCTGAAGAGACCAGAATCCTTGGACAGCGTCCGTTGAAGTGCTGTAGAGCGACCAAAGGAGTTTGATCTTGATCGGGCCCGGGTCGTCGAGGAAGCGGACAATGCAGAAGTCGGTGGACGAGTTGTCGGTCGGGAGGTGCTTCGGTAGGTCTTGAATGTCGTCAGGGTTCCGGCACGGCTTACATCGGACGACGGAGACGCGGGGCTTGGAGTCGCATCCAGGTATGTCGGGGGGGAGGTCGAAGTACAGGATCTTGTCTTATAAAGTGGCCGCCAGGAACGGCGGAGGCTGGAGCCGGGCCCACGGCGATAATGTTTTAAAGACCGATCCAGTTGAACGAGAGCTTGGTCTCGAGAACGATGGCGTGGGTAACCGAGTAGAACGGTATAGTCGTCGGAAGCGTGCAGTTGGTCTTTGTAGCGAGGCTCAGGACCTCCGGAAGTACTGGACGACGGGTCGAGGAGGTGTAGTCCAAGAGGTCGTCCGGTGGTAGCGAAGGTAAGCCCGGGGGAAGGAAGCGAAGGGCAACGGAGCAGAGAGGCTCCTCGCGCAGTTCGGGCGCCCAGTCGGTGTAGGTGTCGCGCTCAACGCGGGAACGGAAGTGCAGGTCGTCATCAGGCTCGACAATGAGTAGTAGACAGTCGAGGTGTTGGTGGTTGAGTAGTGGGGGGGGCGGAGAGGGGGTCCTGAGACGGTAGGCTGTGGCGAGGCGGCTGCGGGTACTGAAGGAGTTGAACCAGCTGTGGTCGTGGATGAGGTCGAGCCTTGTGCGTCGCGGTGGCAGGCTGTGCTGGTGCGTCGGGATAGCAGCCTTGCCGTCGAAGTGGGCGGGCGATGGTGAGTAGATGGAGGTCTTGTAATGTTAGTAGTCGAAGTCCGGTGTCCAAACCCGTAGTAGTTCGTGGGAGTCCGAAGAGCGGTGACGAGTCCGAGAGTAAATCAGGGCTGACAAGGAACGAGGAGTGGCCGAAACCGAGACGCCCGACGTGGGCGATGGAGAAACGGAGGGTGGCCTGGAAGCCAAACCAGGAGGAGCTCCAGTAACCACGGCGGCTTTCTCGGAGCTGGAAGTCGATTTTGCGATGGGTTCAACGGCGGAGATGTGACCGACGGAAACGCGGTAAGGCGATTCGACGGTGGGGACGTGAACGTAGCGTGGACCAGTGGAGACGCTGCAAGGCAAATGTGCGGTTGAGACTTGAGCAAAGCGTTGGCCGGGGGAGAAGCTGCGAGGCGGTCCGTCGACGAGGCCTTGGGCAAAGAGGGGGCCGGGGAGAAGGCGGTAAGGCGTTCCGGCGGTGGGGTCTTGGGCAAGGAGGGAGCCGAGGGGAAGGCGGTGAGGCGATTCGGTGGCGAAGTCTTGAGCAAAGCGGGGGCCGGGGAGAAGGCGATGAGGCGGTCCAGCGGCGGGGTCTTGGGCAAGGCGAGAGCCGAGGGGAAGGCTGTGAGGCGATCCGGCGGCGAGGTCTTAGGCAAGGCGGAAACCGAGGAGAAGGTTGTGATGCGCTCCGGCGGCGGGGTCTTGAGCAAGGCGGCGGCCGAGAGGAAGGCGGCGGGTCGATCCAACGGCGAAGTCTTGAGCAAAGCGGGGGCCAGGGAGAAGACGGTAAGGCGGTTCGGCGGCGGGGTCTTGGGCAAGGCGGGAGCCGAGGGGAAGGCTGTGAGGCGATCCGGTGGCGAAGTCTTGGGCCAGGCAGGGATCGAGGGGAAGACGGTGAGGCGATCCGGCGGCAAGGTCTTGAGCAAAGCGGGGGCCGGGAAGAAGGCGGTGAGGCGTTCCGGCGGCGGCGTCTAGGGCAAGGCTGGGGCCGAGGGGAAGGCGGCGGGGCGATCCGGCGGCGAGGTCGTGAGCAAAGCGGGGGCCGGGGAGAAGGCGGTGAGGTGGTCCGGCGGCGGCGTCTTGTGCAAGGCAGGGATCGAGGGGAAGGCTGCGAGGCGATCCGGTGGCGGGGTCATGTTCAAGGCGAGGGCCGAGGGGGCGGGGCGATCCGGCGGCGAGGTCTTGGTCGGAAAGTGGAACTGCAGAACCTGGAACGGTGATGGAAGCCACAAAAGTCCGGGTCGAGTCCGAGATGTCCATGCGTGGTTCGTGTCGACGGAATTCTCTGAAGTCATGAGCGGTGCAAGGAAGAGGCGGGATGGGGTCGAAGGGATTGGATTCGGGAGGGACGAGCCCACCCAAGCCGATGGCCGGGGTGGTAGGCTCGATAGGGGTAAAACCGCAGGCGTGGATGAAGGCTGGGAGGCCATCGGTGCAGGAAGTGGCCAGCTAAAATTCGCTGAAGGTCGGTTGGGAGGGCAAAGGGGAGGTCAACTCCGCGTGAGATAGCAGAAACCAAAGTACACGTCGGAGTTGCTCCCGGGAGAAAAGGAGGCAAGAGTTGGTCCAGTGTAGAGGTCACGGTCGGGGGGGGGGGGGGGGGGGACTCTGATCTCGTGTAACCCACTGTCGGAAGGGGAGACACGGGTGACGAGAGAGCGGTGGGGGAGGTCACCGAGGCGTTTGACGCCTGGCCACCGCTGAGGTCGCAGGGCTCGCGTGTCGTCCGCCGTGAAGCCAATGCCCCAGACGAGATCGTGAGGGCTGGCCTCGGCGAGGAATTTGTCGCCGGTGTCGACGACGTGTTGAAGCAGAGGGGAGACGGAGAACTTGGCGAGGTTGCCTTGGTAAACGATGTCGAAGCGGTTCTGCTCCCAAAGCATCTGTGAAAAAATAGCGACCGAGCGTCCGAGGTGTTTTTGTCGTGCTGGGTCCGAAAAGGCCATGCATTTCCGGCGAGTCGCTGTGTCGATGAAAAGCTAGGCCTTCTACGACATAATGTACTGCTCCGTGCAGTTGAAGTGTTCGTTGTCGACGGTGAACGTCGAGGAACGGTCCCAGAACAACAGGGTCTGGGAGGCGGTCAGGATCGGGGGGAGGGGCGGGGAGAAGAGACACGGAGAGAGCGGTTTACGGGAGCGAGTCGACGTACGAGGAGCGCTCCATGGTTGGAGGGGACTCGTTTATGAGCGAGAGCCCGGCCTCGAGGCAGCTCGGGCGGCAGTCGTACATGAGCGAGAGCCCGGCTTCGAGGCAGCCGGGGCAGCAGCAGGCGATGTTGCAGCTGCACGGGTCGTCGAATTCCTCGCTGGCCTCTAGAGTTGTGGGTCCGACATCGGAGATCGGGCACCAGGTGGTCGGGGCGCAGAGTAGCTGGCGGAGTTCCCAGATGCCGGAGGGATTCGAACGGATGTCGTCCGGGGACACGACGGACTCGAGCGTGCTTAGGGACCAGAGCCGAAGACGGCGGCAGCAGCAGCAGCAGCATCAGGGGG
Organism: Saccharina japonica; assembly: GCA_008828725.1. Lineage (NCBI taxonomy): Eukaryota > Phaeophyceae > Laminariales > Laminariaceae > Saccharina > Saccharina japonica. The sequence continues at coordinate 199,062 of MEHQ01004421.1, forward strand.
CGGGGGAGGGGGAGGTCTGCTCCGTTTCCGCCCCCCTTTTGCCCCCCTTTTCGTTGTTCGTGTTGTTTTTTCGCCACATTATAATGAGGCNCGATGAAGTCGAGTCCCCGGGGGGGTGTCCGCGTCGACAGGATGCTTGCGACGAGATGACCCGGGCGTCCCTCCTGAAAGAGTTTCCTGTACGCGAAGGAGGAGGGAGGCACTCGGAAGAGTATGCGTTACCTGCAATAGTGCGGGACCGTGGGGTGGGTGACGGTACAGGTGGCTCCTGGCAAGGTCTTGTTGACGATGTCGAGTCTTCCACGAGAGAAGTCGCGGGTAAGCTGTCCCCTGGGCTCAGGGAGAGCGGTGATGTCAATACGGGGCCGTCAGCTGCGAGTCCAGAATCGCTGGAGATCACGGTTTGTGCTGTTATTCCACGGGGTCGGCGGACGGCGAAAGGCGTGCGCGAACGGAATCTACGGTCAAGGGACGGAGAAGATACCGGGGTCGATGGATCTGGAGTAGTGGCAGTGTAGCCGGGGAGGGAGTGGGTGCCGCTGTTGGCCGTCGTTGTCAAGGTGTCCACAAGATGGCGGGCATGGCGCGGTGTCGTGCATCGAGGGGGGACGCGGAGGGGATCGGAGGGGAAGGGCTCTGCGTGCCCGGCCCCTCCTGTCCGTACCTCAAACTAACCGCTTGAACAAGGGAGCCATCCCGTGTTCGAGTGGTTAATATTGAAGATAGATTGGGGGGGGTATGAGGGGTGAAAAGGGTCGGGCGGGTGGGCAGGGTTAGGGAATGCGTGAACATCTTGAGAGATACCAGCTAGGATCGCGTGCAGTGTTGGTGGTGAGGTCGCGAGCAGGTCGTCACCATCGGTCGATCAGTTAGGGCGGACGGTGCCAAACTGAGGCGAGTCGGGGTTGCCGCTGTTAGAAGGTCCGAGGCGCATGTTTGATGTGGACAGACAAGCAGAGGGCTGTTTTTCAGAGCCTGTAACGGTAAGGGCAGAAGAGGGGGGTCCGTGGGGGGAGGGGGGGGTAGGCTGCTGCGATGGATTGCCCTGGGTTTGTCTGTTGTGGGAGGAGTAGTTTGTGGGCCGTGAAGAGGTATCGCTGTCATTTTTCCGAGAGCCGGTGGCAGTGGTTGCCGTGTTGATCGATGTACGATCCTCGAACGGCCCGAACGGAGGAGGGGGCGTCGTATTCGGCTGGGTGGGGGTAGGGGACCTTGGAGAGATGGTGCTTCAATGTAGAGATTGCGGTTCCCACCTCTGATGACCGGTTGTAACACCTGAAAATGTTGACACGTTCCTCCTCTGAAGATCCGTGGCAGAACCCCGGGGTGTAGACTCTCGCAGCAGAGGGGAAACTGTAGACTCTCATCTGGTGGCCCGTGGTGACGTTTGGAAGTCGGGAGACACTTCCCTGGTGGCCTGCGGCGAACCTTGTCGTCGAAGGCTCTTGCACGTCACGAACTCGTGTAGTCGCAGGGGGTCGAACTCGGAGGGAGGGGGGGAGAAGAAAAAATAACGAAGAAAAAACAAAAGGGTCCCTGTGCCTGGGAGTGGAATGGTAAGTAGAGGTCCCGTGTTCAGGGCGTACGAGGGACGCGGGCGTGAAGGGAACTTGTGCAGGGAGTGTAGAGGTGGAGGGTGGAGTAGACGCGGCTGCGTTGAAATAAACGGAGTGCGCCCTGGGGTAGAGGGGGCGCGGGGCATAGATCCAACCTACAGATGGTACCGGGCGATCGCAACATATACACCCACCTTAAAAAAATGTTCACCGTGAATGATATATCCGAAGGGAACTGAACCATTGCCACCTAATCACCCACAAAGAGCATTATCATCAACGAAGCCTTCATTAAAAAAAAAAAAGACTTCGTTATCATAATTCCGATCCAAAACAAATGGAGTCTCGCAGACATACGAATTATTGTACTCTGTATTATTTGAATTCGGTGACTTGAACTTGTCGACGAGTATGCAGGCCAGGCTACAAAGTTCGTGCGGGACTACAAAAGTCCGAAAGTGTCCTCAAAACGCTCTGCTTGGGAGGTCAAACACAATGCACGGCATTCTTCTGCGTATTATCACCATACAGAAAGAGCCTATATCTCGACGTCAAGGTGCTGTGTTCGAATGACCACACACGACAAACCGCGTACTGTTGCACAGTTTTAGTAGCATCGTGCAGGAAAAGCCTACATCTCGACGGCGACAGAGCCACTTGGATAAGCAAGGGACAAAAACAAAAACATTACGTTTAGCGTAGGGCAGACGCGACGCATTCATGCACGATGCGTGTGTGTGCACTTCAGGTTTTTCGGGGTACCTGTGTACCAGTACGAAGGAATAACATATCCTACGAAAAATGTGCACTATAATCTATGGCGAAACTTTGCAAAAACACGAAGAAAAACTAATAAAATGAGCAGGACCTCGATACTGTTTTGCGTCTTCGCATCTTCGCATTCGCAAAACAAGTAGGGGTGTGCATATACGTGCACGATGTATGTACTGCCGCATGCGTATTGGACCACGAAGAACCTGCGCAGGTAAATATGACATACCGGTACGTTCAGCATACCGGTACGTAGAGCAGGAGGATTATTGATACTACTACGGTATGTAGCAGGTACTGCTGCTGGGAGTCTCGATATAGCGTTTATAATGGAACTAGTTCACACCTCGGATAACGTAACACTCGATTAACACTTATCTACGTTATGGGACCTAACACAGGGACGTGGCAACGTGCTATCATAGTGTTAACACTGGAGGGGCAATCACGGTAACGCGTTAACACAGTGCTAATTAGAAACCCACGAACGTGCACACGCCTTAACGTTATGTTTCTGCTCGATATCGTCCAGCTCAGGTACAGTAACATTATATTACGCCGCGATCCGTCCTTCAACTTACAATTTAACATAATGTTAGGCTCTTACCCAAAACGTACGTTATCATTCTTACATTGCCAGATCGATATATGTAGATTTACCAACACAATAACATAATGTTACTGTCCACGGAGTGTTAGACATAACACACTAACATTGTGTTACTCCTCGAATGAGTGTTATACATAACACCCCAACATAACGTTACAATGTTGTCCAGCACTACTTACCCTAACATTGTGTTACAAATAACACACTAATATATCACTAACAACGCAGTGTCCAGCACTACTAACACTACGTTATTCGGACCCTTGGTCTGATTGCCTTAAGGTGACGCTGGCTCGTCACCATCCCCTGTTCCCCGCTTTCATTATTTCGACCAAATAAAGAATTGTTTTTTGACGGTTTCAAAATCGGGACTGTCAACTTTCCGCCCAATGAAAGGCTGGCACGAAGCAGATTTTGTTTACGAATCTGGTCAGACCTATGGCTATCGCTAGGTGGCTTATTTGGGCGGTCAGCACGGCGTGGGCCTGCGGCACCATGGCGACTACACAAGGTGAGGGGACTACCAACTACCCAAAGCAAGGCGCCTGCGGAAATTGGGCTGTTTTAGGTGCGCTATGTGCGTAGAACCGGTGGGCTCTCATTTTTGTGTCCGACCACCCCTTGTCGCGCTTAGGGTCCTCCACGTTAGAGACACCATTTCTCGCTGGGCGCCTTACCTAGAGTCCCGCAGGGAGGAGAGTGTGTTCAAGGCACGGTGGCCTTGCCGGAAGCTGATCGCCGCCCCGCAAACCTTCATTCGGTCACGTACAAGTACTCTTTGGGTAAAAAATGTGGTCCTGCAGGGTACAAATCAAGACCTTACCAGCCCTCCTGAGAGACGAGACGCCTCGTGTACATGTCCCGCCCCGCAAACGCCTCCACACATGCCTTCCACCGGCGACTTTGAACATTATCGCAGCAGTGGGGTCTGCACGGCCACCTGCGGCGAAACTGGGGCGCGAAGCCATGCACATGTCGAAATTCCGATGTTGGTCTTCGATAGGGTTTGAGGCTGGTTTGCCCAGGTTAGGGTAGTAGGGACCTCCCCCCGCAAATGCCTGTGTTTTGGACGGCGTTCTTCTCCGGGAGTTGTACCGCGTTCGGCGACGGGCCTCGGGGAAGAAAGATAGCTGACATCTTGACGAATATGGGAACATATGGGGCGGTCGTCGTCATTGACATAGCGGGCCTCATAATTTGTACCTGGAGTCTTCTATTCTCAGTACAGTGTTTGCGATAGAAGTAAATAAAATAAATACATTCCTTCCGCTGAAAAAAGTTAATTCCCTTCACTTCCACGATTTCGGTGTGTTTGCGATAGAAGTAAATAAAATAAATACATTCCTTCCGCTGAAAAAAGTTAATTCCCTTCACTTCCACGATTTCGGTGTGTTTGCGATAGAAGTAAACCCAAATCCTGCAGGCGACGCCTCCGAAATAATCAAGGAAAGAGGGTTGAACCAAAAAAATAACGAGAACAAAAAAAAACGTACGAGAGGAACGGCAGCCCAGCAACGGTGGGGCCGGCAGGGATAACCGCAGTGCCGCCGCTGCCACGACCGCAAGCATCAGCACACTTGGCTGCAGCTACGCGAAAGAAGCGAACGGCAGCGTCTGCTACAGCAACATAAACAAACAGCATCGGCAGCCCCAGCAGCAGAAGCAGCAGAGCGGCAAAAGCAACAGCTTCCGTTTTTGCTTTATTCATTTTTGCGACCTAATATTCATCTCGTCGTGTGCTGCTCTAGCTGCTGCCTTCGACCTACGCGCTACACCGCGCCGGCACGCTACACTCCAAGCCCGCCCGGCGCACGACTTATACAGACCGTGGCGGCGCGCCGCCGATGGTGCTACTGCTGCTACTGCTGCTACCGCAGTTGTGGTGTAATTGAAATGATACACGACGATCGGTCATCTTGTCGCTCTCTTCAAGCAAGGTGGTACGAGTACGTGTATATACGAGTACTACTCGTACCAAGTCGTACTCGTATGAGTAGTTCTTTCTGAACGACGCATCCTCCATGACACCAGGCCGACGAGAGCGTAACGTAGCGGGCCGCCGTCTGCACGCCGGCGCCCCGCTAGCAAAACACAACACCGCTCGCCCGTGTCATTCTCTAGCTACACCTCTCAAGCCTCTGTGCTCCCATCGGTTGTTGTGTTTTGTCGTGGCGTTCAATGTCGGTAGAATGCTCGGTGTGTGTAGGTTAATGAAACTGAGAGCCAAGTGTTACCGTAACTTCTTATACAAGACTTACCTCTCTAAAAAAGTACTTGCTTAACGTGATTCCTATAATTCACCGCAAATCCTACATTCAGGTTGATTTATAGAAAAGTATAATTTGGAAAAATACAATACGCAAACACTCTAATACTGTACAGATCTAACGAAAGGCTTAACTTATTAACCGTAGGTATCTAGCTAGCTACGTACACACAGACGTTAGAAGACAAAGACATCTGGGGCCCTCACTGGGTAGGGCGCCAGCAACGACAGCCTTGTCCGCTGATACGTGTTGGGAGACCTCCGACACGCTTGAGGGTGCAGGCACGATCTGGGGGTCGTCATTGTCGTCTGGATGGGGAGATACAAAGTTCACAGGAAGCAGGGCGGTCAACGGGCACGACGTTAGAGGTTGTTCTCGGGAAGGTTTGTACAGATCAAGACGTAGACTTCATATATATACAAGGTATATACAGTCAATCGCTGTAACTAAACAGTTGATCGAACACAACAATATTTAGGCACTCACTAGTCAAGGAGCCAGCGCCGACAGCCTGAAGCCCTGCTGGGGGCTGGGAAGAGCCCGACCCACCGGAGGGCTCAGTCACTACCAAGAGGTCGTCGTCGTCTGTATGGGGTGATACGTAGTTCATTGGATGTAGGGTGGTCAACAGGGAATAAATCATTCCATCTAAGCTCCTCACACACCACTGCTGTGAGAGGTTGAGCAGGATCTGCTTACATAATTAAGATCAAACACATTAATATTGAGGTATTAATATTGAGGTGCATGATGCAGCCTGCGATTGTCCCTCGCTTGTCGACTTTTTTTATCCTCCGGCGGATGGGTAAAAATAAAGCTTACGCCCTCCACACTTCCACGTCTCACTTCGTGAGCTACAGCGGCGGCAGTGGGTCATGTATACCATTGTAGGATGTGTTTACGTTAAAATATATTCAGAGCAGTAAGCTACGGAAGTGGTACCCGGTTATGGGTGAGAGGTCTCCGTGCAGAAATACAAACATGCAGGTTTCTTTACAGCAGCGACGGTGAGGAAACACTGTTACTACTAGCCGACTCCATCCATAGCCTAAAAACCAGAGTAGTGTCGGGACACATTTCTCCCCGAAAACGATAAGTGTTTTGCACTCGCATGCGGTTGATAATGAACACGTGACCAGAACTGAGTACGAGTGAGGTTGAAGAATGTCTGATCTGTGGGCTTCACACTACAAAAATTCGTCAGGGGTCCTGACAATAATCATTGGCTGAGCACTCACTCTCTAGGGTGCCGGAGTCGATGTCCTCTTCTCCTGTGTTGTCTGCGCCCCCTACTCCTGGGTTGTCTGCGGCGGCCTCCTCCTCGCGAGAGGGCCCCTTGCCTTCAGACGGCATATGAGAAGGCAGGATTTGAAATAAGCACGGACGGCAGGGTTTAAAAAGAGTATACACATCTACGTTGAAGCAACGGCTACACACAAACATTACAATCCATCTCTGACGCATGACAGTGACGCACGGGCTGTGTCAAACTAGCCCTCACATCCACACGATTTTCTCCTGTATTTCACGTGCTCACCCCATGGCATACTACGGCTACAGATAACGAGTCTTGTACGAGCACAAGGCTTTGTTAATGACTACACGGATCCTATGCGGGTCAAGGTACACCCCTTTATACGGCCAGTAGCTCGATGTTGTACCGTACATACACGGCCGCTGTGCGTTGTTGGTTGGATCCAAAATGCAAATGCATGTCGGCCCTGAATCAGGGTATCTTATATAATTCAAGATAGACACTTCTTCGTTCATGTGTAGCGACATCGAGGCAACAAGCCTAGTAATATCGTTATAGGTCGTACACACGAGGCACGAGGCACACGAGGCACGTAAGTACCAACACCTATGGCGAGCAGCAGTAAATGTCACATGACCCGACCCATTTCGTACCCTTACAACTTACAACTATAATAGTCTGCAGGCAAGGGCACACAGTATCACCTTTGGGGCACAAAGTGCATGGGAGGTCCAGGCAGATCATGTGGTAGACGTGGGGACCTCTATCCCTGTAGATGATATCCTCTTTGGTGGTGCTGCGAGAGCAGCGTCCTCCGGCAGCGCAAGGGATGGCCCCAGGTTCCTTGGATGGTTCCTTGGAAGACATGCCGAGGCAACTCGACTTGGGTCCACAAAAAAAACTTCCATCCCACGAGTCGCCGCAGCCGTTGTACCTCTGGAAACAGAGGCTGTGTACGGGGGCTTTACACAAGAAACACTTATGTGTGCTCTCCGGCATGTCCTCGTGGGTACACGCCTTGCGCATTGCGCATGTCGGCATTGTTGCACGAGGCGTTCTTCCACACACTTGGGGTATGGGAGCGTCTTGTGTGAGCGTCTTGTGTGCCTCTCGCCTGGAGCCGATGGCTTTGATGTGGAGAGTGATTGTGTGTGGTGTGTGATGTGTGCTTTGTGATTTTTGGGGCGTTCAAAATTATTTTTTGAAAAAAGACGGGTTTCCTAAAGTATGTGTTTTGTTTTATTGATTGCTTGCTCTACAACTGGAATCCGTTGTGTAGTTTAGAGCACAGAGACGCAACAGTAGCTTCGTGCAACAGCAGCAGCGGAGGAGTGACGCAACAACTGTCGATTGGCGGGGAGCTATTGCAGGAGGCGTTGAGCCTTGGAGGGCTACGCTGTAGGATACGGCTGGGAAGACTACAAAGCTTTGGGGACTTGTCGTAAGTCGCACCAATCAAAAAAAGTGAGCTCCTCTCGTTATCACGTTTTCCTTTGCGGCGGGTCTGCCTCTCTGTGATTGATACGTAGACGGCGTGCTTTCCGCGTACACCCTCGGCAGTGTCGTGTACCGTGTATGTGGTCTAGTCACATACCGTGTGAGGCACAGGGCTTCCCTGTTTGTCCTTGAAGGCCTGATGTGAGGCGATGCCTTACCACGAAGGTACCTGTCGTTGTTCCCTCTCGTAGTTTTTCTTGGTGTTGAGCTGGTCAGTTGATTGCCCAGCAATCAATCGTGTGTGTTACAGAGCCTCGGGTACGTTTTTTCCACAGACATGTAAGCTCGCCAGCCGTCGACGATCCAGAACCCAGACGGCTGGAGACAAGACAAGTTGAAGGCTGAGTGCTTGTGTGCAGCAGAGACTAACTAGCGTGCACCTCGGTCCCGTTACCCTGTGATCGAAGCTGAGTCTCAAGGAATCACCAACTTCCAGAAATGCACAACAGACCATCCCGTTTTGGGAGCTTATTATATATAGGTTTTACTATAGAACAGAAAAAACATCAAATCGACTACAGCCATACTTTATCCTAGTTGTTTTTTACGAAGAAAAAGCCCCCCACAGAGAGGAAACGGCCAAAAAAGTCATAACGCAGGAGGCTTATACGACGCACCATACATACCTGTATCATCCACCATCAATAAATTTATTTTGTAGACGATGATGAAACAGAAAAGACTGCAGACACCACGTATCGTAGACTTAACTAAATATTCAACGAACTTTGAACAAAGAATGCTGACATCATCACCGTATACAAGCCAGGAGTCTTGGGCGGGTGTAAAATAGCTCAAACCATCTATATATATAAAGAACCGAATAACAAAATATGGTTCAGCCAGCCCATGTACACTGAAACCTGGTGTATTATACAAATATAACGGGAGTATAACCCCATTTTTATGGCATAGAGCAATATCTGAACCAAAAACAACACACTAGCTCGAATCACCCCGGAAATAACCCGCATAGAAGCATACCTTATTATATTCATAATACAAAATCGAGTTTCAACATACCCAATAATCCAAACTTAGCCCCCCCAAAAAATCCAAAACTGATTCACCCCGCCGTCGTGCGTCTCAATTTCATGACGCACGCAAAGGACATGAAAGCTAAATGCTGCCCGGCCTTCTTCGAGGTGAAACCTTCCTCTTGGGTGGAAAGGGAGAAAACGGTGGGATCACCGCTATGAGCAGCACACTTTTGTCATTTCGTTTGAGCTCGTCTCATACCACCTTCTTTTAGCGCTTGCGGCACCGGGTCTTGGTCCAGACCTTTGTGATTTACGTACTGCCCGATAGAGCTTTAGGTGGAAAGACAAGGGGCTGTAGCTTCAAGTGCACTGCTCGAACGCCTGTGACTGCAAAAACCTAAGACCACTTCTTCTGGATCTCCTCCGCATACTATCAGGTGAACAACCACGTGCGTGCGAGAACCTGTCTATAGATTTCCCACATGCACCATGAATGAGGAATGATGAGTACGTAAAACAGCGATCCTCTATGCCGACACGACCTGATCAACGGGACTGGAATGGACCGTGGATCGACGTGGGTCCGCGACTACAAAGACAGGGAGTTACTGGGTTTGATAATCTATGTATGGATCAATATTACTACCAGGCACATGACACCACCAAAAATACCTGTCTGTGTAAAGAATACCTACCTGGTATATAAAAAACATCATCTCCGCCCTGACACTTTTTCACCCATATGGCATGTGATGAAGTACGATACATACTCAACATGCTATTAATATTAAATACAATATATCCCCCACCATCTACCCTACGTACTAACCCCCTCTTCCCCCCCCCCTGCCACGCACCCTAACCTAAACACCTGTTATTATTGTTGACCTCGATACCACCGTTTCAGAATAATCACAGACCTATATCCTTCACGAAATCGTATGATAAATAACACCAGCAACACATACATACGATCTCAGCCCTCACGAAACCATAAAACACCAGCACAGAGCAACGTATGCAATCTCATCAGCACAGCAAACATACTGCAAACAGTAAAACCTGAGCTCTCGACGCTCGTACCTCGTGCTTCCTTTCCGTTTACCCTATAAATTCATTTTATCTCCAGACAATACGTCGTTTACAGCATCGAGCATAAATATAAATATAGCGCCCCCCTACGCATACGAAATACGTATTATAGTAAACAGGTGTTATTTTTTAAGTAAACGAGGAATTCTTGATCAGGTATTTCATATGATCTATCTATTATATATAGTTCGTCTGATGCCCAAAAAACAACACTTTAATCAAGTGATCTTTGATGCCCACTTTATCATAGCAACTTAGAGTGGAGCAAATGCAAACAAAAAAAACTTTGTTTTTTTTTTGTCCCACACACGTTCAAAACGCACGCTTCTCCCTACGCCGGCATGCCCGGCACCGTCTTCTTACGTCGCAGGCTGTCATACTGTAGTACAACTCGTACGTGCGCCGTGCTTGTCGTCGTGGCCACAGCGATTCACGGCTGCTCTGCGTACGGGTATTGCAGCAGTGCGGTTGCTACTTTTAACCTTTGCTGAGATTGTATCGTTCATCCTCGCTCTTCTGGTCGTACTCGTATCGTATGATACGTACTTCGCGTTCTGCCACCGTGCGCGACGAAAGCATCACTCCTTTAGAAACGGACGGGGTCTCTGAAGGCCCCTAGATAACGCCCCCTCCTCCTGCCTCTGCTCGTGTTCAAAGCCGTCCCGAGTTCGCGAAGCTTCGTCATGTCGCATGGCCTACTTACCAGGTACCACGGGTGGTCCTCGGGAAAACAAGCATATACGTATTCCACCCCATACCAGGTACCAGGTATGAGCAGGTATCAGAGATCACCAACAACCATCCTCAAGTCAAGCACCGCCACCATTACCACACCACCAGCTGAGCACCAGCAGCAGCAGAAACGTGTCGCTGCTGGTGGTGGTGGTGGTGGTGGCTGTGTTGGCTGGTTTTGGAAATCTCGATCATTCTCCGATGGCAAGAAATTTACGGTTTTTGCGAATGCGGCGCAATAAGGTGATACCAGGATACCAGGTATCATACCAGGCTAGACGGTGCCGCGAGACACCATAGCTCTTCGACGACACATCACGTTCAGAGCCATGCCCAGATGACATGCTCACGTGACACTCTCGCGAGCCTGCATCATGCTGTTATCATGCTGTCTGTGCACGCACGCACGTACGTATATAAATAACCCTAACTTAGTATCGTTAGGTATGTCTTCAAATGTATGCATATATTTTGTTTCCAATCTGTCTTGTCCGTTCACGGTGTGGCCCGGTGCACGAGTTGTCCAACAACAGCAACGTACCGCCTTGCGGTTTTTCGTTTTGCGCAATCCTGCTGTGCGGTGCTGTGCGACTTCTTCTCTTCAATGTCATTTCATTGTACGTACATACAATGTGCCTGCTGTATATATTCGCACGTACGCAGAGTATGTATTATGCAGTATTTGTGCCCTATTAAATTTTTCACGAAAAACTCGGTATGCATGCATTCATGAGTCAAATTATCTCGATCATCAGTACAGCCACAGTCTCGCGAGGGATTTTGCCAGGCCCTTTCGCTATAACCGCGAGACAACCGACAACAACAAACAACGTGCTCTCAGGAACAGCCAGCCCCCCCCCCTGACCCCCTGGCCACATCTATTATAAATATTATACGTTTTCCATCAAACAACCCGCATTTATTCGGATCCAATCCCCCTCGTTTCTATTTCCTTAACCATTTATACTGCTATTAAGAATTTTCGTCAATCTGTATCCAATTTTATTCCTACCACTATGTCCCGAAATATAAGCACATTTTATACACTAATACTTAATGAAAAAGGAAAGTTCTTATATTTCGGGACAGAGTGGTGTTATTTTTAATTTGAGCCTCTATCATCTCCTTTACTACTTCCTTCAATGGCCCTACCGCCGTGGGGGCGGGAGGGCCTCTTATTCCCTAGTATATAGTATATTATATACCATACATAGCTACAAATAGTAGACCCACACTATAGTATACCTGGTACGTTTATTTCAGACTGTTGAAGTTTAATTTTTATTTTTATTCAATTTTAATTATTTCTCCCCCC
>MEHQ01001139.1:609603-799654 GCA_008828725.1 Saccharina japonica
GGGGGGAAGGGAGAGAGGGAGGGAGGGACGGAGGGAGGGAGGGAGGGAGGGTAGGGAGGGGGGTAGGGAGGTAGGGAGGGGCGTAGGTAGGGCAGAAGAACGGCTTGAAATTAGGCCCTGGCCTCGGTGCTGCTTGGCAATCGCTCGCCCGCCACTCCGTTTGGGATGCTAGGAGCCAACCCTGACTACTTCACAAACAGGGCACTCCATTAGGTATGGTTTGGACCATGACGATCACCTCCTCGGGGGCTACCGACCTGCTGCCTGCGGCACGGGTGTAGCAGTTTTGAAATAAATTTGGCCGTGGGGTACCCCAGACTGAGACTCATCGGACAGACAGACAGACAAATGTATTGAATCCGTTACAGAGACCACAAGTTACACTTGTGGAATTGAAATGACATTCGAGCTAAGGCTAGGCTACTACACATTTTTCACCCAGCACCTAAGCTTGTTTGCGGAAATGTAGTTTAGAAACGAAGCATCGTGGACTCAACTAGAAGGACGAAATGCAACAAAATAAGTTTGCGCGGTTTGTACAATGTGTCAGTTTTGTGAGCATATTTATAGGAAAACTTGATAACAATGCCGTTTTGATGACTTAGCGTGAAGATATGAAGATAGTTAAACTTAAGAAGGCTTTTAATGTGACCGGTATGTTGCCCCGAATATTTTATACAAGATGATCGGACATGTATTTAACATAATGTTAGCGGCCCGCAATGATGGCTTATAGTTCAAACCGGGAGTGGAGGTGAAACGTCCGGCGACAGCAAGCGAGCGTCGTCAAACTAGACATTTGTAGCATAGCAACAAATATAGTCCCTGCAAGTTTGCGGGTGTGAAAAATTTGAGAGGCTGAGCGTGATGACGAGTTAATGTTGTGTCGTAGAAAGAGAGGGAGGACCATAGTAGAAAGAGAGGCACAATTTCTTCATTTCGGAAAAAGCGGAGAACAATTTTGGGAATATGCAGAGGACGATATAGATATTGCGCACATGTGGGGAAACAAGAAGCTGGCTTTAAGATGGGTTACGTCTAAGCTTCGTTATCACGCTGGAGGCGGACACCGACGAAGCGCTCCACCACAGCAGTCTTTCCCAAGCACGCGTGCAGCCGATGGACATATACGTATGGCGGAGACACAAATCCGACTGTGACGATAAACGAAGATCTATCGGTGACGATAATCTATATCCCCGAACTCGAGGTTGGTCTTACGTTAAGTGAGTGATTGCCCAACATTAATTTCCTGTGCGGAACAGACCGGAATCGTTGAATTCCACACCCGTGCACTATGCGTTTGACAATTACACCGCAGTACACTACAACCGGTCGACCACCATAGCTACCCCCCCGCAGGTATCTTCGAATGTTCATGAACGATGCTGTGCACGAAGAAATCAAATGATCAATTGTTTTCGCACGGCCGAGGAAACGGGTTGGCGTGGTAATATTCCACAAGTGTATGTACTCGTAACCAATTATGGGTTTTGATGTCTGATTTCGAGTATTTAGGTTTTTCACAAAAATGTGGAAGACTGAACAAAGGAAATCTGGGGTTTGTGGAGAGGTATTGAATCGTTGGCATGATTGAAAGAGGGGATCGGGAAAGATTTATCGAGTACGTACACCATGGCGGTGCAGTTGGTTGAGCTGGAGAGACAGGGGTTGCGAAGGTTTGAGGCAGGAAGGAAGAAGACCATCTAGTAAGGGGCTCTACTCGTGGTGTTGACGAGCAAGGGTTTGGCACTGGGTGGAAGGTCGGGCAGTTGAAAGAAGATTTTTGGCTTAAACCGAATCTAATTTCTCCAAATTTCCAGCCGACCCTTGGATAGATAATAACAAAAATGTATCCATTTCGTCTCCCCGAATTCAGAAAATAAATAAATAACTCTAGTAAATTTTAGTCGTATTGAATACCAGCATGAAGTATCGAAATATTGAGAGATCGGCTTCCGAAGACAGATAATATCATATCATATAATATCATATCATATGTGTTTTTTCCCTGGAGCTCACTCCAGAAATCTACGAGACCATCAGAAAGAATGCAACGACACAAACAACAAGGAACGAGGTCACAGCCCCGCCTGGAAGCACAGGCAGCAGCAGACGTTCTGTGGCAGGTTCGCTGTGTACTGCTGTAGCTGTTAGTGGATTTTTCATCGCAGGCTTGCATCCGTCATCAGCAATCAGCACCACACCTCTCTCTCTTTTCTGCGCTGCTGCCTGCAGCTGTGCTTGCATAATGTGTCGCGCGCCTGGCGCGAGCAGCGACAAATAATACGGTACCGGTAACGGGGCAAATCATTTTTGATAATTTAGCTAAATAGTCACCAGGTCCGATTTTGGATGTAAAGGCCTGAGTTCGATCCTGAGGCCGTTTCCTATGCGGTTCGATTTTTTTAGCTTCAGATTATGGTCCGATCGCCACAACAGTAAAATATTGATAAATTTGATAAAATGTTTGGCGGCATCATTAGCAAATAATCTCTAAGAACGATCGAGTCAATAGTATTGGTTCCATCATATTTAATTTCCGAATATGCTACGTACATCCCCCAAAATGCGGGTGCAGGTCTACATTTATGTACAGTAATACGCAGATATTTCATGACGTCGTATTTATGTACTATTACAACTAGTGATACCACTATACAATATGATACGCGAATAATACAATATCGCATGTTGTTGTATTAATATTGATAGTAGATTTTCGATTTGTCCTTGCGCCACTCCCCTAGGCATGTCCCGGAGGGGAACCTTGTAGATCATATTATCACGAGTGTTTGGTACCCGTATCATATATACATACAAGGTTCCCCTTCGGGATGTTGGTCACTTGAAATCCCGGGGGTGTCGCAAGGTGAAAATAGATCGCACATGCTTCATAGGTTTAATTTTTAGAGCAAACCTGTGGCATAGACTGTAAAAGTAGTAGCGACGGCCATTCCTAACGAAACAGCTGTCACGAGATGATATCGTATCTGAGGTACAATGGGCTCCCGGTGTTGAGAAACTTCAGTTTGGTGTCCAGGCTCAACGACTTGTTTTGTTCGATCTAACTATTTTTTGTAGGATATATAAAGTCGATCCCATAGACAGTGGTACTGCTGTAGTTATCACGGCCGTTGTGCTCTATTATAAAGCCGAGTATACAGAAGATAGTGATGACAGAGCTGTTGCCCGACGAGTCCCACCCCGGTCCTATAATAGATAAGAGTATTCACTCGTACGTGATACCTTTTGGGCGGGTACCCTAGTACGCGTTTAACAGCCAAGTACTCGCCTAAGGGTGCCCGTCGAACACTTGGATACCCGGGAGCCTTGGGCCCAAATTCTCGGCGAATGAAGTGTTATATCCATACCCGTGACGGGTACGTATCAGCGTTTTTGTTGTTGTTTTTAATCGCTGCTGTAAAGCGCGGGTGATATTAAAATCAGAGGGGGACGTTTTGTTGCAAGCGCATACATCAAACACACATCACTGCTGTAGCTCAGATGCGATATCTTCTCGTCACATTTGTTTCGTTAGGAAAGGCCGTCGCTGCTACTTTTTTCTTTGAACAATACAGCAGTCTATGCCTCGGGTTGCTCCAAATTTTGCCTGAATTCGCGACGTTGAAGGCCCAGAGCAAGCCCCAGTGCTTTACGTACGTACTGCTGTACGTATGTACTGCTCTACGTACGTACTGCTCTACGTACGTGCAACTGAACGTATGTACTGCTTTACGTACGTACATTACATCAGTACCTGCATACCACTTGCTATCTTGTACTGCAGGAGTATTGGTATGTTTTGTGGCAAAGTACCTACTACATGGCTATGTGAAGTCGGCCTATCGTTTACGTAGATAGAGAAGAAGATATTATATGCACACCTGCCTACTTGTAGATCTTGTGTGCGTACTCCACGTAGATTCCAAAATATTGGAACCAAATTTTTTAATTTTACATAAAAGCAGATAAAAGCTGTAAAAGCGCATGTATTTTTTCAATCGTCTCGTACTCGTACAACGGCTACTGCTTTGCTCCACGCTTGATGTGTGCCTCGTTCGACGTCGGTGTGGTCCTTGTTGTCTCGTGCGTGGTGCGTGCTGTATGTGTTTCGTTCATGCGGGGTCAAAAACGAAGCATTTATTATGATTTGTACTCTACGTACAGCAGATTCCCAAATATTGGAACAAAGTTACAATTTTGCATAAAATGTGGGTGTAAATGTTCAAGCGTGACGTACAACTGCTACTGCTGTACACAACCCAGAGAGAGCAGGCGCATGCAACATGGTGTCAACTACTGCTGCACGACGATTGGTGTGTGCCTCGTTCAAAGTCGGCGTGGTCCTTGTTGTCTCGTGCGTGGTGCGTGCTGTATGTGTTTCGTTCATGCGGGGTCAAAACGAAGCATTTGTTATGATGTGTACTCTACGTAGATTCCCAAATATTGGAACAAAGTTACTATTTTACATAAAAAGTGGCTGTAAATGTTCAAGCGTGACGTACAACTGCTACTGCTGTACACAACCCAGAGAGAGCAGGCGCATGCAACATGGTATCAACTGTTTGTGGTATGCGGTTGCTCGATACTGGTTTCCCGATATGTGGCGGTTTCATACTGGTCTACGGAGATTGGGGTTTATATGGTATGGCGAGGCATTATGATCTGAGATGATGCCTCGCGTGGGTTGCTGTCTCCCTCCTGGGAGCAGTCTGCGATACAATGATGATGCGACCCGGGCTTTGATGATAAGATACTGCCCGTATACATGTGAGGGTGGAGCGTGACAGAAAGGTACGGCTCACTCCTGTGTGGTGTTCATGATGGGCCTTTGACGACAGGTACTGGCTCTGTGTGTGTATTTGGTAACGTGGTGGTACGAGTGTATATTATCTACTACTCCTCCTTGACGACCCACGGTAGAGGCACGTGGCTACACAGAGCACGTTTGACAGCAGCGTTCACAAACATCAACTACTGCTGCACGACGCTTGATGCGTGCCTCGTTCAACGTCGGTGTGGTCCTTGTTGTCTCGTGCGTGGTGAGTGCTGTATGTGTTTCGTTCATGCGGGGTCAAAAACGAAGCATCAAAAATAGTCGTATGACAGGCTTTCACGTAGTTGCGAGGCGGTGTCAAGTCGGAACGTCTCCCCTGAGTTATTTACCAGAATTCGCGACTTTGAAGGCCCAGAGCACGCCCCACGGGCCAAGGCCGGGACCCGCGCTTGCACCGTGGCGTACACGCGGGCCCCCTTCGTGCCCCGCAGCCGATAGCGCTAGAAAAGACCAGCGGCCGGGGGTGAAAAGTGAAAGTATTCCGGGAATATGTCGATTTAGTACCTATACATATGTGTCTCAGCCTGCCCAAGAGCAATTTGTTGGAAAATCTGGATTTCATCGTGGTCTGCCGTGGTCGGAAGGTGTTAAATTTGGCTTCCACAATTATGTCACGTCAAGCAAGGCAAACATACGCTGTCAAGGGAATAGGGCCGAGTATTTAACACTAAAACCTAGTGGAATGGTGTCATTACAGGGGCTGTCTCTCAAATGGTTCAAAGTGCTATGTCGTGACATCTTTGTTTCGAGGACGGTGCTGGGGGGGAGAGAGAAGGGAAGCGTGAAAGGGTAGGGGCGGAGGGAGGGATGGACAGAGGAAGGGACGGAAGGTGGGAGAGGGGCAGAGCGAGCGAGTGAGGGTGGGAAGGAGGGAGGGGGGGAGGGAGCGAGAAAGCGAGACTGGGACTGAGGGAAAAGCCTTTGCCACCTGATCACTCCAAGCACAGAAAAATGCGTGACCCTGCCCAAACATGGATTCCACTTAAAATTAGACACCGGCCTCGGGCTGCTGCTAGACCCGCCTCTCCGCGACTGCTGCTGCTCGGCTCGCGGATGCTGGCAGCCAACCTTGACTACTTAATACACAGGGCACCCCATTGGGTATGGTTTGGACCATGACGATCGCGTCTTCGAGGGCTACCGACCTGTTGCCTGCGGCGCGGGTGTAGCAGTTTTGAAAGAAATTTAGCCGTGGGGTACCCCAGACTGAGACTCATCGGACGGACAGACAAATATATTGAATCTGTTCCAGAGACCACAAGTTACATTTGTGGAATCCCTGATGTATGCCAGCGGGAGCGGCAACTACGACACTTTCAATCTTCCACTGTTTTAGCATATATTTGACTGGGTGGTATAACAACCTTCTGTGAACAATGTGAACAATACATATTATTACTATCCTGTCACAACGCGTTTCTTGTCATCCCGAATGAAACTAGGTACCAGATGCTACTAAATCAGAACAACCTTCTCGATTTTTGCTATTGGAGTCACATCGAATGCCCCCCTCGTGACGTCTTATGGTGGGCAATTAGAGCATATCGTTTGACCCCAGTGCTTGTTGCTGCTCGAGCGTGTATACCAACCTTCAAGTGGGAAGTGCCGGCTTTATTGCCGATGGCAGCTCAATAAGCGACATTGCGAGGGCCAGACGATTCAAGAGCTGGATATACTACTGTACTTGTAGCACAGGTCTTATGCTCTTCATTTAGAACACTACACTACACTCGTGTGAGTACCTGGCTAATCCCCACATGGGGCCTCATATCACCAGTCGCTTTCGATACCGAGCCAGGAACAAGGGCGGTGAGGTTCCAAAGGCCGAGATATAAAACTTACGACGTACCAAAACAAACACGCCAGAATCACATACATCAGGATATGCCCTTGAAGTAGCCGGCAAGCCCTATTTTACATGCCTTTTACAAGCCCGTGATCGACCACCTGCACACGTCTAAAATATGTCGCCACCTTGGACACGTTATCAATAGTTAATCTAGCACTTTCAAAACGAACATTCGATTTTTACGCGAAATTTGCGACCCTTTGCAGCACCCACGGAGACTCAACGTCTAACAACCTTGCCCTGAAGGGATCCGACAGTGCAGAACTACTTCCTGCCTGTAGGAAACGCTCGTCAGCGTGCCTTCAACATTAACATTAACATTTTATTTTTTAACGAAACAGTCGCACGCATGCTCGTCGCCGGTCTGGACGGCATCCAGTGCTTTCGAACTGGATGTATGCCAAACATATTATATACACTTACCGTAAGCAATATGCGCGTTTGTGGATTCTTCCCGATGTTTCAATGGTTTGCGTTTACTACAGCAACAAGTGTGGGAGCTCA
Organism: Saccharina japonica; assembly: GCA_008828725.1. Classification (NCBI taxonomy): domain Eukaryota; class Phaeophyceae; order Laminariales; family Laminariaceae; genus Saccharina; species Saccharina japonica. Next base: position 616,797 of record MEHQ01001139.1, read on the forward strand.
GTCGACGGCATTGTCGATGCGTCCTCACGCTTCCCTCAACACTTTGTTGTTTTTTCTACCGTCCCTAACAGAGACAACGATGGGTATATGCTCATATGCTCCTTGCCAAAGGCGCTCCAGCTTTAATTATGAAGGAAACAAGACATCGATGTACTGCAAGCAGCATGCGGAGGCCGGTATGGTAGACGTCCGCAACAGGTGGTGCGTACATGACTCCTGCACAAACCGATCGAACTTCAACGTGTTCGGCGTCAAACTGCCTCTGTACTGCAAGCAACACGCTGACACCGGCATGATAAACGTCTGCGTCAAGCGTTGCTCACAGGGCTCATGCACGACACAGCCAAACTTCAACACCGAGGGCAGCAGGACAGCGAAGTACTGCAAAAAACATACTGAAACGGGCATGGTAAACGTCAGATCCAGGCGGTGCGTACATGCCTCCTGCATGATGCAACCAACCTTCAATATCGAGGGCAGCAAGAAAGCGAGATACTGCAAGAAACATGCTGAGGCCGGCATGGTAGACGTCCTCGGCAGGGGTTGCTCACATGATACCTGTACAAAGCGCGCGAGCTTCAATGTCGTCGGCACAAACGTTGCAGTGTACTGCAAGCAACATGCAGACATCGGCATGATGAACGTCTGCACAAAACGTTGCTCTCAAGAGTCCCTCCCAAAGCGACCGACCTTCAATATCGCCGGGAACAAGAAGGCCTCGTTCTGCAAACAGCATGCCAGCGATGAGATGATAGGCGTACGCCACAAACATTGTTCACATGACGCATGCTCCCCCATGCCCCTATGGGGTTTACTTTCTGCCGGTGCTGGCTGTGTATGCGCAGACCATACAGGCGACCTTCCGGCCGGTCAGATGATCAACTTCGGAGCAAGGTGCAAGGTAGTCGGCTGTTCCAAACATTCAAAGTGGGGGATCGCCGGGAAGCAGCCTACCCATTGTCCCGAACACGGCCAATTCGAAATTGGGTTCGTTCGTACTGTGGGAGTAGAAGACATGAAGAACACATCTCCTGGTTTCCCCGGTGGTGTCTTGCGAGTGACCCTCTTCGACGTAAAAGCTGAGTGCACCTTTTGATGTGTTTGCATAACACCGTGTTGTAACAGTCCGCTCAGTGTTTGGGGCCTCCATGGTTGTCCTCAACAGACGCATTCTATGTAGGCAGTAATGTTTTACCTTTAGGCTCCGTTTTGCCCAGAGGTGTCATTTAGCATGGGTCGGTAAACGTAGCTGAGAGTATGGCGGCAAAACAAGACTAACTACACTTTTTGGGGAAAAATGTAGACGCGTGCTGCGATTCTGAATGACATACCCCCTACATCAAAAATCGTCGCAATCTCATTGCTTTGTTGCAGATTCTTTATTTTTGTGTTTCAGGTCATGGAATGGTTCATCGGACTTATAGCAGATTTATGATCCTCCAAGATCATGTTTTGACTTACTGCTAGTATTTAGTTCCTTAGGTAAGAAGTGCCATAAACATCATTTTTATGGCACGGCTATCCGCTCGCGCGACGTGCAGAGCACTTTGTGCGGTTTCAACATTGACGCGGTTCACGAGAAGCCTCCGTCAAGGTGTTGTTGGAAATGGAGATGGACAATTGGACAGTCGGAGGGGACGCTTATTTTGGAGGTGGCCGTTCTGATACGGTAAAGGCGTGTTTTTTAGCGGGATGCACGGGTATGCATGTACGATGATGGAGACGAGTCGCAATGGAGATCATCAACACATTGTAACGCATAAGAGGTTGCCTCGACCAATCACAGACCATTGTTGCCGAGTCAGACGTGTATTGCTTAGGTATTCTGGAAAATTCCTTCGACGATGTGGTGTGGAAATGGGTGAGGTGTCACCTCAGTTTCTCTTACGTATTCATGTGTTCATGCTGTATCCTGGGGGTGATTATGAACATCTTCGTAAATTCGAGAAGGTTGGTTGTGATACGCTAGATCGACACTCGGTATCGCGTTGCAAAACAGGTTGGACTTATTCGTAGGCATTCATAGCAATGACACCGCAAGGGTGGCGGCTGTTTGTTTCAGCTCCTCACATGAGGAGCTCGATACTATCAGTAAGTGATACGAATCGTGTCTTTGAAAAACGCTGCTTGCATATTCCGACCGGCTTATAATTCTACTAATTAAAGTGTAGGAGCTAGTCCTCTGGCGAATATACGTGCAGACGTTGTCGTTTTGACCGGTAGTTAGTCACCTGAACAGCAACATCCAGAAAATAGATACTTGGTATATAGCCAGAAAATACAACCATCATCGTGGCATAGGTCTTCAATATTTCATCTACAATAAGTTCGTTGTTTGCGAACACGTCGATTGCATGTAATTACTTCGCGGTGCACTATGCAATTTCTTATTGTCCCTTATTGAACGTACTCTTCTTCGGGAGTGAGGGTGGTCTGTCTTACGACAACATACCACAAAAAAGATTACGAGCGGTAATATATGCCGGGATTATGGTCGGTTTTTGTGTGGGGTTTACACTAGGAGGTGTCAAACGACCAAGGCAACTATGTAGCAGAACTTTCAATGCCATGATACTTGTAGAGTTTTTCTTTTCAACTGCTCGGCGTGGTGTTTTACTGACGACTACTGTAGGGAACTAACTTGTAGCCAGTGCCTATGCAGAATCCTACAGGGTGTTCTTTTAGATGCGTATCAAGCTTGCTTGTTTGTGGGCCATAGCAATAGGGCTGTCATATGATGGCATGCTATATGCACATCTGATCCGAACGACTTACATAAGGACGTTTTTGTATTCAAGTACTCTGTCTTGCCCTTTACGGTGCAAGAACTATACCGTGGTAATTTGTTTTTTTTATTTGCATACAACATATAAATATTTGATGTCTTCTACGTACAACCCTGAGGGCGAACAGAGCTTTGTGTGCGGTATTTCTCGTAATATTCTAGATCAACTGACGAGAGGTACTGTAATCTACTGTAAGTGCTAGTCCACCGTTTCAAATAACTATACCATCAAACAAAATGTTTTGTTCACTCCCGCTCTCCACGTGTTTTGTGCGTACCTAACGATACTTCGATGATGTCCAAAGTCGAGCATCATTACCGCTAATCTACAAGAGAGGCTGAATTTGAGGCAGTCAGCGAGGAACAAAGGAACGCGTGTCATAATATGGTCCAAAGGGGAGGATCGACCATGTAACATTACTCGACGAGATGCAGGGCTCCACTGCAAAGCCACTGCTCGCATTTCCACCTGTCGGGGCTGATATTGAGTTTACATACTAAAAGCATTGCAAATACTTACAGTTCATCAGCGACCTTACGCTACGCCACCGTACGTCACGGGATAAGCATATATGATATATATATAAAACAAGCAGAACTTGTCATGAACCCACTGTATGCTCCACGAGCAATCCCATGGTAAGAGTACAATTTGTTGGCTCAATATGTTTTGACCGGCTGAGCTCCTCATGTTAGTAAGTTATGGATAGTATTAGTATATAACTGATACGTTTGTTTTTGGACTACCGCATTGAATGTTTTGACTGGGTTGCGTGAAGGAATCTCTCTGAAGTCATATTTCGGGTGAGATGTTGAGCTGCTCATGTGAGGAGCTCAACAAAATCTGCTACGCCCCTACCGCGGGATGAGCTCCACGACAATGGGTGTTTCCTGGGTGGAGACTGATAAAGAGATGAAAGTGCCTGGCTGTTAGTTTAATCTACGTGATGCGGACAACAGCATTCATTGGCATACCACGGTGTCAGCTCAAATGGGGTAATAGGAAATACCACGTGCTGCCATCCTTATTTCTGTCTGAGGGGAAAGTCCGGACGACAGCGCATCAATACAAACAATGCTACCTAACATAATACAAACAACCGTGATACCTGCCTGTCTGTATGTTGAACACGTAACGGCAAAGGTAACACAACATGAGGCTTGATTATCTTACATTGCCGTTTGTGCCTCAATGTAAGGGGTGTAGAAACTCTGCGTTAGTCGACATATAATAATATTAAGTACCTAAATATCCGATCAGCATGTGAACCAGAAAGGTCGAACGGTCTGAGGTACCCTTGCCATGACACGTGATACGATAGAAATAGCATTTTGTTGCTAAACTATTTTTGGAGTGACCGTGCTCCTCTTACCATGACGGGTCAGAACGTCATTTGGTTTTGCCAATATGCTTTCGCTCATACCTGGGCCATGGAAATGGTCATCCATTTTTGCTGATGGTTTATTCTCAAGTCAGGTTTTGGCAAAGGTAGAGCTCCTCAAGAGACCAAGCTCAGAAACAGATGGATATATGTCTACCGTAGCACGTGTCCCATGTTTACTATGAGTTTCGGCAATGATTCGCGATTAACAAACACACGGCAAGCGACCATGACATATTGTTTGGTAAGGCCCCTTTTTGTAGCCAGCTGCTACGGTCCCAGTCAGTGGCGCCCACCTCGAGGCACTGCAGCCTTTTACGAGTTAGACACAATCATCCCCGCTGCTCCATATTTCGTGTATACAATTACAGTAGTGTGGTTTCCTACTTTGTCCGGTTGATATTGTGCACGGAATGCATCGTCGGCAGCGCGGAGAAAGCTAGAACCGCATATAGGGGCAGATATTTACAGTCTCGATGGGCCATGCCAGGATCGACCGAGCGCCCCGGTCATTTAATCTTCTACGGCGGTTAGTTTTTGGATAGCAATGTCTTTATATTTTGTGGAACGTCATGTGCGGCAATACACTACTCATAACGCCTCACGAGAACGTAAGTTTTGGTTAATGGTTTGGCCGAATTTTACTTTGGGGAGTTTGTTGTAGGGCATTACGCGGTGTGTTGTTCCGTAACATCTTCGCTTTTGCGGCGTTTGCACCTAGAAACTAAACACAACAGTACGCGCACGACCGTCTAAAGCTGCCCAGAGCTAGGCGCCCAAGGTATGGCAAGCGCGGCTAGCGATGGTGTTGAACTGGAAGGGCTGCTAAAAATGGATTTTTGTGTAAACATTTCGATTTTTATTGTGATCATCGTTTTCCGGGTCATGCAAGACATGGATTCCTCCCCTCCGACATATACATGTTTACCAGCCGGTTGCAATCCCTTGAGTATATAGACCGTCTGTTGTTCACCGTCTCCTTCTCCCCTCTATACTATCGGCCGGGTTTCTAATCACCTTAGTACGACTTATAGTTGTCTCTGATGACCAAGCCTCCGAATAGTACGGTACCACTCGACTACTCCAACACCAATTTATTGTGAGAGTACTGTTTACCGTGCTCTCGGATATTGTCTACCCCAAGCTGTCCTTTCTACCAAGCTGTTACCACAATGTTACGAAGAATGAGCGGCATGATTGGGAAACAAGAGAAACACGACAGACACTCCAACCACAAGGGAAGCGGCTTTGATCACCGCCGGAAATGCCGAGATCGTCTCACGAGCCTCGTTCGAGTGCACACTCTCACCGTACCAAAATATGTTCTTGATTACCCTTATAGACATAAATCTTCACCGCCACCTTGTTGATCATTGCGAGTTTCCCATATATGTGCCGTTGACGCATAACTCCACGTCAACCCGCGCGAGGCAGTGCACGGCGCTCACCACGCTCGAATCTATTGGGAATAGTTCGTCTAATCGCACCCCCAGTAGGTACCTCAGACCGGAACATAGCCGCTAAATGTCTTCAGGCCCATAAGCCGATGTGAGTTTGCTCAGAGGCAAGTGTACCAAAGGAAAATGGTAGGCGAGACAACGGGAGCCACGACCGTGAGCACAATATCTCCGTGCAACAAATACATATCCTGCACGGTCGGCAATTTAATGGAAATCGTATTGAAACCGCAAAACTACAGCCCGACCAACTATTTGGTTTTGCAATGGTCCGAGTCACTCGACGTCAAACCAACACAAACTGCTGCTGACAAACAATCAACACGCGAAACGTACGCCATAATGGGCGGCCACACGCATACGTGCACCTACCGGAGCTTGCAACTGAACCACCAACGTACTCGAGGCCACGATGTAGGTACATAACCCCCCGCCCCCCCCCCCAGCTAGGCGCTGCTCTTGACCTTGGGCCCGTCGCTCACCGACGGAGCCCACCGCTCCTATACAAGCCCCCAAGGCCCGGCTACAGAAACGTTCGTCATCCGAACCGAAAGCCACGACCCTCAACCCACGCGTAATAGTTGCCAGGCAAAGTGATTGCTTCACGAAGCAGCCGAACATTCATATCATCGGCGCCAAGAACCCGGGATATTGCAAGAAACACGCCCACTACGACATGGTGAATGTGGTCACCCGACGTTGCTCACACACGTTTTCCCGGACGTTCCTGGCATTTCATGCGGCCGGCAGCATGAAGCCTTTGTTCTCAAAGCAACACGCTAAGAACCGTATTTTTGCCGTCCACAGCAAGCTTTGTGTATATGACTTGTGCATATAGTGGCCGGTGTTGGGCGTGATAACATATGTCTTTACTTTAATTTGCGTCCGCCACAAGGGCAGTCTACCGGCCGGTCTGGTGATCGACTTCAACGCAAGACGCAACGTGGCCGCTTGCAATGAGATGTGCAGGTGGGGGCTTCCCAGAAAGCAGGCTACCCATTGCCCAGATCACATCGATATCGTATACGCGCTTGTAAACAATGTTGAAGAACGTCGCAGCAAACAAATATATTTGAGCTAGACAGACGAGACCAATCACACTTGCACAGTAAGTGCACGCTTAAATTCGATTAGAACTGCACCATAACATGTTGTCGAAACACTTTGCCCAGTCGTCGGGAGGCCCACAGTCACTCGCACATTAAGCTTGGAATTTGTGCTTTGACGGGTATTTCGAAATTCGGTTCACCAGAGGGAATATTTATCGCAGGTGAACACGTTGCGGAGAGTTGTCGCAGACACGTACATATTGGTGGATACAAAAGGTGAGCTAAGGCTGGGCTAGTGCACATTTTGTTTCTAGCACATTACCCCGTATAGTGAGATATCTTTCTTGAGGGGGCCTCGTGGAATCTAGTAAAAGGACGTACTGCATCGGACTATTAATAGGTTTGCCGTGTGTGTACGATGTGGCCCTTTTGTGCGCATTTTATTGGGACAGACTGCAAGCAATGCCGTACTGATAACGGAATGTAAATGTGTGTTTGCTATTACACTGAAAAAATCGTTCGAGGTGGCTGTTATGTTGTGCCACACACTTTGGACGGGACGGCCGGACCTGTATTTAAGAGGCCCCTTCGGTCATGATGAAACACGAGTCTTCCATCGTTGAACAATATTTGTTTTTCGCTTTTTGCAAACTATTTCTGGTATAATAACACCATATCAGTACTCCTTACGGAAAACGGCATAGCTCCAGTTCTAATGCTCAGGTTTTCGCCCATCGAGTATTTTCAAAGCGCCTAGACCATGGTCAACGTTTGTGTATCCGGAGGCATATCGATCAGACGCCTTGGTCGTCACGAAAAGTGTCTCTAAAGAGGCACTAATCCTTAAGGAAAAGTGGCTCTTTAGAGGTACTTTTCGTGACGACCAAGGCGTCTGATCGATATGCCTCACGAGACACAAATGTTGACCATGGTCTAGGCTCTTTGCAAGTACTCGATGGGCGAAAACCTGAGCATTAGAACTGGAGATATGCCGTTTTCTGTAAGGAGTACTGATATGGTGTTATTATATCAGAAATAGTATTGCTGCTGTGAAAAAAACGAAAACAATATATTTTTCAACGATGGAAGACTCGTGTTTCATCATGACCGAAGGAGCTCCTTAATGTGATGGTGGCGGGCCGCAATGACGAAATAAAGTATAAACTGGGAGTGGAGAGGTCATGTCTAGTTACATCAAGATAGCGTTGTTATATTGGACATTTACAGCATAGTCATCAACGCAACCACTCCTTGTATACAGTTGTTCCTATTTTGAGAGGCTGAGTATATTATTGCCGTGCAGGATCATGGGAGCGTGTTGTGGTGTGGAAGTAGAGGGAGGACGAAAAGAGAAATTGGAGACAATTCCTTCATTTTGTAAACGGGCGAGGACAAAATGATGAATACACAGAGGGATCTATAGGTTTATTTACCTGTGGACACATAATATGCTAGCTTTAAGTTTAATTGCCTCTAAGACCAAAGGTTATGGTACCACTTCGTGGCTCGTTCATAATCTTATCAGCAACATAGTGCCAAAGAAAATGGGTGTACCCCTCGTATGGAGCATAAAGTTGTCCACTATGTTCCCCAAGATTGAAAAATCCAACAAAAAGGGGTGTCTCGTCATCATCTGACCCCTGAGATGATGCCAGGTACAATACGCCATTATCTTGGTTGGCTCTTTTATTGTTCCGCAAGTATATACGATAATACATGCCTTGCACTATATACGAGAACGATACGTATAATATGTACGTATGACGTACACCGAGTACGTATACGAAAACGATACGTACCATATTTTGAATACATACGAGTATTATGTTGCTTCGGCCATAGGCACTGCTGCTGCACAGCCTTTATCTTTGTTTGCCGAAATAAAAGTCGGGAAGAAAAAAGAGACACAAAGTGGTACGATAACCTTTGGTCTAAGCTTTGTTATCGCGCTGAAGGCGGACGCCGACGAAGCACTCCACCACCTCCACTATCCCCAAGCACGCATACATCCGATGTGCCTCAACGTATGGCGTAGACCCTAAGCCGACAGGTTATATGAAATAACATATATCGGGTACCACAACTCACGTCTCCGAACTCGACTTTGGACTTACGGTAGGTGGGTGGTTGACCAACATATACTTGATGTGTAAAACAGACCGGAATGGATCACATTTCGAACCCGGTCGCGACGCGTTCGACACATATGGCACAGTACATCACCATACGTCGACAATACCAGCTGTCAAAATGCAAGCAACTTCGAGTATTGGTGAACAATGTTGTGCACGCAATAGTTCATGAGTAACAGAGCCGGAACAGAAAAATAAAATCGAGCCATCGTATGTATACAATTGAACCTTACCAAGGAAGACTGGAAAATCTTATGATTGACTCTCGCCGAACTCAAAGCCACAATACCTCAATTATATCGCACTAGTGCAGTCTTTCAGCGAAGACACCCATGAGTATGGGAAGTTTGTTGCGTGCACAAAATAATACAAGCGCAATGGCGCAGTCGCGTCTTTTTGGTACAATACATGCCGAGGCATACCCGATGTACGTCAGCGAGAACGGCAAACACACCTCAATATCCACTTATGCAGCAGACAATTGACTCGGTGGTTATAAACACTTCTGTAAATCACGTCAACACGGCACTCTACTACCACCCGCTCATAGCGTGTGTTTTGCCCCCCTTATTGAAACTATGTATCAGGTGCTACCGGATCTAGACCCTCTTCTTGAACTTCATGTTTGGCGTCACGTCGAATGGTACCCTTGTTACGTCATATGGTGATCAATTACATAAAACAATTTAATACAGTGGCCTGTTACTGCTCGAGAATCTCGAACAATGTTCAAGTGGGAAGTGCGGGCTTCATTTCCAATGGCAGCTCATAAAGCGACATCGCTTAGGTCAGGCGAGAGCAGAGCTGGATGTACTACCTGTGCCATCGGCCGTATGTACTTCTTGGTGAGCACTAACCTACACGCACATGGGTACCTGGTTAATATCCACCTGAGGTATCATGTCAGCAGTCCCTTTTTAAAATCACGCCACGAACAAGGGCGGTGAGGCTCCAAATACAAACATGTGAAACCTAATAAGAACCAAATCAAATTCGTCAGAATCACATAAATCCGGGCTTCCGCGTGAACTAGCCGAAACAACCCTACTCTAGATGCCGTTTACTAGTCCGTAATGAAACACCTTCACGCATGTAACAATGGTATCCAGCACGTTTATATTCTGAATAGTTACTTTTACGAAGAACATTCAGTTTTTACGCGAAATATGCGACCCTTTCCAGCATCCTCGGAAACGCGACGGCTACCAATGTTGCCCTGAAGGGGTCCGACAGAGCTGACTGACGAGCCCGCCTTCAAGGGGGCCGTGGTCGCGGCAGTGAGTAGGTTGCTTTCCATCGAGACCCCAACGCGACACTTTCCTACAACACACGACCTTGCACGTTGCCCTGAAGTTAATCACCGGGCCGCCTGATATGTCGCATTTATAGAGGCGGCATGCAGTGGGCACAAATTCCGTCAGCAGACCTCATCCTGGGAACTTTAGGTAAGAGTTGTGCTAGCAACGCTTAGTTTTGACGTTCACCATGCCGTCGGCAGCATGGTGTCTGCAGTACGCCGCCGCTTTACTGCCCTCGACATTGAAACTCGGTGTCTTGGTGCACACATCATGTGAGCAACGCCTGCGGAAAATTTTCACCATGCCGTCAACAGCATGATGCATGCAGTACGCCGCCGCTGTCGTACCCTTGATATTGAAACTCGGAATCTTATAAGTGCACAACTAGTGTGAACAACGCCTCATGTAAATATTCACCATGCCGTCGGCAGCATGGTGGCTGCAGTACGCCGGCGGTTTGGTGCCCCCGATATTGAAGCTCGGTCGCTTTGTGCATGCAGGATACAAGTAATTCCTGTTGATGACATCCACCATGCCGTCGGAAGCATGCTGTCTGCAGTACGCCGCTTTGCTGCCCTTGACATTATACCTAGATCGCATGGTGCAGGACGCATGCGAGCAACGTCCCATCTTCCCCGGAGATTCTTGTCAGCGGCCCAATCCCTGAGGCAGCGAACACATCCCTCAGACTGCTCAGCAGAGGCGGTGTCCAAAACAGTTTTTCGTGGCGCTCACCTGGGGACACCAAGAGTTCGACCAATTCAACCATCAAGAACACGTATTTCAGGGTTGCGCAAACATCATATTTCGCAACTTTTGAGTTTATCATTAGGCTTGAGATATAGGTACTGCGATACGAGTGACCGATTATTATATTTGTCGCGAACGATACGTACAACATTATACGCTCAAAAACTTGCAACCCGTCTGGTTCAGTTTCCGAAAAAAACATGCATGTGCTCATGCTGGCAGAAAAATGTGTCGAACAAAAGCGAGTGGGGTCTACTAATGATTCGCAAATAAATGGCGTCAGTTATAAAGTATTTCTACGGTTGCTATATGTTTAAGTCCAACCTGCAAGTGCGACGTAATTAATACCACCGGACGAGTGAGCAGCAGCGATACCAAGACGTCTTGCCAAAACCCACACCGTGCATCACCAAACGAAACCAATCTAACATGGGAAACATCTGTAAGGTGAAAAATTGTAGTGGCGACAAAGAATGGTGCGGTCGATGCCAAGGAAGGGCTCGCTGTTGATGGCGAAGGTAGGGACGATCGCACTGGTGGCTAACTAAACATGTGACTGTTTATGGAACACCTTTACATCGTCCGACGTATGCTGCTCGTGAAGCCTTAATCGTACGTTGTATAGTACAAGGACGAAACTCCCTGTAGAGTGGGTCTGACTTCATGGCGCCGGACTGCTCGCGTCGTGCACTGCTGATATACCACCCAAAAACAGACCAGACCATACACTTAATCCGAGGTCGATCATTGACTAGGGCAGAGATAGGTGTGGAAAGTAAACGACTATAGCTCGTATGATTAATGTGCTACATGTGCTCCGTATTCCACCTTTAGCTAGTAGACCGAAACCACATATAGATTGGCACTAAACCCGATATTCCACTCACTTAATCGCAGAGTAAGCATTCACGGCTGCCCCCGCAAGCATGTGTTTTTAGGGTATTCGCTAATTGCAGAGGTTCGTTGGGTGCGCATTTTGAAAGCGTGGAATCAAGAGATGCGTCATTAATGTGTTTGGGCCGTACACCTCGTACGCCCCTCTACTGGGAAGCTTAAGGACCATCGGCCAGTGATTCAGTGATTCATTATTTAAATACCACACTGTAGATTGAACGTTTTTTTTTTTTTCCTGTTGTGACGGTGCCCGCCAGAGCATGAACGATCTGTCAGCCCACTCAATCTAGTAACATTCGCAACAATATATACCGCACAATAGCTGCATACGTTTATACATTGTGCTACTTGTCTAGAGTGTTTCCATGACAACCAATGACAAAACCGGTTGACTATTCGTGGCTCATCATCGGCTAACGCGGCCGAGAAAACACCGATTGAGCAGCGCCGTGATATGTGGCGTAAAGTAGATGGAATACAAGGTCGATGTTTACCTATTACAGTCCTTGTATGCGCATAAGTGTGGGAACATCAACACCACCAATTACATTGGAGCTGTGGTGTGCATTTTGTTTTTTTCCTATCCCATTCAATATCTTCGCACTCCCGTATTTCTCCCTCCCTTGTCGTATCTCCGACCCGGAGTCAAAAAGTAGGTTCCTCTCCCTCCTCCGCCACTACGGTTCTTGCCTTGCATTTTTATCGCGAGACTATTTCAGCGTTTTCTTCCCCCGTTAACTCTATTACGGAGGCCCATAGTATCCAGGCCCAGCGGATGTACTTTTTCATTTCGGAATTTTTGTTTGTGTGGCCAATTTTTCTCTGATTTTCTACGGAACGTATTTGCATGTGGAGTAATCAGCAGCCACGCAGACCCACAGAGGGCACACTGTACACCCATATTTAAGACCCGCGGAAAGCCGAGGATTTCAGCTTTCCAATGATGCAACTTGTAGCCAAAAGTATGTTGTTGGAGGTGAGAGCAGAGGTGGTAAAGTAGTGGTACTCAAATCGTACTATATTTCACGGGGGGAGATGTTTCAAGACCAGATCTCCTCGGAAGTTGGCGTATTATGCATTTATGGGAAGCTAGGGATGCCGGCCGCAGAATCCTGTAAGCGTTTTCCGCAACTCTTGGTCGTTCTTGAGATACTTGGGTCTAAAGATGGGCAGCCGTACCCACCTTCCCACCTCTGCCTCATGTGCAACTGTATCGTTTCGGCTACAAGTAGCATCGTTGGAAAGCTAAAGTCCTAGGCTTTCCGTCGGTTGTAAGCACTGCTTTGTAGCGCCCCTGTGTGCGGCTGAGTAAGCGCAAGTTAGTCCAAACGCAGATAGCTTCCTCGAAAAAAGAGCGGAAAAAAATGGCCACAAACACAATAATTCCGAGAAAATGAATAAAAAAAGTAAATCCGCCGGGCCTGGATACTATGGGCCTCCGTAATAGTCGAATTTTGCTTACACTCGTTACAATATGCGCTCTCGACAGTAATCGGTGTCATTTGAGAATAATAATCAGGATAAGGATAATCGAACCCTCGACATCCGACCCAGCAGGCTTCGTGGCTACCAGTTAGACAACCGGGGGGACCGGCACATTCTAATGGTACAATGTTTGGTGCTCGGCCAACGCCAGAAGGGGATCCCGTCAAACCATAATTATGGACGTGTAGTAAGTCCAACGGAAGAACAGGCTCACAGTTGGCCTTTGTGTAAGCCACGTACCACAATAACAGACGCACCGGAGAACAGGAACAAAGCTTGTCTCGTAAAGCGCGGCAGCCGTGCGAACACCATACACGCATGTTCACATATTAGAAGAACAGGCATATGCGGATAAAACATCGCAATCATCAGTAGCTACACGAGCAGCAGCCCGCGATCTGCAGACCCGTAACTTCTAAATTTTACTTATGCATCGGTATAAACGGCAGCACCTTAATGCAACGATAGCATGGCAGCAGAATTAATACGTCCGACCGTGTTGGTATCGCCCGTTTACAAACGCATTGCTACTACTACGACTGTCATAACTACTACAACTATTATTACTACTACGACTAGACACCTTCCAAACTCGGCATTCACGCATTATCTGAATTTGTGGATTTTGAAATCGAATTTTGTTTTTGAAGACGAAGAACCCGAGTTGAAAAGTTGTTTCAAAGTCATTCATAGGTAAAGTGTTTGGTCGTTATCCAAGTAAAATTCCTTCCATGTACTCGTATATAACCAGGTATTCATAAAGCAGTCCCAGGTATGATACCTGGAAAGTGAGAACAGCCGCACAGCAGCAGCACAGCTGACTCGGCACAGCAGCAGCAGCAGCAGCACAGCAGCAGAGCAGCAGCAGCAGCACAGCAGAGTAGCAGCAGCAGCGCCGCCGACGTCGGCGAGGCGGCGGCGGCGGAGGCGGCGGCTGCACAGCCAAATTGTTTTCACAGCTGTTGTGGAAGCAGCAGCAGCAGCAGCAGCAGCAGCAGCAGCAGCAGCAGAAGCAGATAGGCTAGAGGCCATAAAACCAAAAGCAAATAAATGGTAAACTGCTACTCGTATACGAAGTACGTACACATACGTGTTTTGGCCTCCCCTATATAGCTGCTCCTGCTGCTTCTGTGCCGCAGCCGCACGAACCGCCACCTCCGCCACCGCCGCCCCCGCCACCGCCGCTGCTGCTGCTGCTGCTGCTGCTGCTGCTACTGCTGCTGCTGTGGTGGTGGTGCTGCTGCACTTGACTGGCTCCCGCGTGTGTCTATCCACAAAACGCAAAACCCAAAACAGAGTCTGTTGCCAGTTCTGCTCCGTGATACATCGCGGATCATGTTCCACGTACGAGATGCATCGACTATTGTCGAGAGCAGCCACAGCAGCACACCAATAGCACCAGCAGCAGTGTTGGTGGCAGTGGCGTCGCGGCAGCGGCGGCGGCCACCTCCCGTTTGGAGAGTCGGGTTGTCAATTCGTGTCTGCAGAGCTTGTTCCACAATAAATACTGTATCCAGCAGCAGCAGCAGATTTATTTATTTTCACAGCGGCAGCAGCAGCAGCAGCAGCAGCAGCAGCAGCAGCAGCAGCAGCTGCTGCTGCTGCTGTGTTGGCCGCGGTCGTCGGAGGGAGGAGGCGGACCCTTCTCTCAGCGACTAGAAGACCGTGCCGAGTGAGCCCTCGCGTCCATCGCACTGCCTCCTCGAACATTCGACCCGAGCTGGGTGCCTGGTTGTCAACTCCACGGATCGATTTGAAACACTCCAATTGGCAAAGATAATCACCTAAATTCTACGTGAGGGCCGGTTTTGCCCCTCACCTAGAAAAAGCGTGAATGGCTCTTCCCCAAAGATCCAGGGAGAACAAAATGCATGAATTCAAAAATAAAATGAAAATTGTTTTAAAGTCGTTCACGCATGTTTTTGCGAATTATTTTTCAAAAGTACTATGAATGCCGAGTTTGAAAGGTGTCTACTGCTACTACTACTGCTGCTACTACTACTACCACTACTGCTGCTACTACTACTACTACTACTACTACTACCACTACTACTACTACTACTACTACTACTACTACTACTACTACTACTACTACTACTACTACTACTACTACTACTACTACTACTGTTTATGCCTGGGTCGCTTGACTAAAGATAGGGGCGCCCCGGGCTCGAGTATCGATGCCATCCAAGTAATCAGTAGGTTTAGCTCACAATTCAAAAATATAAGACGCATATAGACGTGACCATACTAAGATAGAACATCCTATATAGTTTCCGACAAATTCGCATACCAGGCGTGTGGCGTTGATAGGAAGAATGTGATCATTCCCATCTAGGCATTATGGGCGACGACAACCAAGACACCATCAAGCGGCTGTGATGCGCAATTATTTACGAAGCGTGTCAAATGATAACCCCACGGTGAATGTAGTATCACCCACGGTAGAAGTCGAAAACATTGCACTATTATTTTATCATGATTGCAATATAATGGCGGAGGCCAGACCGATAGACACAAAATACTATTTTAGGGAATGCAAACTCCTGAGAGCGCGGCATATATTTGTTCGGCTGAACGTGTCCTGTACCTGAGTTTCAATTATCTGATTGTATTCGTCCAGAAAAGGGGCATTTGACAATTATCGTGAAAATACAGGTTGCAGAACTGACGACCTAGCGTTGCCAATTGGCCTTGCCCGGTAAAAAAAGAAGTTTTTATGTTTGTAAAACAAATAGCACTCGCGGATTGGACCTAGAGTTCTAGATCGGGCCCCACGGAACATGGGTGAAACTAATAACGGTTGGTTTAGCCAATACCACGAACAGACGTGTACAGTAACTAAGCAAAGTTATTCGGGCCTCCAGCGGCGGTGATGACGGCTACAGAAACATTCCTGAGGTAATACCAAGGCGGTAAAATATTCGCGGCGAGTGCCAAGAAAACACGTCGTTCTTCTGTACGAAAGCGTTCGACCACGTCACCACTTATCCAGGCAAGCTGCACTTTAGGCGAAAACATAATAAGCCATTGGTCTTCACAATGATGTACAAATGGTCCTTATATTCCAGCACAGAGTGGTATAACTTACTGTTGCCAGCCGGGGTCAATATCGACTAGGGTTTCAACTTCTCAGATTGAGGCCTGTCGGTGGAATACACATTCAGCGACGACATTTATCTGGAACGGTTGTGTCCGCAAACCACTTCCGGCTAGCCCCTGCTGGTTCCGTGGATCACGAGATGCGCACATTCGTCGAACGCACGTACGTGGCGAAGCGAACTACTGAACAAATAAAAAACAACAACAAGGTGTTTGGGCTGTGCCCCCTACTGTTTTAATCCTGTTAACGATATCTGGACGTGCTGCGTAAAGGGCGTGGTGTCGTCGCCGTAGAAAACGATACGGTAAGTTGCGTATGTGACAAGCGGCATACAAATGATCAAAACGAGTGCTCTGTTCGCACAGCTCTCTTGAATGCAGGCAAGGGACTGGTGTCTACACTCGGTAGAGTGGGCTAGAGCCACAATCTGCATCATCGCGGGCGCGCTACGTCTCGATCGTAGTTTCAACCTTTCTTTCGCACAAACACCTCTACGCTTCACAATGTTTTCAGGGTGAGCTCGGTCCGCGCGATCTTCCTCGCACGGCATCTTCATGATACGCGAATAATGACTCCGGGAGTTCTTGCGGTTGTCATTTAATTCAATAATTCCCCTGCGATGTCACCTCTGGTATAAGAAAACGCTACGGTATGAAGAGGTGCACCATTAGTCTCGGATGCGCCTGGTATATTAAAATCTGTACCTCACCCATCAAACTGGTGTCACTCAAAAATGAAAGTGAACCCCGATGACCACACCACATGGCATTGCCTGGGCACACCAAAAACAAGATAGCCACGCAAGGATGATACTCCAACGAATATGGTTGAAGGAGCCTTGAATAGGACATTCATAACATATTGAGGACAAAAACGTGCTACTTCTATGACTGCAGGACGCCTATCCAGACGGACCCAAACATACCAAGATGTACCTAAATACAGGGATCAGTGATATCCTAATGTAAAACACATAACAAATAGTCGATTAATTTAAGGCGGAAGATTAACAAGTTGCGAACGCCAACAACTAGCTTCGTTGAGGTAATTCGTATATTTAACTGCAGGGCAGATACAAACCTGATATGTATGATCTGGATTATCTGTATTATATCGCTCGTGAGTCCGCTTGGTATCCGCATATTCTGCATTGGCATAAAAGGCTTGGGTGTGTACTAAAGTATGCATACAGTATATTGCCAATCTGGCCTACATGCCCACAACATTCCCCATCGAGCTGATATGATACGTACGGGGCGGAGTCAGCGTGCATATGGATAACACTGAATCTCCTTGAAGCCTATCTGTGGAAAACGCGAGAAACAACGTCAACTCCAAGGGAAAGGTGTCCGCTAGCCTTTATCAAGCCACCCCACGCCGTTCAAGCCACCCCATGCCGGTACCGGAAGCCAAGGTATGTTATTGGACGCAGGCGCGTGTTGGAGCGAACAAACAAATAACACAGCAATTGGTACATGCGCTGGACAAATTACTGCTTCAGTTCCTCCGCGCAGGGATAACTGCTCATGTCTTCATTGACGTGGATGACTTTAACCTTAGGGCATCCAGATAATACACATGGACCCCGGAAGTCCGGGCGGTTGCTTTTTCTCCCAGATCGCCCTTTCAAGGTATCATGGGTCATACAGACGGATCTCAACCAACAAACTCGCGAGCTCTAGTAAATAGCAGAACGCAAATTAACGGGATAATAAAGATCCCATGGGAAAATATGGAGAAACTTGCAAATATGTGCATTGGTTCTAGTACGAGACATCCGGGGTAGAATTACATAAAGTCACAGCGACTACGTAGCCTGAGTGACATTGGCACTGCGGCTGCTGTAGATTACACCGGTTATCTATGTCTGGGGGACGAAGTCCGTCGTAGGTGCAAAAGGGTTGACATACAGTGTCATTACAACAGTCTTACGGTAAGTTCATATTTTGAGACCGAACCGGAGTCTTAAAGTGGCTACCTTGATGTGTAAGCTGTTTGTCTGAATGAAGAATGACATCCTAAACGGCAAGACCAACCGAAAACAGCATATCTAGGGGTTTTCGGCTTGTTGTTGGTAGTAAGCTTTATCATGAAGAATGAAACTCGGTTGACTGTTCATATATCCACTTACCAACGACAAGGCAACATATGGCACGGCTAAACACTACAACAAGGTTGCCGCGTGGGTTAGTGGGGCGGGGGGCGGTGGCCGTAGTTTGTTTGGGTTGCGAATTCAAGACAATATGAGAAGGTTCAGCGGTAGCAGCAGCGATGGCAAGATATGCCACATACTCAGGGTTACGACGAACCCGTACCTACCCCCGGCAATGCCGTTATCACACCTACCGTCCAGGACACAGCAACAGTCATGTACGGGGATGGCTGCCCACGTGCAGCATAACTCAGCAGCAGTACAATATCACTACCCACACATCAATGTAGAATTTCAGCCGTTCAGAGTAGTAATGTTGCCAAATGCCAACAACAACGAGCGGCATGACGTGCAGCACAATACACAAGGCTTTTTTCGTGGCAAGTGCTCCCAAAGCTATGGAGCGTGTCTAGTACGGCTGAACACATCTGCGCCATGCGTAAAAAATCACGACGACCTTATTTTTAGCAAGCCTTAGAGATGGGGGTTAGGGCGGGACACTCTCTATCGATTATGTCTACTGCTGTAATGTGCTTTGCGACGTGGCCTGCCCAGCCCTGTCGACCCTAGTACGTACATGTAAAGGACCGCTTATCATACACAAACACTTACACCTATGGACATATTTTACATTTGTCTTCTCATGGATTGCCCATCCCTGGCCTCTCAGAGGTCCAACTTCGATACCGCCTCCTTTCCATTACTTGATAACTTGCCAGCGCTTTCCTCTCTGTCTGTGTGTCCTATGTATCATATTGTTGTTGTCGAGAGTATTTTTCATGTTTGGGGTTTCTGGTTCGTACGTGTACCCAGAGAGCACGGCAGCGCGGGTGAGCCCGGCACCATCGCGGGTGTGGGAGGGCCCTGGCGAGTACAGCGGGCCATGGAAGGAGCGTGGTCGCCTTTTTCGTGGCTAGGCGTGGTGTGTCCATCAAAAAAAGAGGAAGCCATCCAGGGGCTTTGTCCGCGTTGCTGGGGGTGGTGCGAATCCAATATTTCCGAAATTATATAGATCGTTTCCTTCTGTAAAGGAAAATTGAAGCCGTGCTTATTTCTCAACCAATTATTATTCACAGAGAGAAAGCGAGGCGGTTTGAACACCATCATGCTCGAGGGAGCGAACAAGGACCACAGGGAGCACCGGGCTTCACACGAGGCGGGCCACGGGGCTTACTGGGGCAGAGAGGCAGTAGAGCTCGACCCGGACCGAATCAATGGCGAGGTGATCGCGGGGGGGCGGGTAGCATCGAGAGTTTCATAACGTGACAGTCGTTTTATTTTTTTGTTTTCTGAGGGGCGCAATCACGAAATGTCATTTGGAGTGATCGTGTATGATTCGAGATGTACTTGTTTTTTGGACCGTTTTTGTTTCATCTGCTTTTCGCTCCTGTCGCTTTGATGAGTGTTCGAGTACGAGTACTCGTACTTATACTCGTACATATGTACATCTTTCTACATATCACTTTATTCTTTTTCGTACTTCACACCTTAACGACCGTGCTGTGATTACGAAATATGGCACCAACCACACCCACGGCAGGTAGCTCAGCGCCGCGCCGTGAGCTGTGCTGCTGTACGAACTTTCTCTGTCGAACATACAGATTTATTGTCCTGCAGCATGGAGCTCATAATGTGTGCATCCCGAGCATGTTTTGTGTTTGGCATGCATGTCCAATCCGCCGTTTCTTCGCTGCACCACAAACCCTCTTAGCCTTTTCAAGTCGGTGCTTCCACCCCCTTAGGCCACTTTCATTGCGCGAGGGTAGCGGGCGGCGTCAACCGCCTGCGGAGCGGAGCCCTTGTATACAGTACAACCAGGTACGTCGTACAGCAGTACAGCACTGATTTCGTCATGCAAGCCACGCCGAGTCCGTTTTTGCTGCTGCTGTACGACAGCAGTTCCTACAAGGCAAGCCATCTGTATTAGTCTTCTGGTGTTGTCCCGGTGTGCACCTTGTATACGCGAAGTTGACAAGTCCACTCCAAAGTTTCAACGTACACACCTAGAAATATACTACCGGAGGGATACATAGCTCCTGTCAACATGGTTGGTTGTTCATACCCCTCCCCTCTCCCCTTTAACAGGTATAAAGGATAAAACGGTTGAGGAAAAACCCTACCTACAAATCGCCACTCAATATGTATAGTTATGTTTGTGAAATTTTCGCACTTTTCGCAACTTTTCTCTTCGCACGAGCACTTTTCGGCAAAACGCTAAGTACCCCGACACGGGAGGCCCGGCCGGACACATTGGTCCAGGTTTGAGCTCGATTCGAGCACTGTAGCTCGCGTGGCGGGCGCTCAAAGTTTTTTTTTTCCCGCGGGAGTGGATACGCCGATTTCCCTGGTTTCTCTGCGTGAGGCTTTTTTTTGTACGTACGTGCCAGTAAATAATACGCAGTGTCCTGTTGTTTGCCCTGATTTCACGAGCTGGTCATTCGCACACACAGGAGAGCGCAGACATATCGGTATACCACAGACAGGTAGAAACAGAACATGCAGAGAGCACAACGTTGCTACTCTGCATAAGCACCAGCAGCAGGTAACACCGTGCGTGGGTGATACACCCATCTGCGCTGTACTGCTGTGGCTAGCTGTGTTTATCGGAGCAAGCGGTCCGTAATCCACCACCTACCTTTCTGTTGTGCCATGTGTGACTGACCCACTCTCACTTTGGCCTGAAATGTAATGGTCGCTTTGATCAAATAGGAGTACGTACCTCAACTGTTCATACGTACATACGGTATCTTTTTTGTGTTTCTTTCCTGAAGCTCACTTCAGAAATCTGCAAGACATCAGACAATATGCAGCAAACACAAACGAGGTCACAGCCCCGCCTAGAAGCACAAGCAGCAGACAATACTGTGGCGGGTCCACCGTGTACTGCTGTGGCTAATAGTGGTTGCTTCATCGGAGGCTTGCATCCGTCATCAGCAGTCACCACTCTCTCTCTTCTGCGCTGCTGCCTGCTGCCTGCCTGTGCTTGCATGGTGTATGTGCAGCCTGTCGTGCATCTGGCGCAAGCCGCGACAAACAATACTGCTGTACCGGTATTTGGGCAAATCATTTTTTGATGTTGTATTATTTATTTTCAGGTGCGGGGGTGCAATCTGGGCAAAACAAAAAATAATTACTGTAGATCGCAGTTCCAATTTTAGTATTTCGTACCAGAAATAGAGTAAATTAATTATTTTCGGAGTTCGGGCACACGATATAACCAAGACCCCACATATATAAGACAAACAGCAAACACAAACCAAGTGGATTTCTTACGTAGTAGACAGGTGTGGTCGAGAGTTTCAGCCCCTTCTTCGATGCATCCTTTTCTACTTCTTCTGCAAATACTATCCCACCACTACTGCTGTACGAGCACTGCTGTGTCCCATGTGTCACGTGTGCGTGCGTGTGCGGTGTGTGCTGTGTGTCTCAGACCTTCCATACCTCGAGCGCCACAACAATAAACTATTTTGACAAATATGATAATAAAATGTTTGGCGGGGCCATTAACAAAAATCTCTGAGAACGATCGAGTCAATAGTAGTAATGGTTCCATCATATTTCCGAGTATGTTTTATCCCCAAAAATGCAGGTGCAGTTTTTAAAATAATATTTGTACAGCAGTAATGCGCAGATATTTCATAACGTCGTATTCATGTAATACCAGTATACAATATGATATGCGTATGATACAATATCGCATGTTGTTGTATAAATAGTAGATTCTCGATTTGTCCTTGCGCCACTCCCCTAGGCACGTCCCGGAGGGGAACCTTGTATACCTTATAGGTTCAAATAAATAATGCACAGTATTAAAAAACCCAAATCACTAATTAATAAATTCATTCAGGTGCTTTCAAGTTTTACTCCATAACCTGTCCTCGCACACCTCTTCTTATATACCATACATACCTACAAATAATAGACCCACTCTATCACGTCAACTCGTCGGAACACTATATATAGTATACCTGGTACGTTTTTATTAGACTGTTTAATTTTAATTTTAAATTAATTTCATTATTTCATTATTTCTCCGCCCACAAATAGACACACACTTCCTGAATTCTACAGCCTCAGATTGTGTCCCCCCCATACGGGATGTACATCCTACATGAGGACATATAAAATCCGTAAGTACGCGCGATCGATTTATTACACTCAGCTACGTACGAGCAAGCATAATATTTCCAAGGGGAGCACAGCGAGTCGGGGAATATGAGTTTTGTACGTACGGAAGAATTGGCCAATCGTATGTTGAATGTAGGTCCTGAAGTGGTCCATACGTGCATTGGACGAATTGTGACCACGTACACCATAAGCAGTACCGAAGGGAACACCTCCATAAGATAGTCGGGGGTTGCGCTGACGAGCAGACATCAAGCAAAGGGCTTCCAAGCCGTCAAGCCTACAGTGTGGGGAGGTGTTCAGGAGAGTGTCTTTTTTGCAAGACGAGGCGCGCAACGTCCAGTGGTCGCTTCACGAAGAAGGCTCGCCCACTACCCAGGTCGGTGGTTACGAAAAAGAAGAGCTTCGAGCTCAAGAATTTGTCGTGCTGTAAGCTATGGGGCATAAAAGAGACCTGCTTTCGAAGGACCGCCTCAAACCACTCGCGATTACAGAAGTTACCGAGCTCGTCGCCGGCCAGGAACAGTAGCGCCGCGCTTCTACTACATATATCGTCGCTGTACCAAGCGGGTAGGGCTTGTGCCGTCTCGTGTGCCGTGTTCTAGGCAGCTTGGTGCTTTCAAAACCAGCTCGGTATGTACGTTTGTGTGCTCGCTTTTCTCTCGAGTTGTTTGCTTTTTTTGTGGCGGCTGGCAAACAGACCACAGCGGCGGGGCGTTTATTTTCGAGCAAAACAAACAGATTTTTGTCAAAGTGTTTGGTCAAAATTTCTTTGCAACGGGGGTAACCCTATTTTTTCTCATCTTTTGGTCACGTTTCTATGTTACAGCTATAATACCCGTACTACTGCTGCTGTTGTATTGTTGCCGTACCGCCAAGGTACCGCTCTTGCTTATGTGCTGTGCATGGTGACGTGGGTACGGGGTGTATTGGAGACGTATGCACAATATGTTGGAGACGTTGGCGCAAGGGGGCCATTTTTCCAAGCACTACAAAACGCTCGCATGTTCCTATTTTTGGGTAAGCCATCACGTTTCTATGTTACAGCAATGCCCGTGCTGCCGCTACTGCCTGTTGTGCTGCTGCTGTACCGCTCTTGATCGTTTTGCTGTGCACGGTGGCCTGGGTACGCGGTGTGTTGGAGACGTCGGCGCAAGGCGGTCATTTTTCTCGAGGAGGCGGATCGCGGCAGTAACCAAGCATGGTGGTGAGGGTCAAGCAGAGGGTTGCATTTTCACTCGTGGTGGCCGCATGCTCGAATGAGATGGGGCCGCGGAGGCCCAGTTTTGTTGTTTGTTTTTGGGGTGAGACACTTCTGTGTACGGGTGCGCGTTGGCGTTGGATCGTAATGGGTTCTGGTCCCCGATATTAGTACGTGTGAATCACATTGTGGCATATATGATATAGGTTATGTGGGCACACAGGGATGTGGCATATATGATATAGGTTATGTGGGCACACAGGGACGGGGGTGTACGTTGTGTGGGCATACAGGGAGGGTTTCTGTTACTCCTCAAATGCGATATTCGTTGGGCTGCCATACATCGTTTTATGTGAAACAATGTGGGGGAGCGCGGGTGTACAGAGTGTGCTCAGGACGTGTTTGTTGCGTGTTCCGCATCCGCGAATGAGATGGGGCCGCGGAGGCCCAGAGTTGTTTGTTTGTGTGGTGAGACACTGCTGTGAGGGGAAAGTTTGCGTGTTTTTCCCTCAATTAAATGTGGTATGGGGTCACTATGGATGCTCAACGTCGTTCTTACGACAATGTGATGTGAGTGGGGAAACATTGACGTATAATATGTATTTATGTACGATGGGTCCGCAAAGTACGCCACACGTTCAGCAGGTGATACGTGAATCGCTACTGCTGCTGTACGTAGTCTGGGGCAGTCAAAGTACGTTCAAAATACGTTTCCTAGTGGATTTTGTAGCATTCCGGCCATGGGCATCAGGCGTGCGCACGTGTATACCTCGTATTCGCAAGGGGCACTATATTGGGCGCACTATGTGTATATATAGATGTTCGAAGGAAGGCAGTGGGTAGTCAGGCCGAAGCTGTTGCGCGAAATGCGGATTGCGACAGGAGTGTGAACAATCGACGGATATGTATCGTGGGCCCCCAAATGCTGGCGCATCAGGTTCGAGTTATACACCTGACGCGATAAGTTGGGGCAGTATGTGTCGTGGGCCCCAAATGTTTGCGCATCAGGTTCGAGTGATACACCTGACGCGATAGTTTGGGGCAGTAAGAATGTTTCCTGAAATAATAAAACCCTTGTTGTGGGCAATGGCACTGGCTGTACCGGTGGACGTTGCGCAAGGTGGCCATCTCACGGAGGAGTTGGAAGTTGGAATGCGGATGTCACCAGAGGTCTTAGGTATCGAGTGGTGCGATTGTATGACACGATGTGTGTCAAGAGTGTTTTAAACGAGTGATACGCCTTCGGCAGAAGCAAGGGCCAGGGTGCCCGCGTAGTTTCTGGGCCGAAGCGGTGATTGGCGACGTGTGCTCGGATTGGCGAGCTGGTATATTCGGCAGAGGTGCGGACCAAGGTGTCCGCACACTGAACCGAATCAACCATTAAGGGCGCGTACACCGTAGTATGAACTCATGTACTCGGCAGAAGCACAGACCAAGGTGTCTGCGTTGTTCCGCTGGAAGTATAAGCAAGAGGGGGCATGCGCTGTTTAAGAAGCGTGGTTGGCAGAGGCACGAATCATCCTGTTTTTCAAGAGTGGCGTGTTCTCGACAGAGGCAAGGGCCAAGAGGCCCGCGTAGTTTCTGTAACAAATCGGTGATTGAGGATGTGGGCCGCTCGGTGAGCTAGTATTTTTAGCGGAGGCAAGGGCCAAGGTACCCGTGTAGTTCCGTTCGGAATCGATTGTTAATGATGCATACATTGATGTGTGAACTCATAGTGTCGGCAGGAGACACAGGTCTGGGTAACGGCGTCGTTCTGTGTCGAAATATGGGTGGAGGGGCGTGTTTCGTGGTGAAAACGCGGGCCTAGGTTCTTGGTTGTTTGGCGGCGAACGTATGGGCCAGGAAGCGAGCGCCGTTCCGTGACATGGTATCTTCGGCAGAGTCATGACTCTCGTATGTTTAATCAAGAGTGGTATTATCGGCAGAGACAAGGGCGAGGTTCCTGCATAGCGGCCGTATCGAATCAGTGATTGAACCTGTGCTCCGAAGAGTGAGACGGTGTCTTCGCTTGGACCAGTTGTCTGAGCTGGCATATTTGGCCGAGGCACGAATCAAGGAATGTTCGTTAAGAGTGTGAATTTATTATAAACAGTAGAAGTGTATGTCCGTCGCGTGAACGGTTAACAGTGGTTTCGGCAGATGCGCAAGTTAAGATATCAGTTTCGTTTTGTGCCAATTTTTCAAGAAGCGTACGCCGTTTTACTGAACTCGTATACCGAATCAAGGTGGTTTTGTCAAGAGTGGTGTATCGTGGGCAGAGGCAAGGGCACCCGCGTAGTTTCTGTACCAATGCGATGTTTGAAGACGGGTGCTCCGTCCGGTGGGTTCGTATCTTCGGCAGAAGTAGGGGCCACGGTGTCCACGTTGTCGCGTGCCGAATCGATAATTTAAGGACGCGTACAATGCAGTTGAGTGAGGTAATTTTTCGCTAGAGGCACGACTCAAGGTGCCAGCGTCATTTTGTACTTACGGTATAAGGGAGGACGCGCATGAACTCATGGGAGACGTAGGGTCTCGTATTTTACGATGGATTGGGCATGCGTGACTTCGATTACCGATGGCCTTTCAAAGGGAGGGACATCCCAAGCGTATATGTATGTTTTGGTGCTCTCTTGTACTGGCGTTGGGTCAACCGTGAATCCGGCCGCAGTTTTGGTACCAATATGACAGGCATGGAAAGTATGTATTTCATGGTCAGAGCTGCTCGATGGCGTGCAGTTTGTGTCGACTGGATTGTCAGGCAGTAAGTGTTCCCGTGTTACCAAGCATACACGAGATTTATGGTTCGAGGCGTGTTTGTGACTTGCACTGGGTGCGTCATTTTTCTTTCATTACGCGGGCGGCAGAGATGCTGGCCGAACCGCGTACACGTATACACGAGATTTATTATTTAAGGCGGGGGGGCGTGTCCTTTTTTTCCGGGGAGAAAGACAGTTGGAAGGGGGGCAGTGGTCGACGGCGAATCGAGTCGAAGTGCGGTTTCGAGGGTCCAAAGGCGACCAGTTGCGCAAGGGCGCAAGACTAACTCGAGCCAGAAAAGGTCCGCCACGATCAGTAGGCGCTGGGGGGGGCGCCGTTGATTTATTGGTTGAGTTATTGTCGTGTTACCTTCTCCTTCCCCCGTCGGCACCGTTAGTGGCGTTTGGTTGTGGCAATGGCGTGTGGTCGATGTGGACGCAAGCGCAGGCCACGAAGGCGCTGCGACAGGTGGTGTCAGTGGCGGGAGTGAAAGCAGAGGAGTATGCGTTACACTCCCTGAGGATTGGGGGCGCCACGCACCTGTCGGCAGGGGGCGCTGATCCCGAGGTGTTGAAGCGCGAGGGCCGATGGGCGTCGGGGGCGTAGGAGGGGTACGTACGAAATCAGGGGAGAGATGCGCAGTGGGTGTCCGGCGTGATGGCAGATAGAAGTGAAGGTTGCCAGAAGCAGCCGGGGCAAGGGACCAAATGGGGTGAAGTATGAACGTTACCGAAGGTTGAGGGGGGGTCAGAGAGGAAATAAGAGCATACGTACACCAAGTCAACTACCGTCGTGAGTGGGAGGCCGGCGAATATGGAGTTTTACGCCGGGTGGAGTGGTAGCTGACTTGCGTGTGTACGGATGCTGGAACGGGGCTGTTTGGAGGTCAGCCCCGGGGTTTTCCCTGGCCCCCCCTCTTCGAGCGAGGGGTGGCAAATCATTAATTGACACAATTCGAAAGCAAAGTACAAAGCATAATATTTCCAAGGGGAGCACAGCGAGTCGGGGAATATGAGTTTTGTATGTACGGAAGAATTGGCCAATCGTATGTTGAATGTAGGTCCTGAAGTGGTCCATACGTGCATTGGACGAAATGTGACCACGTACACCATAAGCAGCACCGAAGGGAACACCTCCATAAGATAGTCGGGGGTTGCGCTGACGAGCAGACATCAAGCAAAGGGCTTCCAAGCCGTCAAGCCAACAGTGTGGGGAGGTGTTCAGGAGAGTGTCCTTTTTTTCCCACCCACCCGCCCGTGCTTTTGAGGGAGTCAGTGGGGAGGGGGAAGGGATAGTAGCAGCAATTCGTAACTTTGCATGATTCGGGTGCATTTAACGGAAGTGTTTTGCTGCTGTGGGCGTGCCACGGGATCTGCAGTATGGAGCAGACGTGGGGTCGCGGACTGTGCGAAAGATAGGTCGACCGGTGCATGATGTCGCATGAGCGTGGTCGAAGGGGGTGTTACAAGCTACGATTAGTACGACGGAAGGCCGAGTGTGGTGCCGGGGGTCGTGCGCGGACATCGAGGCTACGATTAGTACGACTAAAGGCCGAGTGTGGGGCGAGGGGTCGTGCGCGGACATCAGGGTTGCGATTAGTACGACTGAAGGCCGAGTGTGGTGCCGGGGGTCGTGCGCGGACATCGAACAGGAGAAGGGTAACACGGGCTCGAACGGGCACAGTCCAGAAACTAGTAGGGTCAGGGAGCATCCAATAACGGAAGGGGTATGGTTACGTCAGTTGGCGAGTGTCATGCGGGTAGAAAAAAAAAAAAAAAAAAACATACGGCTGAATGTGGTTGGTTGGGGCGCGTCCCTGCGAATGGGATGCAGGAGTTTGAGACCGGGCATGACGGGTGTGGTTTGTGACGTAGATTATCCCCTTGAGTGTGAGTGTGGCAAGTGGAATGAACTTCCGGGAGGTTGAAGCCGGCGATTGTATTGAAGACTAATCGCCGGATGGGAGGCCGGCCAATATCGAGTTTTACGCCGGGTGGAGTGGTAGCTGACTTGCGTGTGTACGGATGCTGGAACGGGGCTGTTTGGAGGTCAGCCCCGGGGTTTTCCCTGGCCCCCCCTCTTCGAGCGAGGGGTGGCAAATCTCTAATTGACACAATTCGAAAGCAAAGTACAAAAGATGAGCTTCGACGAAATCCTCGAGCTCACAGCTGTTGTTTTTTACAATTTTTTTTAACATATATGTACAAGTACCCGTAAGTGTCTACGACACCCCAAAACATCAGTCAAAACAAACTCCAAGTACTCGTACGGAACAGCAGCAGCAGTGTTTCCCTGAACCGTGGGTGTAGTTACGAACGATGCATAGCGTGTATCCAACCCCTCATGCTGCAGAGGCTCTGCTATGCAATACAACCCTCTATCTTGTATTCATGGAGACATATCAAGTCTGGGCACAGCCGCATAAAAACGTGTGATGAATCCAATGTACAGCTGTAGAGGAAGACCGCGAGGGTTCATTGTAGCAAGAGGCACTCACCTTCTTATATCTGGCGATCAGAAGCCTAAACCCCAAATTACAGCTGCGCTGACGAACGTCTTATCCTGGCATAGAAAAGTAGAGGGGCATGAAACAACTGCAAGCACGAGTTAGTAAGTGCGGTGTTCTGTAGGCCTTATTTCGGACCGAGGGCCAGGTCTCAGAGGCCACGCCAGAGGAATTATGAGTTTCGTATTGTATGGCATGGCGTTTTTGTGTCGGGGCCGCAGGTTCGAGCGCACACACCCAATTGCTGCAGCCATGATGCACCACCTTTCCACAGGCGCCAAGGGGCCCGTGAATACCAGTCAGTAAATAAGAGGCGGCAGGATAAGACGGCTCCAACAGCGGCCACAACACAGTCGTGCCGTTTGTTTGTGACTCAGGGTGAGTACTCGGGCCTGCAACTCGAGCAGGTAAGAGAGCCCTGTGAGCCTGCGTCAGTCTTAGTCTTTGACATCATAGTCTGAGGTAACTGCTTGTCTTCCAGCAGACTGGTTGCGGCATGGCGGAGGAGATGTCGCCGCTAAGGTTCTACGTAGCTTTAGACACGTTGAGAGGTTACGAGTTTGCGGGAAATAACCCCATGCTGCAACCCCCAGCGTAATGCTTGGTTTTCCGATAACTTTTCAGAGTTGCACCAGGAGATATGGTTCCATGATTACTGTAGTAAAAGTGTAAAGGGCACCTAAACGACAGAACCGCCAGACAATTACTGACCACAAACGTTTACTAGTATAAAGCAAGTACAATGTTTACAGCACACCTCCCTAGTGTCAACTTTTTGTAACCCGTGCGGGAGTAGAATCGGTGCCCTATTCCGGACGAACGAGCTATTTTCAACACAGCGACACACCAACCAAAACATTGTGGCGTTTTGTACCATCCCTCTCGTTCTCGTCTATGCTAACTGCTGTACAGCAGCAAGAGTAGTGTACTGCGGCTCTGATGTTTACAAGTGGTACATCGAGTACTATGTCGGGACGTGGTTTTAGATTGCGGGTACGTGTGTGTACCAGGTGGCTCGCCGAGGTCAGGTACCACGTAGACCGCGACCCAGAGACCAAGGCTGGCGCAAGGACGTTTGTCGGATGGATTCGATCTAGACCTATACCTGGGGGGGGGGTCCTATTGGTAAGGGCATCCTCACTTGCTTAGCTCTGCCGATCCATTACATAAAACCCAAATAGTAGCTGCACTGAGGGAGCTGTTTTTATTACTCGCCAGACAAGTGGGACAGAAAGTGAACTGTAAACAACACGCGCTAGTTGCTGTAGGTACAGTTAGCAGTGTAGTGACATCCTAGTACTCGCACGGAGTCAAGGTTTGGTATTTCATGTCTGTCTACCTTTGCCGTGTCTGTCCGGTGAGTGACCCCAATAGACCATACGGCAACCTTCGGCCGTACGTACTCCTCTGATTTTTTATTATGTCCTACGTCTTGCGGTAGTCTGCCTGTGGGGATCCGCTGAAGCCATCGTCACGGATGTCGAGTTGCAGCCGTAGACACCTGTAGATCTTACGACCTTGCTGGACAAAACTCATACTGCAACCCTCGACGTTTCGCTTGTTTGTTTAAAGCGTTTGAGTGATGCACCACGGGGGGTTTAGTAAATATCGACACAAAACACAGAACAGGGCACGTACTACTGTAGGCACAAACCAGTACCACATCAAAAGGTAACAACCCACCTCCCTTGCAGATAAGCATAGATATGTAAGAACAAATGTACCAGTCGAACCGGTGCCTTTTTCTGCACAATCTAGCGTTTGTCAAGACGGCAATACACGAACAACATGTACCAAAATGCCACTTCGGTGCCGCGGAACTCCGACAAAGCACCTGTACGGCAGTATAACGCTCGAACACGCGGGATGTAACTGATTGCCGCGATACTCTGCACAGTAACATATTGCTGCACTACAACAGCTCCTCCGCAAAACCCACGCCGTAAACACGACGCATGGGCGCGCACAGCACCTGGTATGATGTTGTGCAAAAGCGTGCCCAGATGTAGGTAGCACCTGCTGAGCGCTAGCAGAGCCAACACCCCATAGTGTGTCGCTCACGGGACAGCCCGTGCTCCTTGTGTGGCATGAGCAGTAGCAGCAGTGGTAAACCGTTAGGGGACTCTGTTTCCATTGATGAAGATTCCGAAAGTTCGTTCAGCCGCGTCATTGTAATTTGTTTACTTTAAAACACAAAATATATATTGTGGAATGCCTTCAGACATTTCCGACAGAATACATGCGAATGAGTTGGTATCATGTATTATTAGCGGTTACCCACATCGTGAAGAGAGTAGCCTCATGTGTTGCCGTAGATTTCGTGCCTAGTATCCGATTTTTAATCGTAGAGCGGGTATCACGTGCAGCGACCTTGCTGACTTTTTATGCCTGTATCAAAACTCGGAGCGTATTATTCAATGAGGTCTCCGATTATGTTGTCCAATTCTTTGAATGCGGTCTAGCTTGCGTTAGGTTGTCCGGGAGATCGGCTTTCCTTGTTTCCGTATCAATTATTTCCTCGGCGGTTGGTGCTTATTTCTACCTGCATTATGCGGTAACCTGTCAACTTCCGACCGTTCATTGAGCCTGATGTATACAAAATGATACACCAACACCAACTTCGACCTCGACGAAGGCCTGCTGTACCAAATCCAGCGTACATACCCAAACAGTTGCTGCAATCATTCTGGGGTGCTTGATTGATTAGTTTGGTGATTAGGCTAGCAGGATAATGACGTTAGACTACAAACGCTTGGCGTTGGACACTCCCGTAATGGGGAACAAATGTTGTATTATATTTTTGGTCATGACCATTACACAGCCAGCCCGTACGCCGAGCACTGCCACTTCAGACAATGGAGTGTGTGGCGTACTCGTTGAATTAGTATATGTTTTGTTTCAGTTTTAAGCGTGGCAACGTCTCGTGCATGGTATCCTTGCACGTAGTTGGGGTGGACACTTGTCTTCGTGACATACTGAACTCTTAGTGAACTTTGACTGAAATACAATATATCTCTGTCTTATTGTGTATACTGCAGCCACTTAAATGTCTTCACACTGAAGTAATTAGAATATTTCACATTGACATGAACTGCATCCTGCCCGCAGGAAACGCTCATCAGCATGCCTTCAACACTAACACTGACATTCATTTAATAAGCACCCGCCACAGCATGATCGTCGTCGGTGTATGAGGCACTCAATGCTTTTGTACTGAATGTATGCCAAACAACCAGTCACACTTACGTTCGTGAATATTCAAGTGTGCGGACCCTCCTGACGGTTTTAATGCTTTGCGTTCACTGCAGGCATGACACTTGTTTAGAGCTCAGCCGAGCGCATCGTCGGTATGTCCGCTGGCTATTCTCAACATCGTATGTTGCCTTTGACTGCCCCGACCAGGGTCAACGATGAAGCAATGCTCATACACTCCCTGCCAGAAGTTCCCCAGCTTTAACGCTGAAGGAAGCAAGACACCGAGGTACTGCAAGCAGCATGCTGAGACTGGTATGGTGGATGTTCGCACCAGGCGGTGCCTACACGACTCCTGCACAAACCGACCCGACTTCAACGTTTTGGCCATCAAACGGCCTGTGTACTGCAAGCAACATGCTAAAGCCGGTATGGTAAACGTTCGACAGAGGAGTTGCTCACAGGATTCCTGCATGACACAACCAGCCTTCAACACCAAGGGCAGCAAGACTGCGAGATATTGCAAGAAACATGCAGGGAGCGGCATGATAAACGTTACCAACAGGCAACAGCATTGCTCGCACGACTCATGCATGGTACGCTCGAGCTTTAATGTCGCCGGCAGCAACAAGCCGGCGTACTGCAAACAACATGCTGACACCGGTATGGTTGATGTTCGCAACAGACCGTGCCTACACGACTCCTGCACAAACCGACCCGACTTCAACGTGTTGGCCATCAAACGGCCTGTGTACTGCAAGCAACATGCTAAGCCCGGTATGGTAAACGTTAGACAGAGGAGTTGCTCACAAGGCTCCTGCATGACACGACCCACCTTCAACATCGAGGGCAGCCAGACAGCGAGATTCTGCAAGAAACATGCTGAGGCCGGCATGGTAAACGTCCGCGGCAAACGTTGCTCACACCACTCTTGCATGGTACACTCGAGCTTTAATGTCGCCGGAAGCAACAAGCCGGCGTACTGCAGACAACATGCTCACGATGGCATGGTGCGAGTCGCCCGCGACAGAAGTTGTTCACATGACACTTGTACGGAGCGCGCGAGCTTCAATGTCGTCGGCAAAAACCAGGCAGTGTTATGCAGGGAACATGCAGACATCGGCATGGTGGATGTCTGCAGCAGACGGTGCACGTACGAGTCCTGCACGAGATACCCAAGCTTCAATATCGCCGGGACCAAGAAGGCCTCGTACTGCAAGCAGCATGCCGGCGATGGGATGATAGCCGTCCGCAGCAAACGTTGTTCACATGATGGATGCTCCCGCATTCCCGGATGGGGTCTACTTTCTGTCGGTACTGGCTCTGTATGCGCAGACCATAAAGGCGATCTTCCGCC
This sequence comes from Saccharina japonica, assembly GCA_008828725.1. NCBI lineage: Eukaryota > Phaeophyceae > Laminariales > Laminariaceae > Saccharina > Saccharina japonica. Next base: position 650,407 of record MEHQ01001139.1, read on the forward strand.
CGGTCAGGTGATTAACTTCATAGCAAGGTGCAAGGTGATGGGTTGTTTCAAAACGTGTAAGTGGGGGGTGCCGAGCATGCAGCCTACCCACTGTCCCGAACACGGCCAACTCGAAATTGGGTTCGTCCGTACTGTGGGAGTAGAAAGCATCAGGAAAACCTCGTGTGGTTCCCCCGGCGGTGCCTTACGAAGGAACCCCTTCCACGTAAAAACTGAGTTAACTCTTTGATGTGTTTGAGTCAAACCGTGTTATGATGATCGGTCAGTGTTTGGGGCCTTCACTGTTGGCCTTAACTCAATGTTGGCGCGCCGATGGTCTAGTTGAACCCTCGAATGCTTCTAAGATTTGATTTACGGAGTTCAAACCCCATGTGGGTCGGACTTTTGTGATTATTTGCAGAAATATATAAGATGGACGGAATCAACTGCTGAGAGCGGTTTTGCAAGAGTAACGTGGGTGAGCACCATTCCATGAGAGTCGACAGAGGAAGGAAGGGCTGAAATATTCTCGCGATATGAATCCAGGCACGAACCATGGTGGAGGAGGAGGGAGACTAAATAAGAACAATTTTTTTTTGTTTTTTAGTCTCGTTTTTTTTGGGGTGTCATGTAACTTTTTTCGTGAAACGTAGCAGAGGTGTTAGCGGGCACAATAAGACCAACCCGATATAAAATGCAGGTTACGCGTCTTATGATAGAGGTACCTGGTAGCACGTGTTGGCTCTAACAGTTTCTGAATGAGAGATCTCTTTAGTCCAAAATCGTCGTAATATTATTAGTGTGTTGCGGAATTGAGTATTTTACGCTTAGGCCATGGAATGCTTCGTCGGACGTACACCACTTTTATGGTCTCAAAAATCAGTAGTTTACTTACTGTCGGTATAGATACTTTAAGCTGAGAAGTGTCAGAAACATCACAGGGCACTTCTACCGTAGCATGTCATAGTACGGCTATCCGCGCGTTGTTCAGCGCGTGTTATGTGGCCATAACCTTGGCGAGGTCCACGAGAAACCTCCATAAAGGGGGCATCGGGGCACGTAGACGCCGACTCTTGTGCAATGCAACAATTTGGCGATGTCGGTTCTATTTGTCATTGTCACTAGTCCACTAACAGCATATACCGCGGCTGACCGGTGTTGAATGTGGAGTTTGGCAATATTTCAGGAGGAAATGCATATTTTATAGGTGACTGTTATTCTCCAGTACAGGCGTGTTGCTCGGCAAGACACCTGGATATGTGTTTTAGATTATTGTGACGAGTCGCAATCTAACCTTATAACACGATATGGTGCTTTAGGATTTTGTATCCACCCATAGTAGAGCACTGCCGCCGAGTGAAACGAATATGGTTTGATCAATCTGGAACAATCCTTCGCCGATGCGGTTGAAGAAATTGGTGAGGGTGCAGCCACGGGGGTTTACGGGTGAATGCCGTATGTTGAAAATGATCGATACTAACTTCGCATATGCCAGAACGTGGGCTGTGACACGCTTGGTCGACACTCAATGTTGCTTGGCAACAAAGGTTGGACGCATGTATACTATATCGTACGAATTTCGAGTAATACCGCCTTAAGGATGGCGGCTTTTCTTCTCGACTCCTATGACGACGAGATCAAAGCTGTTAGTAAGCCACTCCACCCGTGACTTCAATGTACGATGTTTGCACAACCCGACCTGCGTTTGATTTTACTGATCATAGTGTGGGAGCTATGAATAGCCATCTAACAAACACACGAGCGAATGTTGTCATTCTGTCCCGTAGGTAGCCACCCGAGCAGCAACGGCCACAAAATAGATACTTGGTATATAACCAGAACACGCAACCTCTATTGTGGCATAGTTTTTCAGCACTTCGTCTCGCCTTCCCCAGGTTGAGTGTTTTCTGAAAACTCCATAGCATGTAATAAGCGTAGAGGTCGATAGCATGACATACTTTGCCTGGTGCCCTGTACCTATAGCTCCCTGTCGCTTGTCGTACGAAATATTTGTTCCGAATGGGGATAGTGTATCCTACGATGTCATTCTACACGATATATACCAGCCGATTTTCCTAATTGGGAATTGCCTATTCGATGAGAACGAAAATCAAAAATATTGCTTGTTGAATTGTAGATGTACTTCCCTTAAAGTCATTTTTTTCACTGTAAACGATTGGCGGGTTCCGAGCTAAAGGTTAATCGCTCTTCCCACCATGAAAACAAAAGGATGAAGAATCGACTTCAAGGTTCGCTCTGAAACGCTCAAAAACGCGGTTCTAAAAACTCGTCAAAGACAAACAAGTTTACCTTCGCGTAGATTTAATTTTCGAGACATCCCTGAACTTTGTTCTCTTTGACAAGCTCCGCAATCGCCTCCGCCTCGCCTATTTAGGGGGGGGTAGAGCCACTCAGAAGTGTGTTCAGACAAAAACTCGCTGTCGGAACCGAAATTCCAAATTCTCGGAAATCTTGAAATCGCTCACGAAAAACCATCATTTGTACACCTTTAGCTCCATATCAATGCCGAACTAGGGTATTCTGATGACAAATTCGTGACCCCCGACCCAAAATTACCCTGAGATGATGTTGGTAGCACTTGAATCAACATGTGGAACGTATCCCTGGGGAGGGGATATTTTGTCTAATTTCAGTATTATCTCAAGTTATCCCCGCATTCTTGCATACACTTTGAAGAAGCATAAATACCGCAGGTAAGTTTGGATTTAATTTCTGACTTCCGAATCGTATCCAAGAATGAAATGCTACACCCATCACCCCAGAAAAATTCTTCGGTTTGGAGATGTTTGGATTTCCGTCGGGGGGCCCGCGGAGGCGAATATACCTCGTTTATAACCCCTTAATCTTGGATAACTCGTCACCACGATCACCAAATAAAACAAACCGTAAATTTTCATAATCCACATGCCCTACAGAAAGTGTGTGCAAATCTTCAGACTTTAAAACGCATTGCAAACCGCTCTCTGAAAAAGTCGTGAAAGACATTATTGTTTAGCTCGGAACGCGCCTATTGTCACCCGACGACGACAAAACAAAACGAAATGGGCATCGGCAGTCTCAATGTATCGAGGACCCCAGAAAATATGTATTCATGGGCGAGGGACCTCGCTCAGAAATGTAAATTCCCCTAAATCCTCGATTTTTCGAGCCTGTCAATGCCGATTACATATTTTTCGGAGATCGATACCTACCATCGAGGAACACATCTTCTAGGTCAAATTTTATTCGCGAGCGAAACACAACTCTTGAACGATAACAAAGTACTAACATCGATTTACATTATCATCGCAAGGCAATTCTCAATTAGGAAAATCGGCTTCTATATGATAACCCGAAGCATGTTGGGATTATTGTCATTTTTGGTTTTTAGCTTACACGAGAAGTTGTTCAAGACCAGTGCAACTCAACAGTAGGTATTCCAATTATAAGAATTTGGAGAAGTTCGTGTGTTCAACTGCTCTGCAGGGTATTGTGCTGACGGGAATTTACGACTGCTGTAGGAAATACACTTGTAGCTCTTGAATATAATGAAACACCTACAGGATCATTCATCTAGACGCCTATAAGTCTAAGTGCTTTGTGGCGCCGTAGTAATAGGGCATGGATGCGAGTGCATGCTTTATGAACAATTGATCAGAACGAAAATTGACAACAGAGTTTGAAGTCAACAAATCTGTTTTTCCCTCTACGGTGCCAGTACTCTACGGTGGACAATATTTCAACTATACTTTCATACACCATTTTCCTTTTACTTATCTTGTGCGTACAACTCCGAGGGACCCTCACCCTCTTCGCGTGGCGAGCAGAGGCTCGTGCACAAACTTGCTTAGCATTCGACATTTACTGACTAGCGGCACAGTAGTCTAGGAGAAATTCGGTTGTTTCAAATAACTTAAAAAGCTATTTAATTCCCGTCCACGCCCGATCTCCAATAGTTTGGTGAATACCTAACGAGACTTGGACGATATCCAAAGTTTTAAGCTCCTTGCATAAAATTTACAAGAGATGCTGCAATAAAGGAATTTCTCGAGGAAGAAGGGCATGCGTACTCTATTAAGGGGTCGACTATGAACTAGCACCGCAACATATCGCACAAGAACCAACCCAATGCACACGCACGGTGTACTCGATTTATGTCAACCTCTTGGGTTGAACTCCGCATTTTAAACGTGCATAGATCAGGCGCCTGCTACATGCGTTATTGCGTTTTGTTGATTCCACGAACATGTTCTGTTCGTGGACCTGAGTCCAACGCGTTCGTGTGTCCTCTTGCTTTCCCGAACCCCCCCGGATTACAACTGGCCCAGCCAGGAATAGTGATGACGCGTTGCTCGCACACTTCCTGCCAGAAGCGGCCGAGCTCTAACAACGATGGCATTAGCGTACTGAGAAACTGCTAGCAACATGATAAGACAGGTATGGTAAACGGCGTGAGCAGGCGTTGCCCACATAACTCCTGCATCGCGCGAGCAAGCTGCAATATCAAGCGCGGCGAAGGGAAAATATACTGCACAAAACATACCGAGAACGGTATTGTATATATTTTAAGCACGTGTTTTTCACGTGACACCTGCACACGCCGGTTGGCGTTCAATGTCGTCGGCATAGATAACCCAGCGTACTGCAAGAAGCATGATTATGATGGCATCATGCGTTGCTCGTACAAGGCTTGCAAGACACAACAGATTTGCAATGTAGTCGTCAACGGAATGCTGTTGTACTGCAAACAACATGTTCATAGTGGTACTTCTATATCGGGGTGCTTCTCACATGATACCTGCACAAGGCGCGCTTCGTTCAAGGTCGTCGGCACCAAGACAGCGGCGTACTGTAAGCAACACGCTGTATAAGATATAGAGGTTGTCGACAACAGGCCTTACTCACACGATGCGTGCCCGACGTCCCGGACCTTTAATGCGGCCGGGATCAAGTAAGGGTTGCTTTGCAGGCAACATGCCGCCGACGGCGTAGTGGACTTGGTCAACTAACCCTGTAAACATGGATCCTGCACGGGGACCGAGCGCCAATGTCGTCGGCACCAAGAACACGGCTTACTGCAAGAAACACGCCTGCTTACAACGGTATTGTGAACGTTCACACCCGACGTTACACACACAACTTGTACCCGACGTTCCAAGCATTTTATACCGCGGGCAGCACGAAGGCTTTGTAGTGCACGCAACATGCGAAGAGAGGTATGGTTGCCGTCCACAGCAAGCTTTGTTACCATGCCTCGTGTATGAAGTGGCCATTGTAGGACGCAATAACCTGTGGTTTGGCTTCCATTTGCGGCCACCACAAGAGCGGTCTGCCGGCCGGTCTGGTGATCGTCCTCGAGCAGCCTACTCACTGCCCAGATCACGGCCTTCTCAAAGACGGGCTAGCAGACACTGTGGGAGAAGGTCGCAACAAGAACTTTCTGGTAGCGAGTCGGACGGAGACAACTTCAACATGAACACTGCGTGCACGCAAATATTAGCTTCGAAATGCACCAGAACATATCGTAAAAACCGTTCGGCCAGTCGTCGGGACCTTCACAGTCAGCCTCACCTCTAATGTTTCATTTTTGCTTTAACGGGTATTTCGAAATTAGGTTCTCCCGAAGTATGTCATTTATCTCGATTATGGAAAATGTGCGGAGATTTCTTCCAGAAAGGACTACTGTATATGATGGAAATGAAAGGCAAGATAAGGCTAGGCTTCGCAAATTTGACACCCAGCCTGTTAGCCCGTTTGCGGAAACGTACTTCAGAAAGAAGCATCGTGTACTCTACTAGAAGGACGGTATGCAACGAATTTAGTTTGTGGGGTTTGTACAATGTTGCAGTTTTGTGCGCACAATTGTAGGAACACTTCATCACGATGTCGTATTGATGACTTAGGTTGAAGATAAAAAGATAGTTCAACTGAAGAAAGGCGTTTGAGGTGACCGTTTTGTTGCGCCACATTCTTATAGCAGCCGAACGGACATGCATTTAATATATTGTTAGCGGCCCACGATGATTACTTATAGTTTAAACCGGGAGTGGAGATGAAACGTCCATCGACAGCAAGAGAGCGTCGTCAAATTGGACATTTACAGCATAGCAACAAAACATACCGCTGCAATGCGGTTGTCAACAATTTGAGAGGCTGAGGAACATCACGAAATAATTTTGTGTCGTGGAAGGAGAAGGGGGACCCTAGCAGAAAGGGAAGGATAGTTTCCTCATTTCGGAAAAAGAGGTGACCAACTTGGTGAATACGAAGAGGACCATATAGGTATTGCGCCCATATGGAAAAACAATATGCTGGCTTTATGGTTGGTTACGTCTATGCTTATTTATCGCTCCGGAGGCGGACACCTACGAAGCGCACAACCACCTCCACCTTCCGCAAGCACACGTGCAACCGATGTACATCAACTTATGGCGGAGACACAAAGCCGACAGTGAAGATTAACGATAAATTTTTAGCGACAATACTATATGTCCCTGAATTCGCGTTTGGTCTAGGGTCTAGTGGGATTACCCAACGTATACTTGCTGTGCGGAACAGACCGTAATCGTAGCATTTCACAACCGTTTACGATGCGTTCGACAAATACAACGCAGTACATCAAAACCTGACGGCAACAAAAGCTTGACCCCCCGCAGGCAACTTTGGGTGTTGGTGAACAATGATGTTCCCGAATAAATCAGATGCTCTATAACGCCGCAGCAGAAATAAAATTTAATCAAACATTCGCATGAATAAAATATGGTCTCACGAAGGAAGACTAGGAAATCGTGTAATCGACTCTAACCGAACGCAAAGCCTTGAAACACCGCTACGACTGATGCACGATACGATTCGCGCCCAATGCCTCAACTATATCGTACCCGTGCACTTAATCAGGAAACAAAATAAAGGGTTGTGGAGAGTTGTGTCGTGCACGAAACCTTACGAGCGCAAACTCCCAAGCAACGAATTCCAGGTACAACACGTGCCGAGATATAAGTACCTGATATATGTCAACGGGAACGGCAAGTACCACACCCTGAACCTCCCACTGTTACAGCAGACAAATGACAGGGTGTTATCAAACCTTCTGTGAACTACGTCAACACGGCACTCTACTACCACCCCGTTACAACGCGTTTCTTGCCATCCATACGAAAACTTTGTACTAGGTGCTACCAGATCAGGGACACCTTATCGAACTTTATTTTGGGCGTCACGTCGAATTGTCCCCTTGTGACGTAATATGGTGGCCCATCAAAGCACACCGTTTGACCCAGGAGCCCGTTGCTGCCCGAGCATTTCGAACAATTTCCAAGCGGGAAGTGCGAACTTCATCGCCGATGGAAACTCAAAAAGCGGTATTGCCCGGGCCAGACGAATAAAAGGCAGGATTTACTACTTGTAGCATCGGTCAAATGCCCTTCCTTGTGAACACTACCCTACACGCATGTGAGTACCTGATTAATCTCAATTTGAGGCCTCATGTCACTAGCCCCTATCAATACTGCACCAGAGACAAGGCCGGTGAAGCTCCAAATACGAGACGTAAAGCCCACGGAGTACTAAATCAAACACGCCAGAACCACATACGTCACAACATCCCCTTGAAGTAACCGGTAAGTCCTACTCTAGATGCCCCTTCTCAGCGCGTAATCAAACGTCGGCACGCATGCAAACAATTTATCGACCATACATCTGTTCTCGATAGTAGTCTAGAACTTTCACAACGAACATTCGACTTTTACGCGAAATATGGGACCCTTTCCAGCACCCTTGGAAAGGCGACGACTATCAATCGTGCCCGGAAGGGATCCGACAGTGCAGACGAGCCCGCCTTCAATGGGGCCGTGGTCGCGGCAGTGAGTAGGTTGCTTCCCATCGAGTCCCCAGCGCGACATTTTGTTACAATTGGCGACCTTGCACCTCGCCCTGAAGTTAATCACGGGGCCGCCTGATAAGTTGCCTTTATGAAGGAGGCATACGGTGGGCAAAGTTTCCGTCAGCAGACCCCATGCCGGGCGCGTACGGCATGAGTTGTGCGAGCAACGCTTGTTTTTTATGTCCACCATGCCGTCCACAGCATGTTGCTTGCAGTACATCGCCGATGTACTGCCCTCGAAATTGAAAGTCGGTCTCTTGGTGCATGTGTCATGTGAGCAACGCCTGATGGAAATATTCACCATGCCGGCGGCAGCATGTTGGCTGCAGTACACCGCCGATTTACTGCCCTCGACATTAAATGCCGGTTGCTTCGTGCATAACTCGTGTGAACAACGCCTTGTCAAAACATCCACCATGCCATCTGACGCATGTTGGCTGCAGTACGCCGCCGCTTTACTGCCATCAACATTAAATGTCGGTTGCTTCGTGCACGACTCGTGTTAACAGCGCCTGCACTTGACATTCACCATGCCCTCTGAGGCATGTTGTCTGCAGTACGCCGAGGTGTTGCTGCCCTCGACATTGAAACTCGGTCGTTTTGCGCATGAAGAACACAAGCAAGTCTTGTTGTTCACATCTACCATGCCGTCGGAAGCATGATGTCTGCAGTACGCCGCCTTGCTGCTCTTCACATTATAGGTAGATCGCCTAGTGCAGGAGGCATGTAAACAACGTCCCATCTTCTCCGGAGATTTGGTCGGCGGACAAATGCTTCAGGAAGCTTAGCAGAAGCGGTGTCCAGAGAAACTTGTGGTTTGGCTGACCTGTATACACCAGCAGTTCGACAAACGCACGCATCGGGAACACGGATTTCAGGGTCGCGCAAACATCATATTCACACATTTGGGTATACCATTAGGCTTGTCATGCATGTACTGTAGTACAAGTAAACATTCATGTGTTATCATCGCAGACGATATGCTCAGCATTAGACGCGAAAACCCCTTCAAGCCATTCGCTTTAGTTGCCGACGAACAGTGTCATGACCCTATGCCGGCAGACAAATGGGCCCAGAAAAAGCAACGGGAGTATAGTAATGATTACCTAATACATAGAGTCAGTCGTATAGTTGGTCGACGGGTGCTATAGTGTCTGCTCCAACATGGATATGTGACGTAGTTAATAGTATCATTTCAATGTGCAGCAGCGACGTCGATAGACATTGCCGACACACATACCGTGCATTACCGAACGAAACCAACCTAACTTGGGAAAACTCTGTGGGTTCACTACTTGCAGTGGCGATAGCTATTGGTGCGGTCGATGCGAAGGATAGGCTCACTGTTTGTCGTAAAGGTATGGGGTATGACACTGGTGGCGAATAAAACCTGTGACTGTTTATGGAACAATATTACGAAGAATCAGTGGTATGTTGTATAGTACAAGGACAAAACGCCAACTAGGGTGAGACCTAAGGGCGGCGGATTTCTTGCGTCGTGCACTGCAGATTAACAATTCAACCCTTTAATGAAAACGTAAACTATATCGGAGTTCAATCATTGACAAGGACAGAGAGAAGCGAGGAAACCAGGGGACTGGAGCTTGCAACTTCTTTGTGCCACATTTACTTCGTATTCCACCCGTAGGTAGTAGAGCGAAAAGACAAAAACAAACTGGCACCAAATAAATCATGCCCCTCAATATATAGCAGAGTAAGCATTCACGGCTGCCCCCGCAAGCCCGTGTATTGCATGTATTCGATATTTCAAGAGGTTCGTTGTGTGCGCATTTGGAAACCGTGGAATCTGGAGATATGCGAATATTGTAGTTGGAGGGTATACCTCGTAAGCCGCTGAATTTATATTGATCAGGACAATCGGACAGCGAATCAGTGATTCATACTAACACTGTGGATTAAACTTGACGTGAAAAGTATTTTCTGTTTGTACGGTGCCCGTCAGAGCATGAACGATGTGCAAACCCACTCAATCTAGAGTCCTTGGCAACGATAAATACCGCATAATAGGTGTATACGCTTATACGGTGTATTGTTTGTCTAGGGTATTTCGATGGAAATCGATGAACGTACCGTGTGACGTTTCATGACGCTCCTCCGGTGAACGCGGCCGTTAAAACACGATTGAGCAGCGCCGTGGAATCGAAAGGAACGTTGATGCAGCAAAGGGTAAATGTTCACCAATCACAGACCATGTATGCCCAATAGTATAGCAACATAACTACCAATAATGGCAACAGATCTGTGTTTGAATTGGTATGGTACAGCGTTTGTTGCTTGGCTAACGCCAGAAGGGCATCCAGTCAAACCAATAATACGGAAGCGTAGCGAGTCCATTGAAAGAAGAGGCTTACGTCCGGCCATTGTGTAGACGTCGTACGACATTAACCGATGCACCGAAGAACAGCCACAACGTTCGTCGTGTTGAGCGCGGCTGTCTTGCGAAGTCTATATATGTATGTAAACTTATAGAAAGTACAGGCACATGCCGGTGGAACCTCGCAAGAAGTAGCAGCAACACCAGCTGCAACCGCACATCATCAGCAGACCCGTAGGTCTACATGTCACTTCTGCAGCAGTAATAACGGCGGCAGTATAATGCGGCGATGGCATGGCAGTAAGAGTACTACATCCGTGTTGGTGTTGCTAGTCTTTACACGCACTACTGCTGCTACTATTACTACTACTGCCACAACATGTACAACTGTTAGTACTAATACTAATACTACCTTTACCACTATTACCTGGATCCGTTGACGTACGATAGGGGTACGTCCGGCTTTAGTATCGATGGCATCCAAGCAGTCACACGTTTTAGCACAATCCGCAAATATAGTGCGTGTATACACGTAACTATACGAAGAGAGAATACCCTACGAATTCCGCGACAAATCCACAAATTAGGCTCGCAGCGCGTTGTTATAGAGTAAGTGATAATGGAGGTCTACGTATCATGAGCGACGACAACCAAGAACCCATCATGCGGCTGTGATGTTCCGTTATTTAGGAAGGGTGTCAACAGCTAACGCCGCGATGGCTGTAGTGGCACCCACGGTAGAATCCAAAACCTTTGCACTATTATTGTATTACGATTGCATTATGATGCCGGAGGCCAGGAAGATGAACACATAATATTGTTTAAGACAATGAAAGCGTTTGAGAACACGGCACATATTTGAAAGTCCGAACACATCCTGAATATAAGCTTGGAATATCCGATTGTACTGGTGTGGTACAGGTGCAGTCGAGAGTTGCCGTGAAACCAAAGGTTGCACAAGAAACCACGCTAGCGTTGCCCATTGGATTTGCACCCTGGATAAAGCAGATTCGATTATTATAACAAGAAGAGTGCTCGCTAAAGGAACATTTTGTTGTAGATCGCGTTCAACGAAACATGCGTGAAACCCATTAGGTTTAATACAGCCCATATCACGATCGGACGTTTGCAGTAATAGATAGATATAGGTTCGTCTGGACCCCAGCGGCGGGTATGGTGACTACAGAAGCATGCCTGGGGTCATATCAACGCCGTAAAAACTTTGCGGCGAATGCTGAGAAAATTTGCCGTTCTTCTGAGTCTTACAAGGCATCTACCTTTCCAGGCGAGCTGGCAGCATTTTTAGTTGCCAGCCGGGGTCAGCATCGACAAGGTCTTCAATTACTCGGATCAAGGACTGCCGGTGCAACACCTAATCAACGACGACATTTTTCTCGGACGGGTGTGTCATCAGACCACTTGCCGTTAGCCCACGCCGGTTCCGTAGATCTTGAGATGCTCACATTAATCTAAGGCGGGTACGATGCTAAGTGAACTACTCCAACGAAAATCAACAAGGAGATGTATGGTCTGTGCCTAGGACTGCTTCAGTCCTACTAATTATATTGGCATGGGCCGCGTAGAACCCGTCGTGTGGTCGTCGTAGAAAAACATGCGCTAATTATCACAGCGACGCGTCGCAAACGAAGGACGCATGGACGCGTGCGATGTTCATACAGCGCTCTTAAACACAAGCAGAGCACAGGTGTCTACAACCCGTACAGTGGGCTAGGCCCACAATCTACAGAATCGCGGGCGCGCTACTTCCCAGTCGTAGTTACCAAATATCCTTCGCCCAAGAATCTCTAAGCTTGACAAAACTTTCAGGATAGGCTCGGTCCGCTCGGTATTGATATTACGTTATCTACATGACACGCGACCAACGCCTCCGGGAGTTCTTGCGGCTGTCTTTCACGTTTTCACGCTCCCATTGCGATGTCAACTCTGGTATAAACAAACGCAACGATAGAGATGCTCCGTTTTTGTTCTGACTAGCCTTGCCTGAGGAGCTCTGCACTTCACCCAACCGACGGGTGTTACCGGAAAGTGAAAGTGCAACCCGATTGACGAACCTTATGGCATGGCCTAGTAACACCTAGTATCAGATTTCCAAGACGGTAATGCCATTCGGACGGTTTTGGTTTAACGAGCCTGTCATAGGACATTCGCAACATATTGAGAACAAACAATCTACGTATATGATCGTAGCACGGGTGTTCAGACGGACCAAGACGTACCAAATATGACTGGTGCTACGGTATGGGGGCCATGTATATGGGTGCTTGGTTTTCACCTGCACAGAGCCACCCGGCCGAGACACTGCTTTACTGCGTTGTACTCATAACGTTTTTTGTTTTTACTTGTCCTTCTATGTGCACCACTATTGGGAGTTTTACGCATATCCAACAAAGTGTGTTTGGGTCCAATTTTCAGCTAGATTCGGAGCCTCTCGCCCGAGTGGCCAAAACCCGATAGTGAGAATGCGGGTACCCCCCTATCGTAGCATGCGTCATATATATCCCTAAATACAAGGATCTGTTGGGTACTACTACATAAACAAAATTGTTCATATATTTAAGGCGGAAGATTAACAAATTGCGAGCGCCAGCAATTGGCTTCGTTGAGGTGAATGATCTATTTAAGATGAAGTCAGGTATGATTCTGCTTTCTGTATGATCTCGCTCATGTTGCCGATTGGTATCCGTATATTCTACATTGATACAGGATAGGTTGGGTGGGTTGGATTTTTACTAAAGTAAGCATATAGTGTATGACAATTTGGACTACATGCCCACAATATTTCCAGTCAAACTGATAGGATATGTACAGTGCGGGGTCAGCGTGCACACGAACTCCACTGAATCGCCTTGAGGCCTATCCGTGGAATACGCGCGCAACGACGGCAACTTCAAGGGAGAGGTGTCTGCTCAACATACCCGACCAGCCCACGCCGATAAGGGCAGCCACGGTAAAAAATGACACGCAGGCATGTCGCGAAACGAACAAATGAATTAAAGCAATTTGATATATGCGATGGACCTAGAACTGCTTCACGTTTTATGCGCAGCGATGACCGCCAATGTCGTCATCGATTAAGATGACTTCAGCAACCTCATAACGTCCAGATAGTACAAATAGACCGGGGAAGTCCGGGCGGTTGGCATTTTGTTTAAGTTTTTTTTACAAGGTATCGTGGGGTATACCTCAGATGGATTCGAACCAATGAGCTCGCGAGCTCTAGTTACTAGATTGCCAAGATCCTATAGGGAAATATGGAGAAACTCGCGAATAAATGCATTGGGTCAACCACGAGGACCCGGGGCGAAAATACAACGACACGGTGCCACACAGCGACCATATAATCTGGGTGGCATTAGTACTGTGGCTGTACTTTATCCTTGTTCTCTATGTCTCAGAGACGAAGTCCGTCCTAGATGAAAACTATTTGAGACATACGTGTCAGCACAATTATCTTACGGTAATTTAATATCTTGGGCCCGAACTGAAGTATGGAAGTGACCACTGTAATGACCAAGGGGCCTATCTGAATTAAGAATTGAATCGTCAACTGTAGCGCAAACCGAAACAACAAGTCACATGTAGGGGTTTTCGACAGGTTGTTGGTAGTGCCCAGATGCTCCGAGTATCTTGGAGCAAAGTAAGGAGTATTGGAGAAAAAATACCTCAGGTACTTCGTGTACTCGGAGTATCTCGGGGTTCGATACTCCGGGATACTGCTCGTACTCGGAGTATTTCGGGTATGAATACTTTCGATACTGATTGTACTCGAAGTATTTCGGGGTCCGATACTGCGGGTACTTCTGGTACTCCGAGTATTTAAGGCTTCAGTACTGCTCATGCTCCAAGTACTCCGAGTGTTCAGGTCGCCAATACTCTAGTAATCTAGATACTCGGAGTACGAAACGTACTCGATACTCAAAGTATACTCGGTTGAGAACGTTAGGAGCATCTCTGCATCATTTTCAAGAATCGGCCGTCATTCCTCCCAGGTTCTGGGAGCATGCGACTGTCGTTTATAGCATTTTCTAATTGACAGATGCTCCCACTACCCGCGAGTGAAATTAGAGTATTTTTGAGACAAAAATTCTTCAGGTACTTTGTGTACTCGCAGTATCTCGGTGTTCGATACTCTCTACACTCGGAGTACTCCGAGTATTTTGGATATTTGCAGTCCGAATACTGTTTGTACTTGAGTAGAAGTACTGCTCATACTGCCAGTACTCGGAGTATTTGTGCCTTCAGTACTGTTCATACTCTAAGTACTCCGAGTATTTAGGCCACCAGTAGTCTAGTACTCTCAGTACTCGAAGTACGAAAAGTACTCGATACTGCGAGTATACTCGGAGTATCGAGTATACTCCGAGCATCTTGTAAGTCTCGTCATGAAGAATCAAATACGTTTGGTTTTTCATATATCCACTGCACAACAGCAAGGCAACATATGTCACGGCTATAAATACACCTACACGATTGCTGCGTGGATTTGAGGGGGGCGCTGTCGGCATAGTTTGTTTTGTATGCGATTTCAAGGCAACATCAGCAGGAGCAGCGGAAGCAGCAGCGATGGCAAGATATACCATATACTCAGGGTTACCACGAACTCGTACCTATTCCCGGCGGTGACGGTATCATACCTACTGTCCAAGACTCAGCAACATCCATGTATGGGGCTGGCCGCCCACATGAAACCGAGGGATGTATATTATTATACTTTTTCGTTGCACGTGTCGGGACACTTGTCGCGACATCTCGCGGCATGTCGCGACATGTCGCTACATGCCGCCACATGCCACGGACGTGTCGCGACACGCCGTGGCATGTCATGGCATGCCGCGATACCCCACGGAAACGTGTCGCGACACATGCCACGAAAAAGTCAAATGGGGTAGATCCGTGATACATGCGACCCTATTTATAGCATGCCTTCGGAGTGGGGGTTAGGGCGGGGCACCCTGTATCGATTATATCTACTGCGGTAATGTGCTTCGCGAAGTGGCCTGATGGCAAAACAACACTTTCCAGCCGTCTCGACCCTAGTACGTACATGTAAAAGACCCCCCAGCACACACAAACAATTACACCTAAATATAGTACTGCAGGTACGTCGTACGTACAGCAGTACAGCATTGATTTCGTCACGCAAGCCTCGCAAAGGCCGTTTTTACTGCTGTTCCTACAAGGCAAGCCCTATGTATGTGTCTGCAGGCGTAGTCCTTGTGTGCACCTTGTAAACGCGTAGTTGACGCGTCCTCTCCAAGGTTTCAACATATACACCCGTGGAGCATACTACTGGCATACAGGTACAAGTACCCGGACTTGTCTACAACACTCCAGAAAATGCGTCCAAACGAACTCCAAATGTTGAAAAACAGTATGGTTTGTGTCCCTGAACCGTGGGTGTAGTTAAAAACGATGTATAGCGGGTATCCAACCTCTCAGCTCTTTTATTAAATTCAACCCTAAGTCTTGTATTCGTGGAGAGAGATCAAATCTAGGCACAGCCGTAGAGGAACGTGTGATGAGTGTACAGCTATAAAGCACGACCGCGATGGATAGATGCAGCGAGGGGCATCCTTACCTTCTTTCCTCTGGCGTTCAGAAGCGTAGACCACAAATTATAACTTCGCTGACAAACGTCTTCTGCTCGCTTGCCAAAGGAGGGGGGCATAAACCCACTGCAAGCACCAGGTGCCAGTTGCGGCGTGTTGTAGACGTTATGTCAGACCGAGGGCCAAGTCTCAGGTGGTCACGCGAAGAGGAAATATAAAGGTTTGCATTGTATGGCATGGCGTTTTTTAATGGGGTCGCAAGTTCTAGCGCACACATCAAAATTGCTGCTGTGCAGCCACCCATCTTACCCACCCTGCACCCCCTTTCTATAGGCGCGAAGATGTTCGTATATGGCTATTCTACAATGACGGTTACATGTAGTTTCGGGTGATTGGCATATTCTTGGTTATTTGACTCTTGACTTCTGTGCTCGTACGTGTTGAATATGCTGCACACGGGGGCAGTCCGTTCTGTCTCTCGTCTGTGGAAGACCAATAATAAAACCTGATTCGAACTATATCCTTTTCATCTTGCCTCATCGTCCTTGAGTACGAACACTCTAGAGCGTTGGCGCCGACGTAACCTCATGGATGACGAGCTCGGGGATCTACGGACCCAGGTGGTAGAACAGGCCCTCGCAATCGACGAGCTGAAGCAAACAACTGCTGAAGCAGAGGAGCGTCGCCAAAAGTCTCATGCGGAACTACTTGGGATGATGGAGACGCTACTCCTACAGAAGAGTCGAGACAGCGAGGCACAGGCGGACTCCGGTAGGCTACAGCAGCCGCTACCTACCGATGGTGCAGTAGGGAGAGCTACTGTGTCACCATCGTTGGGATTCCTCGACGGTGGGAGCCAGGAGGACGCACCCGCGGAAGCAGAGTCCAGCGGGGCTCAGTCTGGATGGAGGAGCCAAGCAAGGGGTTTGGCCCCGATCGGTGAGTCCTTGTTTACCCATGGTGGTCTGGGTAGACAGTTTTTGGGGCAGGCCAAAATGGCAGTACCTGTTTTGGAAGGGAGAGGCAACTTTGAGGTGTTCTCTAAGCAGATGCACGTCTACACGAAGCTCCACGGTTTCGAGAACGTCTTTGATACCGATGACTACGTTGATGTTGGGGCGTATGGCAATGACAAGGAGTCGCTCATGGCTAAGGGTGTGTCGGGGTCCACGTACGAGAAGCAGTTGCTGGCTTGGGTTTTTCTTTCGCAAGCTTTACGGTCGACTGTTGACGAGGCTAAATTCCACCGCAGTACGTCTCCAAGACGTTGCTGGGAGGAAACACTAGATTGGTATGATACGAAGACAAACGCCCAAAAGGGGATGTGCATGAGGGAGTTGTACAACTTCACGATTGGGAAGGAGGACAACCCTGTCGAGAAGCTGTATGCCATTGAGGATCTGCGCGAAAAGTTGGTGAACGCGGGAATGAGTGTAGATGACAACACTTTGTACTCATGCTTCGTCAATGCTCTCCCCTCTGTCGAGTACGCACTCGAGATACGAGACCTCAACTTGAAACAGGTGTTCGACAGAATGGAGATTCTGAATCTTGTCCGTAGCCAGTACGAGGCGCTTCTCCCTTCTTTTGGCAAACCGAAGGCCTCGTCAACCTCTCAGGCACTCTTCGGAAATGGGGGACGAGGCCATGGTGGTGGAGGCGGTCGTGGACGAGGAGGAGGCAGGTCTGGAAAGGGCAAGGAGGGTGGCAAAAGCAACAACAACACCGGAGCCGGAAATGCGAAAGTGACGTGTTTCCGGTGCCGAGCTACTGACCATTCCAGCAACAAATGCACCACAAAGATCTGCGAAAGGTGCGGCGGAAGAGGACACGAGAGCAGCAAGTGTGCTACGCCGGCGGACACGGAAGAAGAACCGACGGCGGATGCTGTGCTTGCTATGGTGGGAAATCCCGACAACGATGCCGAAGAGACGACGGCGTTTTGAAGGGTACAGCAGCACCTAAAGTCCTACGGCGGGAGTATTGCCGTGGGCACCCTCGCCGTGCGTAGCGGAGAGGGTAAGTCGCACGACATTTATTTTCATTTTATTTGCCGTGCGCACTCCACGTCAAGAAGGTTGGTTGTGGGGGAAGCAGATATGGGGTTATCGCGCAGCGAGGGGAAACGTATCTGCGAAGGAGTTCCGCGAGAAGACGCATGGCCGCCAAGCTGTTCGCAACCAGCCGTGAGCAACTGGTTGGGTCAGTCGCGCGATGTATCATACTCGCGTCCCCTCTGCTGCGGGGAGTACAGTGGCAGAGGAGCGGGCGCGTGGATATCGGGTGCTGACTGCAGCAGTACTACAAACGAAGGGAAAAGCGTCCGCATGGCAGCAAGCCGAGCGGCATCACAACCGCACGCACTCCATGACAGCAGCAGCAGCAACAGCAGCAGCAGAAGCAGCGGGAAGGTCGTGGAGGGGACAGGCATGGGTATATCGCCAGGTGAATTTTTTGTTTTTCGGCAACATCGCGGGGCGATGTTTGACGTCTGGTCTTTCTGGTGGGTATTCGCATGGATAGTAATTTTGTTTTTGCGTTTTTGCGATTTCACCTGTAGTTCGAAATGAATGGATTGTTTGTTTTGATAGTACAAATTTGGAGGTATATTGTTTCCGACTGGGTTTAGGATTTCAGAATGATTGGAGAATTATCATTCGTTCCGGAAAAGGTCGAGGATGATAGAAGATGGTATACGTAGCCCTATCCCCCTGATAGTTTTAAGATATGTATTTTCATGTTCAAAACAAACTGTCCTTGTAAATCCAACGGTCCGTTTCCTTGCTATAGGCATAAACCAGATGTGACTGGTCGAACTGAATTTTTTATTTTTTTGAATGGTTTGGTGGGATTCGGGGGTACTGCGTAGATACACCCTGAAGGGTGTATTTTTCGTTGAATGGTATTGTTGATGACTACTATTTTTTTATGCGGGTATCTTTTATTCGTGACTGCCTGTATACTGGTTGCAGAATAAGGGAGGGTAAGCACATTCAAGATTAGTTATTCTAACACCAGTATTGTTTTGCGAAATATCGTAAGTGAATGCTTGCGTATTCACGAGGGAGAAGGAATATTATATGCGGTACGGATGATCGAATGTCTTTTTAGCTGGGAGGGCTTTTGTAGACTATTCATGTTGACCAGTTGCAGGCTATTACTATTTCTTTTTTTAGGTATTTTAGCGCCAGGTAAATTCTTTGTTCGCATCATGCGAAACAGGACTATGCTATCTCGCTTTAGCGTCGCGATCTGTGTATCTATGGCGGGAGTAGGGGGCAAAAGGAGGCTTTTGTCCGGGGGAACGGGGTTCCTCGCGATCTCTGGCATTGTACTTTTCGCCTTAGTTTTTACTGTTGAGGCGCGGCTGTTGTAATTTCCTCTGTGATTGCAATAGTTGATATGGGAGTTTATGAGAGGTTTTTGCTCGTAGGGACGGGTTTCCTCTTACCATCGTCGTTGATTTAAGTCATGGGTTTATATCTTCATCTTGGTTCGTCACTGTCATGTGAAGAGGCGGGAGGGTGTTCGTATATGGCTATTCTACAATGACGGTTACATGTAGTTTCGGGTGATTGGCATATTCTTGGTTATTTGACTCTTGACTTCTGTGCTCGTACGTGTTGAATATGCTGCACACGGGGGCAGTCCGTTCTGTCTCTCGTCTGTGGAAGACCAATAATAAAACCTGATTCGAACTATATCCTTTTCATCTTGCCTCATCGTCCTTGAGTACGAACAGAAGAGGCCCGTGAAGACCAGTCAGTAAAACAGAGTCGGCACGATAAGCCGGCTCAAGCAGCAGCCAAAACACAGTCGTGCCGTTGGTTTGTGTCTCAGGCTGAGCACTCGTGCCTGTAACTCGAGCAGGTAAGAGAGCCCTGAGCCTGCGTCAGTCTTACTAGTAGTCTTTAATTATCTCAGGTAACTGCTTGTCTTCCAGCAGTCTGGGTGCGGCATTGCGGAGGAGTCGTCGCCGCTAAGGCTCTACGCAGCTTTAGACACGTGTAGAAGTGACGAATTTGCGGGAAATAACCCCATGCTGCAATCCCTGTCGTAATGCGTAGTTTTTCGATAATGTTTCAGTGTTGCACCAGGAGATATGGTTCCATGATTAGAAATAATGTATAACATCACTTAAACCACAGAACTGCCGGTCAACTACTGATCACAAACGTGTACGAGTATGAAGTAAGTGCAGCGTTTGCAGCACGCCTCTCCAGGGTAAACTTTACCGATATGGTAACCCGTACACCAGGGCAATCGGTGCCCTCCTCTTCCGAACGGTCTGTTTTCCACACAGACACACCAACCAAATTATTGTAGCGTTTTGTACCTCTCCTTTCGTCGTCGTCGTTGCCTAGTGCTGAACAGCAGCTGGAGCAGTGTACCGCGGCTCTCATGTTTACCAGTTATATATAGAGTAGTATACCGGAGGATGGTTTGAGTGTGCCGGTACGTGCGTATACCAAGTGCCTCGCTGAGGTCACGTATCACGTAAACCGCGATCAAGAGGCGACGGCTGGGTGCAAGGATTTTTTGATTAATTCAACCTAGACCTGGACCAGGGGGTGTTCCTATTGGCAAGGGCATCCTCACCTCTGCTGATCAATAACCCGAGACCCAAAAAAAAGCTGCACTAAGGAAGGTGTTTTTACTGCTCGCCAGACTAGAGGGACAGGAACATGCCTTCAAACAAGACGCGCTAGATGCTGTAGGTACACTTAGTAGAGAGTCATTCAGGTACGCGCACAGGGTCAAGGTTTGGTGTTGTATGTTAGGCGTTTTTTGTAAGTTCAAGCGCAAACATCAGCCGCTGCCCCCATTTTTCACAGGAGCGTACGGGGTCGTGAAGATTAACCATAAAGAAGCAGTGGCAGGAAAATAAGTGTGCAAGAGCGGCCATAACCCAGCGGTTGCGGGGTCTCGTTCATTTCTCTCTCAGAGGGAGCATTCGTACCTCCAACTCGGCTGTGTCTGTCCGGTGAGTGACACCCATAGAGCATACGGCAGGCTATGAGCGTGCTGCTCTGATGGCAATATTCTGCTAAGTCTAGTGGTTTCGCAGGAGCGGTCATTATGGATGTCGAGTTGAAGCCGTAGACACCTGGAGGTATTACGACCTTGCTAGTCAAAACGCTTACGTACTGCAACCCTCGCCAAGTAGCTTGGTTTTCCGAAAGCGTTTGAGTGAAGAACCACGGGGCATGGTGCCATGATTAGTAATTATTGACCCAAACCACAGAACAGAGCACCTACTGGTCACAAAATAGGACCACATTGGAAAGGTTAAAACCCACCTCCCTTGCGGATAAGCACATATATGTAAGAACAAAAGTAGCAGTCGAACCGGTTCCTAATTCTGCACAAGCGAGCTTTTGTCAAAACGTCGATACACCAACCAAGTGCACTCGTTCTCGGATGGAGAGAACTCGGATGTAAAACCGACTTGAAATCGTGCTTATAACCCCGTTTGCAAACGCCAATTGTTCACGTTAAGGCCTTCAACGGTGTATGATGCCATGCACAGTGTAGCCCCGGTAGAAACGTGCGACCACAGCTGCTGCTGTAGATACCATTCTAAGCTCCGCGGAAACGCTGACAGCACATGCGTAGCTCTTTATTAGCTGCTTATTTACGCATCACACGTGCTGCTAATACACACGAATACGTACGTATAGCAGTACTGGTACTCTGTCATTTATTTATCCGGCACGAATATCAATTTTCAATGGATGGCAGTTCTCGACGAAGTGTGCGTAGCATGTGTTCTCGGATCGTTCCAACTTTATCCCAGGCCTGAGCACGTAGCCTCCCACGTAGAGCTCCACAATAGCGACGCCGACCGGGTAGCCTACCCCCTTTGATGGGTCATAAGTCAGACAACACGTACCAGAAACACACACATACATGAGCCCTGTCGGTAGAATATGCATCGAAACGCTCACAGAGCATGATCATTGCTAGCTCTCGCCTTAGATCCGAAGATCAGGGCCTCTGGCAGTCTCTACGGCGTTGAGCAAACCGATTCGTGACGCCGACCGTTCCTGGCGAGGCGTGTCCACTCCTGAACGAAGAAAACGCGCGGAAAGGCAGTCAGAGATGGGAGAGACCCGCAGCTTATAGGAAGGTCCGATGATTTTTGAGAACTAAGATAGGTGTATGTATATGCATCCTTTTTTAAGTGTAACAACAGTACTCGTACTTCACATCTACGCGGCACGTCAGTGCAGCTGCTGCATATACAGGTGGAAGCGGTCGTGGACAAACGCACGCCCGCCCGGCCCTCAACCAGGAACAAGCTTACACTCGCCCGGCCGTCAGGAAGGAACTCCCACCACAGCATCGGTGAGGGGCGACGCGGTGTATGTGATAAATCGCCAGGGGTTTTGGTGTCGACAAGATCTGTCTGGCACAACTCGTATATTATATACTTGTACCGCTGTTATTGCTGTGAGCCCGTGTTTTGCCAATTATTGTCTAACTAAACGTGGCCTCCTCCAATAAGCGGAAGCAAGCCACGCGAACTTGAGCCGTGTCGTTGCCTTTTCTTAGGGTCGAGATCCATCATTCACGAAAGGCAGGGCGACCTGAGTCTCCCCAAAGGGAGGTCCTCTAGACCCTAGCAAAGAGTATTTCACTCGCAGTGCCTTGGTTTATTATAAGGCCGCCACAAACCCAGTTTTCCATCCCTCTTTGCCTCTCAAAACCGCACGAACACCGACCAGAGCACTTTTTCCGCTAGAGGTTCGATCGATACATGCCTGTAGCCACTGCCTGCGTGAGGCCTTTGGTGCTGCGCCTAGCCACTCACGACATCCCAAGAACGACATGCTGTTAGCCGGTGCCAGCAGAAATAACCGAGCTCCGGCCGCGGCACTGCGGCGCCCAGCGGAGGCCGCGCGTATTGTCTCGCATCGTTGTACCTCCACCGGCGCTCGTCGACCATTGTGACGTGTGCGTTTCATTTTTTAATAGGTTATTTCTCTTTTTTAGGATTGAAGTTCATTTTTTTTTATAAAACGTTCAATAGCGATAACAATTTATTCGATAACCTTATAACTCACCTCTCGCTAATACGGGCCCTCGCCCTGACGCCTGCTGTTTGGCTTCTTCTGTGAGACTGACACAGCACGAAAACTCGAACCTTCGCCACTTCCAGCTGAACTTGGTTTGTGTTAAAGATATGCTACGTGAAACATCGTTTCTGCTTTCGGAGACTCTCGAAAAAGGACAAGATGACGAAATTGAATTACCAACGTCAATAAATAATTTTCAACTGGTTCCATTTTGCTGCCAGTTATATTGAAGTCGTCGCCTCCATAAGCATTGGTCTCGAGTTGCTTTGCAGTAGACAGGTTAAAGCAAAACAAATAAATTCGTACTATTCCACCTGTGTACGGACACAAGAGCATAACTCATTCAGCACGTATGTACGTACGCGTAATTGTTGCGTACTCTGAAGCACCGCCAGAGTGTACGTCTGCTGTTGAATTAGTGGACAGTCGGAAGGACTTTTAACCGACGACATCTTCATGCTGTTAACTCCGCGACCGAATTGTACACGGCTCTGGAGACGACAATGTTGCAGCGACTGTTGAAGTGCAAAGGGAATGAGTGTTACGCTTGAATTTCACCGGGTTCGGGCCAACCACATATATATGCGCAACATGATAGCATGAGTCCCGAGATTGCGATGCCAGGTGGCGGTAACAAAAATACTCTTCAAACCGTCCCTGGGGCATACACACATGTACCGTAATATGAACTGCCTTTCATTCAAGTTCAATCGTGTTTAGTCAAAGTAGTTGCGCTCGTGCTCCATGATTTCGTCATGAACTTTAGAGGTGCACCGCAGATGCGCGTCAGACGTGCCTGCGCCATATGATGCAGCGTGTGCCCGTCACACTGGTACCTACAAACTTGGCGATACGTTGTTGATACTAGGTATGTACTCATGAATGGACGCCGTACCTCCACTCTATGCCATCGATAGCCAACGGCTTGCCCGCCTTCCCGGCTGGCTTTCCACGCGCCATGTGAAGCAATCACTCAACAGTTGTCTTGTGGTCACTCCGAGTTGCGGTCGACCCTAGTTCGATAGACGCATAACGCTTTGTTTGGTCAATCCTCTTCGCCTGTTGCAAACTTTGCGTCGCCACAGTCAGGATATGACAGACAGTCACTGCGCTAGGTATGGGTCGCATCGAGACTAGGTTGTATGAAATATAAAACATAGTCACTCGACACTGATCGGGATTATTGGCATCCACTCGTCCTGGAGCATATAACCTTTCATACTCTTAGGGTGAGGGGTGCTGCAACCATTGCATTCGCATCACAACAAAACAAACAGGTCACCATGCCTAAAGAGAGCACACCGGATGCTGACTGACCCAAACGCATTCTACGATAACGGGGCTTGCACGCTAGCGACAATTTGTTTTTCCTGAGGGGGTTTCTCAACTGCGGGTGTAGCCTGTACTGTTCGTGTGTACACTGTTGATTGTGAAGAGATTAGGTCATTAAATACTTCATTGGAGCGAGTCTGCAATGTTCTGAGAGAAACAATTGTGTAAGACGTAGAGCTTCTGGGGTACAGGGTCTTCCTCGATATTTCAGAGGCACCCATATTGCAGAATACCTCTACTGTGTTCCCACTGCCTTGTGGGGTTCAGCCCCCATGCACATAGCCGGCCCTGTCTCTCTTCTGTCTTGACGTCGCATCAGTACTCGCGACGGCAGCAACGGGGAGACGTTTAATGAACAGCTACTTTAAGAACATAATGTTTTATCCGCACTGCGTGAACCCTCAGTATATAGGTCTCGTACATGCCTCGACGATTGTGTCGGGATTAACTCCGTTACTGCCGGTCCCGTTGTCACGTCACGGCAGTGGCGAGCCTGCACGACAAATTTGACGGCCCCCCGGTTACGCCAATCAGAGGTTTTGAATAACATTTTTTTTAATAAACACGGCACACCACATCATTCGCAAGGGTACCTTCACCAGCGACAACCAATATATCCTTCACGGACCTGGATTCCGGTGTAAGAGATAAGCTTCAAACGGTATGCAGCCCCATTGTCGAGTATGGTGGGTTCAAGTTTAACCCTGCTGGTTTTGGGGTATTGTATTACTATATCTGCTGTTCGAAAGCATTGCGCCTATTTGAAGTATACCCGGGGAAGTGCTAGAGCCGAGCGTTCGAATTCGCCTACTTTGACCAGGGTACTTTGAGTGTTGTGCTCGAAAGTGCCGTGTCGGCCACCTTCGCAGAATGCACTTCACTAGAGAAAACTATCAATTTCTCGACAACTAATGCGACTCCCCAAACTCTTAAGCTACATGTCGATAACTACTTATCGAGCCGATTTTGTTGGTTTCATACCAACCCTGAGCCCTCTGGAGCAGCAGAAACATTCATCACGAGGCGATGTTTTTCTTTTTTTTTAGTTTACGATCAGCATCTGACACAAATGCATACGGTTACGTAAATCGTGAAGAGTAAACACGTATATGTTGCTGTAGTTTTCGTGCTTTATACCGAGTTGTAATCGCAGCGCGGATATCGTTTGCAGCGGCCTGATATCATACGATGCCGTACTCTTTTCGGAGCAAACTATTCGCTGGAGCCTTCCATAAAACTCTGCCTACTCTTTCGGTGCGGGCAAGCTTGCATTATCGTGTTCCAGAGATCGACTCCCCTTCTTCCCTTAGTATTTCTTCTCCTCGGCAGTTGAATGCCCTTATTGATCTGCATTGTTTGGCAAGCTGTCCACTGCCGACGGTCCATTGGACCTAATGAGTACAAAAGCATACACTAACACCAACGCCGACCTCGACGGATCTCTGCTGTACCAAATCCCACTTACATAGCGAATCAATTACAACAATACTATTGCGGGGCTTGATCTGATAGTTAGGTGATTGGGCGAGCAGGGTGAGGACATTGGACTCCGAACGTGTGGCGTTTGACGTTCCCCTGATAGGAAACATGTGTCGAAGTGCTGTCCAGATGAATGCGGGTTAACAAGACTGACTCGGTATAGAAGGCGGGATGCCTTGTACGATAGACGTAGCACTTTTCGGCTGAAACGTTTTCTGGATGTGACTGGGCTCTTGAACCTAAATTCGTCGCATTGTCTTTATTGTTCTTATGTTGCAGAATTGTTCATTTTTCACGGAGGCTATGGAATGGTTCGTCGGGTATACATCACTTGTTGTATGTTCCTCCAAAACATATTGTTGACTTTCTATTTGCATAGAGATTATCTAAGGACAAGTGCCAGAAACATCATAGCGCACCTCTACGGTAGCATGCGATAGCACGGCTACCCTCGCACGTGTCCTACAGATCACGTCGGGCGACCAACACTTTGGTACGGTTCACGATAAGTCTCGTTGAAGGCGTTGTTGAAAATGTAGTGTGGCAACTTGACAGTTGGAGGGAGCGCTCATTGTAGGGGTGGCCGTGATTATCTCCTGTAGGCGTGTTGCTCGGCGGGACGCGTGGATATGAATGTTTGATCATGTGACGAATCGCAATCAAATTCATGAACATATTATGACGCTGAATATGTTGTATCCACTTACACCAGAGCGCTGTCGCCAAATCAGACGCGTATTGCTTAAAACTTCTTGGGTTTTTTCTTTGACGATACCGTTGCGAAAATAGGTGAGGTTGCAGCTGAGGCTATCGTAGCGGTTAACGGGTGCATGCTGTATCCCGGAGATGATTATGAATAGCTTCGTATGTGGCAGAACTCGGGTTGTAACACGCTTGGTCGACACTCAATACCGCTTGTCTCACAGGTTGGATCCATTCCTAAGAGTTCAGAGTAATGACACTGTATGGGTGGCGGCTTATTTTCTCAGCTCCTCGCACTATTAGAAAGTCACCAGAATCTTGACTTCGAAATACGGTGCTCGCACAACCTGACCATCTGTTGATTCGACTGATTAAAGCGTAGGACCCAGTACTCCAACAAATATTCGAGCTCAACTTGTATTGCTACGTGGTAGGTGATCACTTGAGCAGCAACGTTCGACATTTACCTGTACAGCCAGACAATGCAACCCCTAGACTTCAATACTTCGTCTACGGAATATCTAGCGTGTGCGCAAACGACGTTCATAGCACGTGACCTATTCGCGGTGCACTTTACCAAAACGTATTGTCCCTTACCGTAAGCAATATTGGTTCCGAATAGGTACGGTTTATGTTGCGATCACACATCGGAGTCATCCCACGGTAGGGGAGGAGCATCATTTTATGTGCTCCTCACATGAGAAGCTCAATATCTCACCCGAAACATGAATTCGGCAACATTCGTTCGCACAACCCGACCAAACTTTCCAATGCGGTAGTCCAAAAACAAATATGCCAGTAACATTATAATGGTATCCGGTGGTTACTCACGTGAGGAGCACAGACGTTCAAAAAATATTGAGCCTGAAAGCGGTACCCCTACCGTGGGATCGCTCATCGCAACATACATGATGAGCTGTAAGATGCTGAGATTATTGTCGATTTGTGTGATGAGTTTGTGCGAGAATTCACTAAACGACCAGTGCAACTAAGCAGTAGTGCTTCACATACTTCGATAATTGAAGAAGTCGTTTGTTTAACTGCTCTGCAGGGTATTCTACTGACGGTAATTATAACTACTATATAATTGTAACTACTGTAGGTAATTAACTTGTAGCCCTTGTATGTTAAGGAACATCGTATAGGATGTTCCTCTAGGCGCGTTTGAGGCTTGATCCTTTGTAGCACGATAGCAATAGAGCATGAATCTGAGTGCATGCTTTGTGAACATTTATTCAGAACAACGTGGACAACACAGTTTGAAGTCGACGATTGTTTTATGTCCTCTAAGGTGCGAGTACCCTACGGTGGGTGATATTTCAAATATAGTTCCATACAACGCGTTCTTATTTGAACTCTTTCACGATCAACCACGAGAGATCACCACGCTCTCCGGGAGGCGAGCAGAGCCCCGTGCACGATATTGCCTGTCACATTCTACATTTGCTGACTAGCGGCAGTCTACTTTTTATTCGGCCGTGTTAAGTAACAAAAACAGCACATTGGTTTATGTCTACGCCCGCGCTCTAATTGTATTTTGCATACCTAACGATACCTCGACGATGTCCAAAGCCAAGCATCATTGCGGCTAATCTACACGAGAGGCTGCATAAGAGAAACGCAACTAGCAGGAGGGGATGCGGGTTGCAATATGGTATGGGTGGGGCGATCGACCATGCTTACCGTCTTGATGAGATTCGGGGCTTCACAATACAGCCACTACTCGCAATGCCACGTGTCGCAGCTGATATTAGCTTTACATTAAATATGTTGCAGGTACTCACAGTTCATTGACAAACCTCACTTTATGCCACTGTACATCACGGGGTATATATAGATGTATATACCAAATAGCACTCCTTATAAACGCGTTACGCTCCACACCCAGTGGGTATTTACTGGGCGGAGACTGACAGCCCAATCAAAGTATGTTCCTCTTACGTAGGCAACCCTACGTGATGCGGCTGACATAATGTGTTGGTATCTCACGGTATCAATCCAAATGGGCGTAATAAAGAACGCTTGTTGTTGACATTCGTTCTCCCTTTCAAAGAGATACTCGGAGAAGACGGCACATCAGTAATAACAATGTCGACAAACATCTGATTTTCTCACGCACGCCAACATAACATTCATGACACGAATACCTCCCTCTGTATAATCTATTTGATGACAGGTGCAACAGACCATGAAGCGCGGTTATCGGACATCACGGTTCGTGTTTTAGGCGATACACTGCGGCTGTGTACTCGGACACACACGTTTCGTATACCCCTGGAAGTGTCTAGTATTCTCAAGCTAGCAAACCACGCCCGATTACATCAAAACACGCGCAATATACGCTATGCTGCGAAGGCATGTGTAAGGTGTGTCAACAGCCTGCCAGTGTCGACATATACATTTACGAAGTACTCACATTTTTGATCAGCATATGGAATCGAATAATCAAACAGCATAAAGTGCGCCAGTGATCGTGATTCTGAGTTTTGGTATTCGCCAGCGAATAGCGGACACAAGACAAGCCACTGTGACAAATTTGTTTGGTAAGGCCTCTTTTTGGTAGACGGCTGCGGCTGTCGCAGTCGTGCTCGACGCGAGGAACTGAAGCTGTTGCGGCTTAGACACAATCACCCCTTCTACCGTATATGTCACGTATGATATGCGTGTGGTTTTATATTTGGTCCAGGTAATTTTGTGTACGAAACGCATGTTCGGCTGTGGCAGCAACCGCTAAAACCTCATATGGGTGCTGATACTGGCATCGACAGGCGATACCCGCATCGGCCGAACGCCTTGATCAACGTGTCTGCTAGAACGGATAGCTTTTCGATCGCATCGTCTTTAATTTACATTCCGGTGAAGGTCGTGTGCGGCAATACACCCCTTATGACGCCTCACGCAAACGAACGTTTGATAAAATGTTGGTCCGAATTTTTCACTCGAGAATGTTTTGAACTGCAATTCGCGGTGTATGGTTCAGGTGTGAATGTCCTCGATTTTAAGGCGATTTCACACAGACAAACTAAAACCACAGTACGCGAAAAATCGTTGATGAATGCTGCCTAAAGTGCCGCGCAAACGATAGGGCAAGCACAGCCGGCAATGGTGTTGTACTGGACACGGTGCTAAACTAAGGTTGGGATCTATATATTGCGAATGACATTGTCATGATTTTTATCTCTTTGGTGAGAGAGAGATAATATTCCCCTCAGCCAGATACCTGTATCACACCCCGCTGAAATCCCTTAAGTATATCGACTAGTCATTTTACGGTCTCTCTACTGTATCACCACGATAATATCATATCGGCCTGGTTCCTAACTAATACGGCATACAGTTGTCTCGGATGACAAAGCGTCGTAATTATACGGTACCATTCGCCTTCTCTAACACCGAGGCAATGTGCGACTGCTGTTTACCGTTCTCTTAGTTGTGTTCTACCCCGAGCTGTCCCTTGTCCCCGGCTGTAATTTCAATGACACGAGGAAAGCAGGGCATGGTCGGGGAACGACGGAAGCATGACACAAAGTCCAACACAAGAGAAACGGTTCTGACGACCGCCCTTACAGACGACCTCGACCCACGATCCTTGTTCGAGTCCGCACGCGCACAGTAACAATATGTTTGTGATCACGCTCATCGCCCAAAGAACGCACCGCTACCTTGTCTGGCCTGTTTCTCTCGTGCGTTTATTATATTTGTGCCGTTGGCGTAAAACGTCACGTCACCCCGAGGGAAGCAGCGCACGGCGTGAATTACATCCGAATTGGCGGCCAACAACTCGTGTGATCGCACCATCAGGAGATATTTCAAACATGAAAACACAACCACAAACTCTCTCCACGCCCCTAGAGGGCGTGGCGGTTTCTTCAGAGACAAGCATACCGACCGAACCCGGTAGGCCGGCCCGGCGATGCGTTTCTGCCGCTACGTGGACTTGTGCAATGCCTCTCGACGCCAGGGGGCCCACGGGAGCCGTGACCGGTAGCTCCAGCTCTACGTGCAATCGATGGAAACCCCGCGCCGTCGCCAATTGGCTGTGAATCGTTGTCGACGCGCGACACCACAAGGCGAGCCCGATCAACAATCAGGCTTCGCACCGATCCGAGTCACTATTACGGGGGACCATAGTAAATAGGACCTGCGGCACACACTAAAACCTACATATTTATCTATTTTTACTAACAAAATTTGGTCCTGTTTACTATGGTCCTCCGTAATAGACCCCCAAAAAAATAAACACTCCTTACAAACCGGGAACATGTGAAACGTACTTCATAATGGGCGACCAGAGCCGTATCTGCACTAAGAGAAGCTCGCAAATGAATCACCGGCGACTTGGATGTCACGGTGTAGGTACACAGACTCCCGCTGGCGAGGCGCCCGTCGTTACGTTGGCTACGCTGCTGACTGACGGAGCCCGCTCCTCCTATTCGAGCCCCCAAGGTGCGGCCGAAGAAACCTTCCGCGTCCGAACCGACAGCCACGACAATCCGTCCACACGTAACAGTCGCCGGTCAGATTGTATCTGGTGTACACCAGTCGCCGGTCAGTTTGTAGCTGGCCTACACCCACTGCCGAGGACGCGAGCGGAAAACGCTCTGTCGGTGCAGGCGGTGGCGACAAGTGAGGGTAGGAGGGCGTCTCCGACGTTTGTTTAACGTTGTGGGAGGACATGAACGGATCTTCCCTCTCCGCCCCTTTAGCGTTCTACGCTTCGCCTAGTGTGCCTGCTATTCGATGCGACGTACCAATGCGTGAATGTACAACGTAACAGTTTGTGTTCGACCAAAATACATGTATACACGTACATAAAACTTGATATATTATATACCGTTCCAGTAGTAGCCTTGACATTGCTGTCAGAGCCAGGGATGGTGGTCGTTTAGATCGTGTCAGCAATGACGGCTACAAACCTCGTAGAGGGTTAAGTATATATTCGCAGGCGTCATCATGGTTGTTTTTATTGTGCGCGAGAAGAGTTCAAGCCCTCCGCGTTGTCCTCTAATGCAACGACCTTTTTAACCTCTCATCGAACTGCGGGGCAGTCAGAGTATCGAGATTTGGAAACTACGAACAGAGTGCCACCCTACAGTGCCTGACAAGACTATGCTCACCACCATGGCCTCGATATTTAACCACGCCAGTTTCATTGTGTTTTTTTCACTACAGCAGGAGTATGCGTAATATTTGCAACATAATGGCCACCCGGAAGTAACAGCACCAAAGGACTGTCGTCGTAGTACGACGGACAGTATATGCGTTTATTTCAAATTGATAAAAGTGATGTCTGTGCCATACCGCAGAACACCTCAAACATAGGTTAGCTGCTCCCATATACCGGGTTGGCGACGTGAACAGCCCTGCCGCACAAACGTTCACAGCACACGTAGCTGTCGTCGGTAGCCAAAATCGCCTGTCTATACTCTTCTCGTGTGGTTCTGCAAACAAATACAGAAAAATCGATAAACAAGCAATTTCCAACACGATAAATTTCGTTTTAATGTCCCGTCAGATTTCGAAATAGTTGGCCCCTGTAAGAAGTTAGCAATTTGAGCCGCACAACGGCAATCAATCCTCGCAGAACACGGAGTCGTCATCGATGTCAGCACTGCGTATTCATCTCTACTTTTTTGGTTTTACAAGAAGCTGAACGAGAAAACGAGAGCACTCAATCAATAATCACAATTCGTACACTTACGGGATCCTACAAGTTTCAGACTGAAGAAAGCGTAAATCAATGTGTGTGGTTGATTGTCAGGGGGTTTACAACATTAGTCGAACAGCCGCCACCCAACTTGAAGCCCACGGCGCTGTCTTCGATGCCAGAATTGCATATTTGTACATTCCTTGTGTGTATGAGCCACCCCCCGGCCGCCCCACCAGTAGTATTCATGGGGTTCCTTGGTTACGCGAGCAAAGTGGATTGAACTCTCACCGAGATAGTCTCCTGTCGGTTTCAAGCCGAAGGGGGGGGGGGCAATTATACTATATAGTTGGTTGTGAACATGCTAAATGTAATAGCAACCCCTATTAGCAGAACATGGGGCTGGTATCGTAGCCGTAACTGCCTATCACTACTCTCCTCTCCTCGTGTGTTTCCGTATCTTGAGTAACGAGGGGTAGGCAAAAACAATACACTTAAGTACACATCGCTACCTTCCAGTCATTTGTCGGTTTTAAGCATGGTGTGACCCCGAGGTGTCGTGTGTTGGCCCCTTGCCAGGGTTGACAACACAAACAGCGACACGACCGCACATATGTCGATGTCAGCGTGCGGTAAACAAGCCACTCGTATGCTAAGTACAACCAGCGCGTTTCCGGTCCTGACGAAAGCATATGTAGCGTAAGAGCTTGCGTTATAGCACAACTATATATCCAACGAGCGCGCATCAAGTTCAACCCAACACATGGCACAATACCCAACCCTATGCTCACGCATCTTGTACTGAATATATGTCAACCTCTTGCGTTGAACCCACCCGCGTAAGGATGCCTGACTCAGTATGCGTCATTGCGTTTTGTTGATTACACAACCGTGTTCTGTTCGTGGAGCTGAGCTCAATGCTATGTTCGTGTGTCTTTCTACTTTCCTTAACCCCCCCCGGATTATGACCGGCCCAACAAGTAATAGTGATGACGCGTTGCTCACACACTCCATGCCAAGAGTGTCTGAGCTCCAACACCGACGGCAATAGGGTACTGAGATACTGCAAGCAACACGCTGAGACAGGCATGGTACACGATGTTAGCAGGCTTTACTCACACCCCTTTTGCATCAAGCAAGCAAGCGGCAACAACAAGGGCGGCAAAGGGGAAATATACTGCAATCAATCAAGTTCCGCGACCGGCATGGTCAATATATTCAGGGGGCGTTGCTCACATGACACCTGAACAGGTCGGTCGACGTTCAATGCCGTCGGCATCGAGGAGACAAAGTACTGCGAGAAGCAGGCTCATGAGGGCATGGTGAACGTCATCAGGCAGCCGTTGCTGGTACAAGACTTGAAAGAGACAATCGACTTGTGTTATTGCCGGCCTCAGAAATCCGGTGTACTGAAAAGAACATGCTGATAGTAGCACATCCATAATGTGGTTTTGCTCACATTACACCTGCGCAAAGCGCGCTACGTTTGAGCTCGTCGGCACCAGGACACGGCCGTACCGTAACCAGCTCACTGTCGAAGGTATGGTGGTTGTCGACACTAGGCGGAGCTCACACCATTCGTGCCCGACCTACCCGATCTTCAAGGTAGCATGGAGCAAGAAGAAGTTGCTTTGTAGGCAACATGCGGCCCACGACGTAGTGGACTGGGTCAACTGAATCTGTTCTCATGAGTCCCACACGGGGCAGCCGAGCTTCAATGTCGTCGGCACCAATCACCCGCCTTACTGCTAGAAACACGACACGTCGGTGTGGCGAACGTCGTCACCCGACGTTGCTTATACAACTTGCCCCCGAAGTTCCCGACATTGTATGACGCGGGCAACATGAAGGCTTTGTAGTGCAAGCACCACTCCAAGAAAAGTATGGTTTCCGTCCGCAGCAAGCTTTGTTCCCGTGCCTCGTGCATAAAGTGCCAAGTGTCGGCCGTGATATACTGTGGTTCGGCTTCCGATTGCGGCCGCCACAAGATCGATCTTCCGGCCGGTTCGGTGGTCGTTTTGAACGCAAGATACATCGTCGCCGGTTGTAATAAGATGTGTAGGTGAGGCCTCATCGGAAAGCAGCCAACTCACTGCCCAGATCACGGAGTTCTCGCAGACGGGCTACAACACAACGTGGAAGAACTACCCATCAAGAATTATCTGGTAGCTAGTTAGACGGAGACAACTTTCACGTGAACACTACGTGCACGTTTATATTTTATTCGAAATACAGCAGAACATGTCGTAGGAACCGTTTGGCCAGTCGTCGGGACGTTCACAGTCAGCCTCACCTGTAGGGGATATTTTGTGCTTAAACGAGTTTTCCGAGATTCGGTTCAACCGAGAGATGTCATCTACCTAGCTTGTCGAAAATTTGTGGAGAGTTGATTCAGAAAAATACTACAGGGGTCCGCATAACAGTTAGACCTGTTTTTTTGTAATTATGACGAAACCTTTTCTGAAATAACAAATGCAACGAATCACACACCGTTTGTGTCCAACGGTGCCGTGAGTAAAAATGAAAATTCGCGTTTGCGTTTTATTTTCATGTCTTTTTTGTTTAGTATTCACTTTCGAAGGCAGATTTCGTGCGGGATTGCAAACGGCCATTTTTCAATACACCTATTTCCCGAAGGCTATAAACATAACATTCTAGACACAACATTCAAACCGTGGTCACAGATAGTTGTGATGATAGGCTATACGATCATCATGCAACTTGTTTTAGTGAACAATGTTAGTTTTTGATGGCGCTGAAAACAAATCCGTTTCTAGTTTTTTTCCAGGTTTTTTTCCAGGAAAAAAACCAGAAACGGAAATGTTTTCAGCGCCATCAAAAATGATTTGTTTTCACCAAAACAAGTTGCGGGATGATTGTATAGCCTATTACCTCAATTCTCCGTGATCACATTTTGAATATCTTGTCTAGGATGTTATTTTCATGGCCTTCGTGAAATAAGTGTAATGAAAATTGGCATTTGGAATCCCATACAAACTCTGCCTTCGAAGGGGTATACAAAAACAAAACATGAAAACAAAATAGACACAAACGCGAATTTTCATTTTTACTCACGCCACCGTTGGGCACACACGGGGTGTGATTTGTTGCCGTCGTTCTTTCAGAAACTGTATCAGCAAAATAAAAAACAGGTCTAACTTTATTCGGACCCCTGTATTTGGTGGATATAATAGGCCAGCTAAGGCTAGGCTATTGCAACCTTTTGCACCCAGCACGTTAGCCCGTTGGTAAGAAAGTACTTGAGACAGAAGTATCGTGAATTCCGTTAGGTGGACGGCATGCAACAGACTACGTTTGCGGGGTCTATATAACGTGGCGGTTTTGTACGCCTCGTTGTAGGACAACTTCGAATCAACGCCTTCTTGATCACGTAGTGTAGATCTTTTTTTATGATTGGACGGAACAAGCCCTTTGAGGTCGCTGGTATGTTGCGTCGCATAGTTAGGACAGGGCTGCCAGACATGGTTTGAACATATAGTGTTCAGGGCCGCGATAAAGACTTACAGCTTAAACTTGGAGTTGAGACATGATGTCCGGCGACGACAGGAGAGCGACATCAAATTTTATATTTACAGCATACCAACAAAATAACACCCTCCAAGTATGACGTTGTAACATTTTGAGAGACTGAGGTTGGCATTGCCGTTAAGGGTCCAGGCAGCTTGCTGTGTCGTGGAAGGAGATGGAGGAAATAGGGAGAAATTAAGAAATAATCCCTATAATTATAAAAACAAAGGTGGTAACGATATGCTGAAAACGAAGAAGGCCATAGAGTTTTTGTCTACCTGTGAAAACGAAATATTCGGGGCTTAAGGTTGGTCGCGTCTAAGTATGGTTATCGCGCTGGAGGCGGACGCCCGTGAATCGCTCCACCACCTTGATATGGCCCAAGCACGCGTACATCCGACGTACCTCAACTTACGGCGGGGACACAACGCCGACACTAAAAATAAAACAATATATATTGGGGACAATAATACACGTCCCCGAACTCGAGATTGGACTGAGGTTATGTGGGAAATTTCTCGACATACTTTTGTTGTGCGAAACAAATCGGAATTATCACACTTCACAACCGTGACACATATGGCTCAGTGCATCAAAATACGTCGACACCAAAAAAATTCCCTCCGCAGGGAAGTTTGAATGTTGGTGATCAATGCTGTGCACGAAGATATATGATGAGTAATACAGCCGAAACAGAAAAAAACGGAATTTAAACCATCGCATAAATATATAGCCTCACGAAGTAACACTGGGAAAAGTTATGATCGACTTTCGCCGAACGCAAAGCGATGAAACACCCCCACGCACGATACACGATACTGTCCGCGCTCAATGCCTCAATTATATCGTACCCGTGCAGTTCATCCGAAATATATCCAGATTTACAGAGAGTTGTGCCGAGCAGGAAACTGTACGAGCGCAAAATGGCAGTAACAAATTTCTGGTACTACACCTGCCGAGACATTCGTACTTGATGTATGTCAGCAGGGACGACCAGTACGACAGCCTAAACCTCCACTGTTACAGCTGACAAGTAACTGGGTGGTATCACAACCTTCTGTGAACCAGGTCAAAACACCACCCTATTGCCACCCCGTCACGACGGCTATCTTGTCATCCCTACTGAACGATATATCAGGTGGTATCAGATCAATACCGCCTTTTAAAAATTATTTTTTGGCGTCACGTCGAATGATCCCCTTGTGACGTCTCATATCGTGGGCAATTTGAGCATACCGTTTGAACCAAGTGCTGGTGGGCTACCTGAGCATCTCGAACAATTTTCGAGCGCGAAGTACGGCCTTCGTTGCCAACAGGAGCCCACAAAGCGACATCGCGAATATAGAGCTGGGTGTAAAACATATAGCATCGGTGCCGCCCTTCGCTAAGACTGCCCTACATGCGTGTGAGTACCTGGTTAATCTCAACTCGAGGCCTCATCTTACCAGTTTATTTTAAGTATGCGCCAGGTCCAAAGGCGGTGAGGCTCCAAAGGCTGAGATGTAAAACCAACGAAGTACCAAAGCATACACGCCAAAACTACATTCGTCAGGGCATCCCCTTGACGTAGCCGGCAAGTTCTACTTTAGATGCCCTTTTTGAGCCCGTAATCAAACAACTGCATGCATGTTTCATTGTATCCACCATATAAGCATGTAACACTTTCAAAACGAACTTTCGATTTCTACGCGAAATACGCGACCCTTTCCAGCACCCTTGGAAAGGCGATGACTATCAATCGTGCCCGGAAAGGATCCGACAGTGCAGACAAGCCCGCCTTCAACGGGCCCGTGCTCTCCGCAGTGAGTAGGTTGCTTCCGATCGAGTCCCCAACGCGTCACTTTCTTACATCCAGCGATCTTGCAACTTGACTTGAAGTTAATCACAGGGCCGCCTGATATGTCGCCTTTATGATGCAGTGGGCGCAGTTTCCGTCAGCAGACCCCATCCCGGGAACTTGAGGCAAGAGTGGTGCGAACAACGCTTGCTTTTGATGTCCCCCCTGCCGCCCACAGCATGTTGCTTGCAGTACTTCGCCGCTGTACTGCCCTCGACGTTGAAACTTGGTATCTTCGTGCAAATATTATGCGAACAACGCTTGCTGAAAATATTCACCATGCCTTCGGCAGCATGTCGGCTGCAGTACGCCGCCGCTTTACTGCCCTAGATATTAAAGCTCGGTTGATTTGTGCACGACTCGTGTGAACACCGCCTGCTACTAACACCAACCATGCCGTCGGCGGCATGTTGGCTCCAGTACGCGGCCGCTTTACTGCCCTCGACATTGAAGCTCGGTCGCTTTGTGCATGAAGGATACAAGTAATGCTTCCTGCAAACATCTATCATGCCGTCGGAAGCATGCTGTCTGCAGTACGCCTCTTTGCTGCTCTGGACATTATACTTAGGTCGCCTTGTGCAGGACACATGCAAGCAACGTCCCATCTTCCTCGAAGATTTCGTCAGCGATTAAATGCCCCATGCAGCTCAGCCGAGGCGTTTTCCAGATAAAAATGTCGTTGGGCTGACCTGTGTACACCGGCAGTTCGAAACATCCACGTAACAGAAACAAAAAATAATTTCAGGGTTGCGCAAACATCATATTCCACAACTTTTATGTTTATCAATAAGCTTATGATATACGTACTGTGATACGAGACACCAATTATGAGTTTTATCGCGGACGATGCGTTTAGCATCAGACGCGCAAAAAACTGGAACCCGTCTTGTTCAGTTTCCGACGATTGTTTTCATATGCTTACGCTGGCAGAAAAAGGTGTCAAATACAAGCCAGGGGGGTATACAAATGATTCGCAGATACATGGAGTCAGTCGTCAAATGTTTTTACTGGTGTTATACTGTTTGCTCCAACCATAAAATACGGCGTGGATGATAGTATTGGTTCAACAAGCAGCAGCGATGTCAAGATGCCTTGCCAAAACCCATACCAAAAGCATACCGTGCATCACCGAACCCAACAAATTTAACATGGGGAACATATGTCAGGTGACGACTTGTAGTGGCGATAGATAGTTGTGCCGTCGTTTCAAGGAAGGGCTCGCTGTCGATGGCGAAGGTAGGGACGATCGCACTGGTGGCCATTAAAATCTGTTGCTGGTTATGGAACACCTTCGCATCGTCCGACGTATGCTGTACGCGAAGCATTAATGGAATGTTGTATGGTACAAGGACAAAACTCCCCCTAATGTGGGTTTGACTTCAGGGCGCCGGACTGCTCGCGTCGTGCCCTGCGGATTACTCACTTAAAAACAAGACACACTATAGACTGAATCCAACCTCGACCATGGACAAGCAAAGAGAGGTTGCGGAAAACTGGGGGCTAGATCTGGTATAACATATGTGCCACATGTACTCCGTATTCCACCGGTAGTTAGTAGACCGACACCACAAATGGATTAGCACTAATCTCGATATGACATTCAATTATTCGTACAGTAAGCATTAACGGCTGCCCCCGCAAGTCGGTGTGTACAGTGTATTCGCTAGTTCGAGGAGTTCGTTCATTGTGCATTTCGAAACTGTCCAACGAGGAGATGTGCTGTTAATGTAGTTGAAGGCTATACCACGTAGGTCCCTGTACTGAGAGGCTTCAGGACCATCGGACAGTGAACCTGTGATGCATTCTGTTACACTGTGCATAACATTTGAGATGAAACGTGTTTGCTGTTCGTACGTGCCCATAAGAGCATGAACCATCTGCTAGCCCAGATAACTCACTGTAAAAACTATCGCAACGAGATATACCGTACAGTAGATGTATACGGTCATATATTGTATTTTTTATCTAGGGTGCTTCGATGGCAACCAATGACCGTACCGGTTGACTATTGATGACTCTTCGTCGGCAAACGCCGCCGACAAAACACCGATTAAGCAGCACCGTGAAATCTGGGGCAAAGTTGATGCAGACGAGGGTCGATGTTTGCAAGTCACAGACATTGTATGCGCAAAAGTATATGAACAAAACACGAAACACTGACAACGGAGGGGTGTGGTGCATTGATATAATACAACGCTTGTTGCTTGGCCAACACCAAAAGGGCATCCCGCCAACCATAATTATTGACGTGTAGCAAGTCGAACGGTAAAACAAGCTTACACCCGGCCATTGTATAAACGTCGTTCCACAGTAACAGACGCACCGTAGAACAGGCACAGCGCTCGTCTCGTCGAGCGCGTCGGTCGTGCGAGGCCGACACACATATATACGTCATTTAATACGAAGTACATGCAAATGCCCGTGGAACGTCGCATACATCAGTGGCCCCACCAACAGCAGCACGGCATCAGGAGACCCATACGCTCTTAATGCTACTTCTGCAGAAGTAGAAACGGCGGCAGCATAATGCGACGACAACATGGCAGTAGAAGGACAATGTTCGTGTTGTTTTCGCTCACCTAAAGACCGCACCGCTACTACCACTACTACTACTGCTACTACTAGTAATGCCACTACGAGTGCCTGGGTTCCTTGACTCACGATAGAGGCGCGTCCAGCTTGAGCATCGATGACATTCAAGAATCCAAACGCTTGAGCACATAACCCGGAAATAAAGGGCGCATATACACGTACACATACTAAAATAGAACATCCTGTGCATTTCTTGACAAATTAAAATACCAGGTTTAATAGTGTTGCTAGGGAGTAAATGATCATTCTGATCTAGAGATCAAGAGCGATGAAAACCAAGACCCCATGATGCAGCTGTGATGTCCAGTTATTTACGAAGCATGTTGAATGCTAACGCCGCGATAGCTGTGGTGGCACCCACGGTAGAAGTCAAACCCTTTGCACAATAATCAATATGGTTTCGGAGGCCAAACATATGCACGCAGAAGGTTGTGTAATGGAAAGCAAGCTCTTGAGAGCTCGACATGTACTTGTTCGGCCGAACAATTCCTGTATATGAGCGTGGAGTCTCTGATTGTACGGGTCCGGTAAGGGTGCATTCGAGGTTTTTCGTGAAAAAAACAGGTGGCAGAACTAACTGCACCAGCGTTGCCTGTTGGTTATGAACGGTGTATGAAGCAGTTATGATTCTAGTAAAAAACAAAAGCGCTCGCTAATTGGACATTGTGTTCTAAATCGCGCACAACGAGATCGGCGTGAAACCAAATGTGGTTGGTATAGTCCACCTCACGAGCGAACGTTTGCAGTAATGAATATTGGTTCGTCGGGGCTCCAGCGGCTGTTACGATGGCAACAGCAGCATGCCTGGGTGCTAAGGAAATAGGTCACTCTTGTGTACGCAAGTGACCTAGCAGGCCACCACCTTTCCAGACGAGCTGGCATCATTTATAGTTGCCAGCCGGGGTCAGCATTGACAAGGTCTTCACAAACTCTGACTGAGGTCGCCTGTCGGTGGGATATCTAATCAACGACGACATTAATATGGAACGGGTGTGTCCTCTAACCACTTCTTGCTAGTCCACAACGGTTCTGTCGTTCACGAGATGCACACGATCATCTAACGCAGACACGCGGCGTCGAGAACTACTGTAACGCGAAACAACAAAAATAGATATGGGCTGTGGCCGGTACGGTTTCAGTCCTGTTAACGATAACGGGAGGCGGTGCGTAGAAGGCGTTGTGTAGTCGCCGTAGAAAACGATACGCTAAGTGGCGTATGTGACAAGCGGCCCACGGAGGAATAAAAAACGCTTGCACTTTCTTAAACAGAGGCGGAGGACAGATATCTACAATCGATATAGTGGGCTAGACCCACAATCTACACCATCACAGACGCGTTACTTCCCGATCGTATTTGGAACCGGTCGTTCGCCCAAACACATCTAAACATCTGATTTTCCTAATTGAGAATTGCCTTTCCGATGCGAATGAAAATCAAAAATATTGGTTTTTGAATTGTAAGAGATGTACTTCCCATACAGTCATTTTTTTCACTGTCAACTAGTGCCAGTTGGGACACCCGTCGATAACAAAAAAAATACAAAATCGGCATCGGCAGTTTCAAGATATCGAGGATTCGAGAAAATCTGTATTTATGGGCGAGGGACCTCGCTCATAAATGCAAGTTCCCTTAAATCCTTGAATTTTCGAGCCTGCCAAGGCCGGTTTCAATTATTTTTTCGTGGATCGATACATACCATCGAAGAAAATATTTTCTAGGTCAAATTTCGATCGTGAGCGAAATACAACTCTTAAACAATAACAAAGTGCTAAAATCGATTTTCATTGTCATCGGAAAGGCAATTCTCAATTAGGAAAATCGGCTGTTTCTACGCTTGACAATATTTTAAGGATTTGCCCCGCCCGCTCGATCTTGATGTCGCGGCATCCACATGACACAAGAATAACGACTTCGGGAGTTCTTGCGTGTTTTACGTTTATTCACGCCTCCATCGCGATGTCACCTCTGGCAACAACATATAATGAGGTAGAGGTGCACAATTTACTTTCTGAAACGCCTTGCATGATGAGCTCTATACCCCGCCCAAGAAACTGATGTTCCCGGAAAGTGAAAGTGCAGCCTGATGGACGAAACTCATGCCATCACCTAGGCACATCAAAAATCAGATTTCCAAAACAAAATGACAATATGACGGTTTTGGTTTATAGGGCCTCAGTGTTCAGAACATAGTTAAGCCAAAGGTGTTACTGCAATGATCGACCCACTTCTTGTAAGGCTTGCAGTGCTGGAATTCCATTTGCTTTACCTTAAAAAAAATGAGACTATTGCAGTTTGTTCTTCTCCTTGGCTTACATTCCGTCACGACATACTTTGCGTATCTCTAGGAAACATTGATGAGGACGGACACTACGTGTACTGATGGAGCTGGTTAGAGAAGAAGGTTTAATGTGAATAAAACCCACACAGATCACACGCACTATTGATTCCCAAAAGGTTTAACCTAGAACTAGCAGGGCAAATGTAATCCTCGTCTGTATGGAAAGGTGTAACCTAGAACTAGCAGGGCAGATGTGTTCCTCGTCTGTATGGTCTGGCCCATGCTGCCGCTTGGTATCCGTATACTCTGCACCGACAAGTTGGCTGGGTCCGCACATTCTGCAGTGGGAAGTGACTACAGTATGTCCTACAATATGTGACAACATGGCCTACATGTCCACAACATTTCTGTCAATATGATATGATACATACGGCGCAGGGTAACCATGCACATGTATTCATTCGGCCAACCAACCCTTGTACCGGCAGCCACGGTATGCACTCAGCTAATGCACTCAGGCACGTGATGAAGCGGAATAACGAATAACACAGCAGTTTGGTATTATGCGCTGTACCAAGGACTGCTTCACTATTTACCCGCAGCGATGACCGCGCATGTCGTTATCGATGTAGACGACTCCAACCTCATAACGTCCAGATAATACACATAGATCCGGAAGTGCGGAAGGTAGCTGTTTGTTTCGAAGCGCCCGTTTAAGGTCTCGTGGGGTATACGGAGAAATTCGAAACAACGGACTCGCGAACTAAAAAAAACAGCAAAATAAAAATATGCTAGACTATGAAGAGCCTATGGGGAAATATGGACAAATTTGCGAATAAGTCCATAGGGTCGACCACGAGACACCCGAGGCGGAATCACCACGAGACATGGCAAAAGCGACCACGCTGCCTAGGTGGCATTGGTACTGCTACTGTAGTTTACGCCGGATATCTATGTCCCAGGGACGAAATACCTCGTAGGTGTCCAAGTGTGGTGAGAGGCTCGTTACTACACTTGTATAGCGGAAAGTTTATTTTTCGAGATAGAACCGAAGTATGGAAGGGACCACCTTAATGGGCAAGCGGTGTATCTGAATCAAGAAATGAATCATCAACGGCAGCCTAAACAAGA
The DNA here is from genome assembly GCA_008828725.1 of Saccharina japonica. NCBI lineage: Eukaryota > Phaeophyceae > Laminariales > Laminariaceae > Saccharina > Saccharina japonica. The sequence continues at coordinate 693,779 of MEHQ01001139.1, forward strand.
ACCAACATATGTAGGAGTTTTCGACTGGCGGTTGGTCGTAAGTATCGTCGTGGCGAAAATAAAACGGTTGGCTGTTCATATAGCCACTGCCCAGCGACAAGGGAACGTATGCCACGGTTTATCACAACAACAAGGTGGCTGCGTGCGTCTGTGGGGGGCGCGGTCAGCGTAGTTTGTTTTGTTTGTGGTTTCAAGACAACATTAACAGGAGCAGCGGAAGCAGCAGCAGCAGCAGCAGCAGCAGCGATGGCAAGATGTGGTGAATATTCAGGGCAACGACGTACTCCCCCCTTCTCGACAATGCTCTTGTCCCACCTATCGTCCACGACACAGGAAAGGTCCTGCACGGGGCTGGCCACCCACATGCAACCTCACTCAGCAGCAGTACAACAGCATTGCCCACACATCTGCGTACAATTTCAGCTGTTCAGAACAGCTACGTCGAGGGGGCCCGTAAGTGATTTTTCGACACCTCACGTCGAACTATTCAACTTCGACCCTCACGACAGGGGGGTTTACCTGACACCGCCCCCTCCCTCTGCGCTAAAACAATAATTAAAAAAAATGAAAACAGGGGGCGATAGAGAACCCCCTCCTCCCCTGCTTGATACAAGGCCTTCCATAGTACTGTAATACTGCTGGCCGGCACTGCGACCTATAAACCGCAGCTGCGTAGTGAAAGCGACTGCAGCAGGAGTGTGAGTGGTACAGAGGAGCTATGAGCTCGCTCCAAGGTGGACCAGAGGGCCCCTAAGACTAGTGAAATCGGCAGGCTTGACTGGATAAGCACTGCATGAAGAAGGTCGTGAGGGAGGAGGGTATCGCGTGGGTCTCACACTATGAGAACGACTACGGCGGCGGAAGGCCCTCGATCATGAACGAGCCAGACAGCATGAGCTCTCGGGAGAGCATCAAACCTGAGGGCCACGTTTGCGACCAACAGCATGAGCACCAGACTTTACAGCAGTACTGCCTGTAGTAGAATTCTTTGGAATGTTTGTGCTTCAGTGTGCGGACCTCCACGGACTGTCTCTTGTCGTACATATATGGTACCCTCAGTATACGTACCAGTCCAGTATTAATAATAGGGGAGTGATAAATGTGCCCCCGGGGGCACATCTCTTAACGACGCCCCCGGGGGCCCTTTTTGCTTATTGCGCCCCCGGAATTGGGGCTGATTACAAAGCACACCACCGCGAGCGATTACGACGACCGTAGAGCAGCAGACCTGTCTGGGAATTGTCTACTGCATGTGCTGCTGCGGTGTGTGCTGTAGTAGTTCCGCCGGTCATCGCGTTTCGCGCAATATACAGACGGCTTCGTGTTGTCGATACCCAGGACATTTCCAGGCATTGGTTTAGGTTGCAACATCAAGCTAAAAGTGCCTCTACATGATGCACGCGCCACGAGCGATGACGACGGCCGTAGGGCATTGTCTACGGCATGTGCTGCTGTGATGTATGCAGTAATGCCGCCAGGTATCGCTTCTCGCTCGATATACAGACGTGTTTGTGTTCTCTTATTCCCAGGCTATTTTTGGGGGCACATCAAGCGAAAAGTGCCTCCGAAAGCAGACTACAGTACATACATGAAGCACGCTACTACGACCGAGTACAACGATCGTAGGGCACCAGACTTCTCTGGGACTTGTCTACGGTATGTGCTGCTGAGGCCTGTGCACTAGTTCCGCCGGCCATCGCTTCTCGCTCGATATACATACGTGTTCGTGTGCTCGATACCAAGGATACTCTCCAGGCCATTTTTGGGGGCGCACCACGCCAAAGGTGCCTCCGGAAATAGGCTGCATGAAGCACGCCACCACGAGCGATAACGACGATCGTACGGCAGCAGACCTGTCTAGGAATTGCCTACGGTATTTGCTGCTGCGGTGTGTACAGTAGTTCCGCCTGTCGCAGCTTCTCGCGCGATATACAGACGGGTTCGTGTTCTCGATACTTACGATGTTTTTTGGGGGCACATCAAGCTAAAAATGCCTCTGGAAACGGATTGCATGAAGCACGCCACCACAAGAGATCACGTCAACCGTAGGACACCACACTTGTCTGGATATTGTCTACGGCATGTACTGCTGCAGCGGCGTGTGCAGTAGTTCCGCCGGTCGTCGCTTCTCGCTCGATATACAGACGGGTTCGTGATGTTCTCGATATTCAGGATATCTCCGAAAACAGACTACAGCAGTAGTAGTAAAACTACCAAGGGACTACCAAACTACTATGGGAACTACTATTATATGGCCTCTATTATACCTATATATATTGGTACGATCAGTACTGCAGTACTGTAGTACGTAGTGGGCCCGTGTGAGGATTGTCTATGGCACCTGCTGCTGTGGTGTGTGTAGCAGATGTGTTGTGGAATTCTGGTAAATACATACGTGTATTATTTGGGTGTTCTTTGTCCATCCATTTTCATTGGCGTTTGATATACCTGTAAGCCTTAAGGGCCAACTCTAAAGTAGGTAGGTGCCATCCTGCACGGAAGCAACTATAAGTTGCCCTTGGAAATATGATTAATTCGCGTACTCGTATACGTGTTCTGTCAATGTTGATCATTGGTAGTACTGACGCCAGACATCAATTTTGGTGTTCCGTTTATTTGCATTGGAGTTCGTGTAAGCGTGTAAACTAAGTGACATTCAGCACGGAACCATTTGACTGGCAACCCTGTTTCATGGGCATTGAATTCGCGCATACACACATACCTGCTACTGCTGTTGTAAGATTTGTAAAGTTGGTGCCATTCCGCTCGGGAATATATTTGACATTTTATTTAAGGCCCATTATTCAATTCGCGTACTCGTATACCTGTGCTATTAATAGTACAGTAGTTGGTGGTCTCGAAATGTATTTCAATGTTCCGCTTCCTTCCATGTTCATTCGAGTACGAGTCTGTGAAGTATGCACCATTCCGCACGGGAATATTATTCATTTCGCATATACCTATCTGGGTAAGTTCGCCCCCCTTTGAACTCTGAATTGTACATAAAACAGTTAGTTACTGCATTCCCGTATTATTTAAGTATAGGACTTGCCACATATATACTTCGGTTATTACAGTAAGTAGACTCTAACATCTTCCGTCAGCAGATCATCGTCTACGAGTGTTCAACGCAGGAATAATCATTGTAAGTACTCTAGAGCAAACATATACCTGGTATGGATATCGGGCGAGACGCGATGACCGGCGAAACTACTGCATACACCACATTAGCACATGCCGTATAGACAACCCCCAAAAAGGTCTGGTGCCGTACGGTCGTCGTCATCACTCGTGGTGGCGTGCTTCATGCAACCTATTTCCGGAGGCACCTTTAGCTTGATGCGCCCCCAAAAAAGGGCTGGAGAAATCCTCAGAATCGAGAACACGAAGCCGTCTGTATATCGCGCGAGAAGCTGCGACAGGCGGAACTACTGTACACACCGCAGCAGCAAATACCGTAGGCAATTCCTAGACAGGTCTGCTGCCGTACGATCGTCGTTATCGCTCGTGGTGGCGTGCTTCATGCAGCCTATTTCCGGAGGCACCTTTGGCGTGGTGCGCCCCCAAAAATGGCCTGGAGAATATCCTTGGTATCGAGCACACGAACACGTATGTATATTGAGCGAGAAGCGATGGCCGGCGGAACTAGTGCACAGGCCTCAGCAGCACATACCGTAGACAAGTCCCAGAGAAGTCTGGTGCCCTACGATCGTTGTACTCGGTCGTAGTAGCGTGCTTCATGTATGTACTGTAGTCTGCTTTCGGAGGCACTTTTCGCTTGATGTGCCCCCAAAAATAGCCTGGGAATAAGAGAACACAAACACGTCTGTATATCGAGCGAGAAGCGATACCTGGCGGCATTACTGCATACATCACAGCAGCACATGCCGTAGACAATGCCCTACGGCCGTCGTCATCGCTCGTGGCGCGTGCATCATGTAGAGGCACTTTTAGCTTGATGTTGCAACCTAAACCAATGCCTGGAAATATCCTGGGTATCGACAACACGAAGCCGTCTGTATATTGCGCGAAACGCGATGACCGGCGGAACTACAGCACACACCCCAGCAGCACATGCAGTAGACAATTCCCAGGCAGGTCTGCTGCTCTACGGTCGTCGTAATCGCTCGTGGTGATGTGCTTTGTAATCAGCCCCAATTCCGGGGGCGCAATAAGCAAAAAGGGCCCCCGGGGGCGTCGTTAAGAGATGTGCCCCCGGGGGCACATTTATCACTCCCCTTAATAATACCTGGACACCTTATACGAAATCCTATATACGAGCACCATATCTGGTTTTTGGTATCATTATACTCGTACATACCTGTGGCACCTGGTATATATGTATATATGTGTTACCTTGCCTTACCACCGAGCTGCAGCAGCATCCTTGCACGCACAGGTGGATCTTGGCAATACAGCAGCAGTAGAGCTTCCCGCAGCTACTTGGCAATACAGCAGCAGCCGAACACTTCAAGCATTTGCTTTGCGTGTGTTTCTGTTGCCGCTGGGTGGGGAGTTGGTTGCCGTATTTGGACGAGGAACCTATTCATACCTCTGGGGATAGACTCTTTTGCTGCTGTGCAATTCCTGTAATACTGCTGTATCTCGGTAGCTTTTGCACGAGCAATAACCCCGGTTTGCGCTGGCGGTTATGGTAGTAACTGCTGTATATTGCACTTCTGCCGTACGTGCGGAGTAGATATATCAATGACCGGCGCTACACCTGTACGTCGTGATATAACCCTGCGCGTCGTTGTTTGGGGTGTTTCATGTGGGATCCGTGTGGGGGTGTGAATGCCGTATTGCACGAACCACTTCGTACGAGTAGACACTCTTACTGCCGACCTTTCTCAGTAACCCCTGTATAGAGTATGCTGCGTACTTGTGTGCGCCGAATAGTACCTGGTCTGCCCCAACAGTAGTGTGGCACTGCTGTACAAACACTGCTGCGCGTAGGCTGTGCCGGACGTTATTTTTTCATACATATAATCCTGAATAACCATAGGTGCATGGTGCACAGGTTTTCGCCCCAAAACAATCAAGCCCATGACGCACTGCCTAACTGAACAATTCCTCTGTCGTTTCGAAATGTGAACGAGCAGCGTGCAACAGCAGGAGGGCGCTTTGCAAGTGGATAAACACACACAAAAAAGGGTTATAAAAAAAAAAAAATCGACCCCTCCGTGGGGGGTAGTTAGGTGTATGATATCCGTCTCACGGCCCTCCCCCCCCCCTGCCTACGTCGCCAACTGACGAATACAACTCCCGATATGACTTGCAGCATCATACACAAGGCTTTGGCATGTGGTAAATACCCGCAAAGCTATGCCGAGTGTCTACTGCTGTACCCATGTACGACAGGTGTCAGAAAACAGCATGGTACTATTAACAGCATGCCTTCGGAGCGAGCGGTTAAGGCGGGCCACCCTCTATCGATGCTTTCAACTTTGATATGCTTTGCGACGTGGCCTGATGGCGGCAGGCTCCTTCGTCGCCAGCGCGAAACAACATTTAGCACCTGTCTCGACCCCATCAAATGCTACATCTGCAGGACCCCCCAACATACATGAAGACTAAAACCCACAGCGATACCAGGTACATGTACGTCGTAGGGTGTCCCTGAACCGTGAGTGTAGTTCAAAACGATGCAGAGCGGGTACCCGATCTGTCATGCTGCATGGGCTCTTACATTAAACACCCCCCTAATTATTGTACTCATGGAAAGAGTTGAAAGCTACGCACAGCCGCATGGGGACGTGCTGAATTCGATGCACTGCTCTACAACAAGACCGGGAGCGTTCATTTGTAGCAAGGGGCATCCTCACCTGGTTTGCTCTGGCGATCACAAGCGTTAACCCCAAAATATAGCTGCGCTTACACACGCCTTATCCTGGCTTGCCGAAAGAGAGGGGCATAAAAACAACTGCAAGCTCCAGACACTAGTTGCTGTGTGCTGTAGACCTTATGTCGGAGCGAGGGCCACGTCTCAGATAGCAGACCCACAACTGAAGTGAATGGGTTTGTATCGTATGGCATGGCGTTTTTGTATCGGGGCCGCCAGTACGAGCGCACACACGAACAGCTGCTGCAGCCACCTTTCCACAAGCGCGTGGGGGCCCCTACAGAGCTGTCAGCAAATAAGAGGCGGCGGAACAAGAGGGCTCAAAAAGCGGCCCAAACACGGAGGGAGCTTCGTGCCGTTCGTTTTTGTCTCAGGTTGAGCATTCGTGCCTGTAACTCTAACGCAATTTAAGTCAGGTAAGAGACCCCAGAGCATGCGTCAGTCTTTGACATCATGATCTGAAGTACGAGGTAACTGCTTGTCTACCAGCAGTCCGGTTGCGGCATCGCGGAGGAGATGTCGCCACCAAGGCTTTGTGCAGCTCGAGACACGCGGAGGGGTTACGAGTTTGCGGGGAATAACCTCATGCTGCAACCCCCGTCGTAATGCTTGGTTTTACGTTAACTTTTCAGTGTTGCACCACGGGAGATGGTTCCATGATTAGTAAGAATGTAAAACATTACCTGGACCACAGAAACGCCGGGAAACTACAGATCACAAACGTGTACGAGTATGAGCAGGTATAAAGTTAGACGCACACCTCCCCAGCGTAAACTATGGCGAAATGGTAACCCATACAGTAGTGGAATCGGTGCCCTACTCCGGACGAACAGTCTGTTTTCTTCACAGCGATACGCTCGTACACCAACCAAATGATTTTTTGGCGATTTGTAATAGCCAGCTCGTCGTCGTCGTTGCCTACTGCTGCTGTCGCTGCCTACTGCTGCACAGCAGTTCGAGCGGTTTACCGCGGCTCTGATGTTTACCAGTTATACACATAGAGTAGTATACCGGATCATGGTTTTAGTGTGCAGGTACGTGTGTGTGTACCAAGTGCCTCGCCGAGATCACGTACCACGTAAACCGCGACCCAGACACCAAGGCTGGGCGCAAGGACTTTTGCCGGATGAATTCAATCTAGACCTAGACCCGGGGGAGGTCCTATTGTCAAGAACTTCCTCCCCTGCTTAGCTCTACCTATCAACAAACGTAAAACCCAAACAATAGGTGCACTGGGGAAGGTGTTCTCATTACTCCCCAGACAAAAGGGACGGGAACAGAACTGCGAAAAACACGCCCTAGTTGCTGTAGGTACAGTTATTAGTGTAGTGTCATATATGCGAGTACGAGTACACCACGGAGTCAAAGTTTTGTTTTTTATGTCAGTCGTTTTGATAAGTTCAAGCGCACACACCAACTGTTGCAACCATTTTTCACAGGAGAGTGCCGGGTCGTGGAGATCAACCAGGAAGGAGCAGTGGCAGGACAAGGAGTGTGGAGAGCCGCCATAACACAGGTGGGGCGAGGTCCCGTTCCTTTCTGTCTCATAGGAAGCATTCATACCCCCAACTCGGCCGTGTCCGTACGGTAAGTGACCCCAATAGACCATACGGCAACCTTCGAGCGTACGCACTCCTCTGATGTGTATAATGTGCTACGTCTTGCGGTAGTCTGGCTGTGAGGTTCCGCAGAAGCCGTCGTCACGGATGTCGAGTTGTAGCCGTAGATACCTGGAGATATTACGACCTTGCTGGACAAAACGCATAATGCAACCCACGATGTGTCCATTCATCTTCCGAAACGTTTTGAGTGATACACCACGAGTTATGATGCCATGACTAGTATACAGTTGACCCAAACCACAGAACAGGGCACGTACTAACGTAGTAATCAACAAGTAGCACATATAAAGATAACAACCCACCTCCCTTGCGGATAAGCAGAGTGATGTAAGAACAATAGTGGCCGTCCAACCGGTGCTATATTCTTCACCAGCGAGCTTTGGTCAAAACGACGATTCACCAACATAATGTACCCAAAACCCACTTGGGTGCCGTGGAAACTCCGACAAAGCACCTGAACGGCAATATAACGCTCGAACACGCGGGATGTAACTGATTGACGCTAAACTCTGCACGGTAACACATAACTGCACCTCAACAGCAGTACTACATCACCCATATCATAAGCACGAGATATAGGTGCGAACGCCACTTGGTATGGTGATTTGGGAAAGCGTGCACAAACGTACGTAGCACCTGCTGAGCGCTGCTAGAGCCAACTCCCATAGTGTGTCTCGCACAGGATAGCCTGTACTCCTTGTGTTGCATAGCGCTTTTTTATGGTGGGTAGGCGTATTTAATTCACGAAATAGGTCTATATATCTGGATCTGACCCGAACAAAGCCCTATCGAGTTTTAGACGTGAAAGAAAATAGGCCCTTGTTTTCCACCTACCGACCACGGCAGACCACCGTGAAAACGGACTTTCCCAAAATATGCACTTGGGCACTTCTTTGACCAAGTGCATATTTGAAGCAAGTTTACGAGTATTTTCCATCAAACAAACGGCAATCCAGGTGCCGATTGGGCACAGGCTCACGAGGCAACCCCGAGGCAACCCTAGCACAGACACAGCAGCAACACAGCACAGCAGATCCTTGTCACGCCGCAGCCAACCGCCCGGAATACCATGGACCCGCGGCCCCATACTTACAGCAGCAGCAATCCTGGCTGTCGCGAGATAAATGCCACATCTCAAGGGGGCATGAATAGATACAACGCACAGGGGCCGCCGGAAATCAGAGACTACGGAGTTGCGCGTCTGCCTGGGATCGGCAGGGGCGATGGTGTTGGAGAGCGCCGGCCGCTTAGCTCGCGCCCAGACCTTACTTACAAGAACGTCTAGTAACAGGCGCACCCATCGCGTGTTCAGTCCTGATGCGTTCTGTGGATCGGTCATCAACCGGGTCAGACACGTGCCCCTGGCTGGGCATCTTCGGGTGTTGGTTTTTAGGTACCGGTATCCTGCTGCTGCTGCTGTACTGCTGCTTGTGTTCCTACGCACGCTCTGGCGTGAACGAGTACATACGACCATGGAAACCCCGCAAACCGTAAATTTCTTGGTTTCTTTTCTGTTCGATTCGTCGAGCAAGATCTGGCTTTTCGGCCAAAGATCCGGCTTTTCGGCCGAAATAGGCCTCTACCGAGTTTTAGACGTGGCGGCGACTTGCGCCCAAAAGTTGAAAGTATCGAATGGCCAAGCTCTTCCATTTGGGACTACATAACACCTATCCTCGAGGATTAACTAGGTCTGGTGTACAGTACATGCAATACGTGTGGGTTAATTATTAAAGTCATGATCGCTGGTGGAACATGCACATGTGTGTACCGTGCGTCTATTAGTTGCGCCTTGTGGTGTCTGCCGTATATGCGTACTGGCACAAATTTTCCTTAATACCAGATATGTACGGTAGTATTGTCTTTTCTGTATTTGTTTTTCTGAATTATCCAACAATCTGGCCACGGCGTTGCCCAGAAACTGCCGTCCTGTATATCAAACATTGTAGCCTCGAACGAATGGGGAGGGGACATGTTTACGGGTCATTACGCTTACTGTGACCCCGACATACGGCCTTTTTGGTCGGTTACCTTTAGCTCTGTATTAATGATGGTGATGGTCATGAGGACGAACATGATCTGGTAACCGTGATGATGCTCATGAAGATCTCACACCGCGTATTTTCTATTGAAATATCACGCCGCTGTATGGGTCTGGTACATTGTTTTTCAATTTCGTTCCAGTCACTGGAAGCTTTCATTGAAGTCGCAGAAGCTTCCGTGCAATGCCTCAATGGGAACTTACACGCGATCCGAAATGTATCGCTCGATGAATATGCTTGGGGCCCGTATTGGGCCGTTTCCTACGTATGCAATGCGTTTTAAGGTTCGTAAGTTGGCCCCCTTTCGACCAACGGCAAAATATTAGGATCCGATATAAACCAATGCGACGCAGTTACAGCACAAACAAATATGAGCACTAGTTTGAATCAGCCTCCTAGATAGTTTTGCGCCCCTCACTGATGAAGGCTATAGGTTCTCAAAATCATATATTTAAGCATTTCCAAAATGTTTTACAAGGGTCTTAGCCGGTGGCCTGGGAACCCGCCAGTCCCATCCTTGCATGATGCCGTACATCGTAATACCATTGTAGCAAACGATTGGATTCAGCCGTAATAGCAAGAGTTAGGAGTTCTCTACACACGTGATAATCAATGTGGCAAAGGGTGAACATCGGGCGTTTCGCGGAGAGTTGAGAACGCTCCACACACTCTCCATGGAGAATAGCAGTAATGATCCCTGCTGTGTGATACTGTTGCTGTACGCATACCTGCGTATTCGTATGTACTTGGGATCATTTTCGCAAACCTGACACGTGTATGGTATCCTGTGCAGCTTGGCCTCGCGTGCGATCTCCACACCCTCGACACAAAGAAACGACGACAACAACAAAAGCCGTGAATACCTGTTGTTGAAATGCTGATACGTGTATGAGTATTCGATACTACTCTAGTTATACATTATATCCCACCGGCATACTGTGGACGGCTCTCAGCTAGTGGTATGTATCATAGGTAGACGCATGCTACGATAGAGGTGCGCCATGTTTTTGCCTTCTAAGGGTGGTTACTTGAAGAGCTATGCACCTCACCCGAAAGTGATCATTAAGGGAGGGAGGAAAGGAAAAGTGCTACGAATCCGATTAACAATTATATGGCCGAAGCAAACAAGGAACAAGATTGCAACAAAATGATGATAGTTCGCCCATTTTGGGCTAAGAAGCTCATACTTTCATAAACCATTTTGGCCGAAAAGTGCTATGCCTATCGTAGCACGCATCGGTACTGCTAGTGCAGTACCGATACGTGCGTATACTCGATACATGTCAGACGCACGTATGCTGCTGCTGCTGCTGCTGCTGCGTCTACACTAGTTCTCCGCTGGAGATAACTAAAGTGTATAATCGACATAAAATCGTGCTTATATCTCCGTTTCCAAACGCCCATTGTAGGGTCACGTTAATTAAACGCTTCACATAACAAGCGTAAAAGCCAAAAACGGCACACCCCATCCTTCGCACGAGTGTCCTCACCAGCGAAGACCGTCGCAAAATACCATCACGATGTTGGATTCCGCTGTAAGGCGTGATCTTAAAAAGTGTTCAGGCCCATAGTCGAGTACAGTTGACCCCGTTGTATCGCCCCGATTTGAAGCATACCCGACGAGATGCTTGACACGAGCGTTGAAATGCGTCTACTTGGACTTGAGATTTTCGAGTATTGCGCTCGTAGTGGCGTGTTGACCATCGCTGTGGGAGGTGCATCACAAAAAAAAAGTAAACGCTTTTCCGACAACTACGACGACTCCCCAGATTATAAACGTACATGCCAGTAACTACCTATAAGGCCGATTGCGTTGGTATGATACCAACGCTGAACCCTCTCGAATGTTCGGGATTTTTTAATTTTGATCCACATCCCACATAAACGCATACATGCTTGGTGTTGCCCTAGTGGTCATAACTCTGCCAATTGTTGATATTGTAGTTGTTTTTGCAAATTGCGGGAATCTTTCTAAATATGGTCATACACTCACGCCTCTTGGTCGTAGTCTGTACCTGCTTTTCCAATTTTTACGGGTGATCTAGATGTGGTAGCTGTAGTCGTAGTAGTTCTAGTACTAGCCATGGTAGTCGAAGTAGTAGTAGTAGTAGTAGTAGTAGTAGTAGTGGTGGTAGTAGTAGTAGTAGTGGTGGTAGTAGTAGTAGTAGTAGTAGTAGTAGTAGTAGTAGTAGTAATACCTGATACTAAGGACAAATGTCGTAGCAGTTGTAGTAGTATTTACACAGACGGTTGACGTCGTAGGGCAGTAGCAGTAGTGGTAGACGTTTGCTACATATATCTCACCTTGATCAAGATCCCGATCGTATATTTGGCCGGGTTGTTGTATTAAACTTACTTACGAAAGGAAAACATGTTGTCGAAAGCCTTCAGTGATTTCCCAGATAATCTATGCGAACGTGGTGGATATTTCATTAGAACTGGTTACCTGAATCGTGAAATAAAACCCTTATGTGTTGCTGTAGGATTCGTGTGCAGTACCGATAACATGTAATCGCAGCGCTGATATAGTTTTGCAGCGGCCTTGATAATATAAGATACCCGTATCGTGTTTGCAGCATAATATTCACCGGGGTCTCCCACTAAACTCTGCTTATTCCAATGCGGTGAAGTTGGTTAGCTTGTCCCGTAGAGCAGCTCCCCTTATTTTCTGTATTCATTCTCCCCGGCGGTTGATACCCTTATTTACCCTCATTGTGCGTTAAGCTGTCAACTGCCGACCGCCCATTTTGTTTTGGTTGTTTTGCATCCCATTTATTATTTTCGCCCTTTTTCTTCTCTCCTCTCTGGTCGGAACTCAGATCCGGGGTCACACAGTAAGCTCCTCTCTCTACTCCCCCACGACGGTTATCGCCTCGCATTTTTATCGCGAGGAGACTTCAGCATGTTCTTCGCTCGTCGACTCGCATCGAAGTGTGTATACCGACACTACTAGCCGCTCTCACTAGTTGTTTCCGTTGTTTATCTATTTTTGCAAATAAACTCAAAATTCCAAACCACGTGAGTTTCGAACTCTGGACATCAACGTTCAGAAGGGTTGGAGGTTACCACTAGACCATCGGGGCGCCTGACTCGGGCCTGATGAATACAAACGCATGCACCGACACTAACGCTTACCTCGACGCAATGATGCTGTACCAAACCCCCCGTACACCACCAAACAATTGCGGCAATCATTAATCGATGTTTTATCCTATAGTTCGGCGATTAGGCTAGCATAGTCGAACGATTGGACTCCAAACGTTTAGCGTTCGACGCTACTGTCACGGGGAACATATGTACAAGTACTGTTCTGATAAATGTCATGACTGTTAGACAAACAGCGCGTATGCCGAGCACTACCACTCCACACAATGGGGTATAATATGGCGTTCATGATGAATTAGTATATGTTTGTTTCAGGCTTGAGCGTCATGTCTTCTCGGCCAGGTTATCCCTGCAAGTTGGCGGGGTGGACACGTGTCTTCATGGAGCTACTGCGTTTAAAGTGAAATTCGACGTAGAATACAATGCCGCTTGTGTGTTATTATTTAGCCTGCGGCCACGTGGTTGTCCTCATACTGAAGTGCTTTATTGGTCTCACCTTGATATGCACCACTGCCATCCCCCAGGTAACGCGCGTTAGCAGGCCCGTACCATCAACACTGGCATTGATACGGCAAGAAGCAGCCGCATGCAAGCTCTTCGTATTTTTATGGGGCACCCAGTCCTTTCTCACTTGGCTGGGTGTATGCCACACACATTAGTTATACTCGACTTGGTGGATATGCAGGTTTGCGGACCTTTTTAATGGATTTACTGCTTAGCCGTCGCTACAGGGCCAACACGTGTGTGTTGAATTCTGCCGATTGCAAGTGCCCTCAAGCTTCCCTAAACATACTTCCCTGTTTTTCACCGCCCCCACCAGGGACATCAATGGGGGAATGTTCTTATACTTCCTGCCAGAAGCGCCCCGCTTTCAACTATGCGGGCGGCAAAACAGCGAGGTACTGCAAGCAACATTCTGAGACAGGTATGGTATACGTCCGCACCAGGCAATGCCTACATGACTCCTGCACAAAAAAACCAAGCTTCAACGTGTTGGGCATCAAACGACCTGTGTACTGCAAAACTCATGCTGATACCGGAATGGTAAACGTCCTCGCCAAGCAATGCTCACAGGGCTCCTGCACGACACGACCACACTACAACACCGAGGGTAGCAAGGCAGCGAGGTACTGCAAACTACATGCAGAGACCGGCATGGTAGACGTCCACGGCAGGCGCTGTTTACATGACTCCTGCATGATACGCTCGAGCTTCAATTTCCCCGGCACCAGTAAACCGGCGTTTTGCGGACTACATGCCCACGCCGGCATGGTAAACGCCCGCAGCGGGTGTTGCTCCCATGATACCTGCACGAAGAGCGCGAGGTTCAGTGTTGTCGGCTCAAAAGAGGCAGTGTACTGCAAGCAACATGCAGACGTCGGCATGGTGGATGTCTACAGCAGACGGTGCTCGCACGAGTCGTGCCTGAAGCAACCAACCTTCAATACCCCCGGCAACAAGAAGGCCTCGTACTGTAAACAGCATGCTGGCGATGGGATGGTAGACGTCCGCAACAAACGTTGTTCACATGACGCATGCTACCGCACACCTCTATGGGGTGTACACTCTGTCGGTACTGCCTCTGTATGTGCACACCATAAAAACGATCTTCCGGCCGGTCAGGCGATCAACGTCAAAGCAAGGTGCAAGGTGGTCGGCTGTTCGAGACTGTGTAGGTGGGGACTCGCCGGCAAGCAACCTACCCACTGTCCAGAACACGGCCAACTCGAGCTTGGGCTCGTCCGTACTGTGGGAGTAGAAACTATCAAGAAGAACTCTCGTGGTTCGTCTGGCGGTGTCGTACAGCGAGACCCCTCCCACGTGAAAACTGAGTGCATGTTTCGATCTGTTTGGGTGCAAACGTGTTGTAGACGTTCCGTCGGTTGTTGGGACATTCACAGTTTCTGTTAACTGAAGCGTTCCATGTTGGCAGTAAATGTTTTCCGTTAGGCACGGCTTTCCCGAACGGTGCCATCTGTCTTTAATCGGGAAACCTAGCGGAAATTTAGGCTACAGAACAAGGCCACCTCGATATAGGAGGCGAGGAAACTAGACGCGTGCTGCGATAGAGGTACCTGGTATCGCGTTTTGCCTAGAACATTTTCTGAATGACTGGGCTCCATAATCTGAAATCGTCGAATATATTTCTTGGGTTGCAGATTTTGTTTTGCATAGGCCATAGATTGGTTCGTCGGACATATGGCAGTTTTACGTTCCAAACCAAATGTTGTTGACTTTCTATTGGTATATAGACATGCTTCAATGAGGAGAGTCAGAAACGTCAGAGTGCACCTCTACCGGAGCATGCGCTAGTACGCCTACGCTTTCACGCGTCCTGCAGAGCACGTTTTCCGGTCATAACCTTGGCGCGGTCCACGAGAAGTTTTCATGAAGGGAGGCATCCGGTGACCTAGACGCAAAACCTTGTGCAATGCGAAGTATTTGCGGTGTCTATACGATGACCACAACAACGGTCAAGGGAACAAGATAGACGGCAAGGCACGACCAGGGAGGGGGGGGTCGGCCTGAAGGTTTGTCTTCAGTGTATTTTGCGGGAAAAGGGTTTGATTCAGAATATTTGCCTGAAGGTGGGGTTCACGGGTGCATGCTGTATTCTGGAGATGATATTGAACCGTATTCCTTATTCCAGAACGTGACCTGCGACACGCTTGGTCGACGCTCACTGTCGCTTGCCAATACAGGTTGAACTGATGTATAGGAATTCAGAATAATGACACTTGAAGGGTAGCGGCCTATTTTCTGAGCTCCTCACACGAGGAGCTCGATACTGTTAGGAAGTCACTCTAACCTCAGGCCTTTGAGCATCAATATATGCTCTTCATAATGGGTTGGGTGTTTGCCCGTGGGGGTGTACCCCTGCTCGCGAACGGACACAAACGGACAAAATTAAGTTCTGAAAGCTGCCACAGCGTGCCTTTATTTACTGGATTGCTTAATATTGAGGTTTGTCTGTCTGTCTTTCCCTCGTTCGGTTTTCTTTCGCCGTGCGACGCGTACACCGCACCGATTCAGACGCGCTCGGGACTGATAGACGCTCGCGTTTTACGCTTGAAGTTTAGGACTGCTCGTGTCGAAAGCGGTGCCGAGATCGCAGAGCTAGGCCGCATAGTGACTGCCCTAGCTAACTCTTACCAGTGGCAATTGTCACTGGGATTACCTCCGCGCTCTCTGTCAAGCACCAAGTAAGTCCAGATTAGCACCTGCAACAAAACAAGCAACCCGCACCACGAGCAAACGCTATACAACCACCACCAACACCACCACCACCACGACCACCAACGTCACCCCCGCCCCACCAGCCGAAGGAGCACTGGAAGCTGTTGTTGCTCGTAGTAGCTGGTGGGCGTTGGTGGGGTCTTGTCCACGTGGTCTGGTGATGGTGGGGTGGTGACGGCGGTGATTGTGGCTTGCCTTGCGCCGTCGTCTCTCGAGAACAGTCCAGATTTGTACCTGCAACAAAACAAGCAACCCGCACCACCGCCACCAATCCCCACCACCACCACCACCACCACCGCCACCCCCGCCCCTTCCAGCCGAAGGAGCACAGGAAGCTGTTGTTGCTCGTAGTGGCTGGTGGGCGTTGGTGGGGTCTTGTTCCTGTGGTCTGGTGATGGTGTGTCCTGCTGCTGCTGCTGCTGCTGCTGGTGTATACCAGGTATACCTCATCACAACCACCCCCACCACCACCCCCACCACAACCACCCACTCCCACCACCATCCACCAAGAGCAGCAGAAGCTTTTATTGCTCGTGGCGGCTGGTGTTTATGGTGGTGTAGTGGTCTTTGTGTGTTATGTTGGCTGTGAGCTTCGTGTTACTCGGTGCCCGAGAGCTTTTGCCTTTTGCACTCCTCTCTCGAGAAGAACGAGCACCAGTCAGTATCATATACATATAATAAATACATACTGCTGTCTCTATTAGACGAGTTTTCAATGTTTGCACTGCTGCTGCTGCTGCTGCTGCTGCACGTATAATACCTGTACGGTTTCTGCAAACATTTTTTTTTCTTCTTAATTTTGTTTCATTTTTTTAGGATAACTTCACTTATCTTGGTCTTGGAACGATTGTACCAGGTACTTTTTTTTTTTGCATTTTGCTGTTAAAATGATTCCTTTTTTTCAAGTATACCTATTAATACGTATTTGACCTGCCCAGTACATGTTTCATTTTTTTTGGATAGCTTCACTTATCTTGGTCTTGGAACGATTGTACCAGGTACTTTTTTTTTTTGCATTTTGCTGTTAAAATTATTCCATTTTTTCAAGTATACCTACGTACGTATTTGACCTGCCCAGTACACAGCAGTAGTAGTACACATACATGATGCCCTGCCAGTTTTCGTCGTTTCCATATAATATGCACCACACACAGCCCAGCGATCCACTTAATACCCACTGTACAAGGTTGTTGCGCTGACACGCATCGCTTAACAAGAAATGTTGGTGGGTGGTGTTGGCGATGGTGGGACTACCAGCCCAGGGACCAACCGACCCACCCAGTAACTCTCTCACCCACCACGCACACCCATCAACTACTTGCCGGTCACTAAAAAAAGGTTTCTGTGCTGACACAAAGCGCTTAAAAAAAAAACGATCCAATCAATCACGATTATTGTAGGAACACAGCAAAAAGAGAAGAACCGCCAACGCAGTAGCTTAATTCAGTTAGGAGTTTGACCACTTGAAGGCGCCTGTCACGCTCCTCATTCCACCCGTTCTTGTAACGTAGTGTTATGTTCAGCCGAAACTACGCTCATCACATGCGTAGTATTATAGGCCCTCGAGTAAAGATTCTTCTACGAGTAGAATGACAGAGAACGGTCACATTGATACGATCGAGAAATGCAACCCTATCGCATAGTATTAATATTTCTCGCCTTCAACAGGTTTGTGTTCGTTGAAAACGTCTAAGCATGCAATATCTGCGCGATGCGCTATATCCATACTCTGTGGATCAGGTTTTGTTCGTACACGCAGTATCGGCCTCCGCTACCGGAGTGTCAAAGAACCAACCGTGGTATATTGTACCTAAGAGAATTTGGCATGTCAGCATCGGGGATCGGGGGTCATAGAATGGTAAATGTATTTGGGACACTGGGACCCTAAATAGCCAGTACAGTAATAGTATGTTACGAGCACACGCGTTGGCACACCTACGCCGGCCACCAGCGAGTCAGAGGGATGTCTTGCGGAAAAAGCAGGAAGACATCCGGAAGTCGGTTGCCTAGCCAACGAAGACTGACGCTTGAGCCTTTATTGGACTGATGCTTGAGCGGTTGAGCCTCTTACTTGGTGGGCGTGTCGAGGACTATGAATACGCACACCGCACTTGCATCGTCGGATCACCTGGTTTGGAGCTGCGAGTTATGGCCGCTAGGACGACAGGGGGACTATCTGGCGGGGCCTACCGTCCTTCACATGTGGTGCGTGTGGTGTGTGTGTCAGGTGGCTAGGTGCTTGTAGTACTAACCAGGACATGATACGGTATGTTGTGAGATGCCAGGTACCAGGTACCTGATATATACGAGTACAACAGCAAGTACAGGACACTTTAATAAGGAACAGGAAATATGGTCCAGGCTGGGTTTCTTATTCGAGAAAGGGTGCTTTCAACACTAACTTCAAGATAACGACTCCCGAATTTCATATTTTTCGTCTAAATCTCAGCCTGGCTTTCCTATTAGCTTGCTTCTTACTATCAATACTTGTAGGTGTCCTGTACTGCTGAATATGATGTACGTCATACGAACAATCTCACAGCAGTTATCCCCGTGATCGTACGAGTACTGCTGTACATATCTGTACTACAGCAGTAGCTGTACATATGTACATGCGATGTGAGTGTGCCGTACGATGCGAAGTTGCGAGGGTGTATATAGATACGCACGTACTGTTATTGTACATAGAATACAATGCGAGGTATGCTTCGCCCGTATGAGGCCGAATGTAGGTACTCGTAAAGACCGTCTGCTATTGGTACCTATTGTTGTCTGGCACGCGATGGCTCTACCAGGCCGGCAGCGAAAATCGCGGCCGTTGAGTGGACGTGTGACGAGGTGTCACCCTCCATGCGACAACAATCTACTTTGCAGTTTATACTACTCGACCGACAACACTTGTACGTTTTTTTACGAGTTTATTGTCCCGAAGGATGCAGAATGTAGGTGTTCGCTACTTAACATGTTTCTGGCGCACCCTGGTCGTAATAGGCCCCCAGCGAAGGTATTGCCCTTGATGAGGCAACCCATTATTGCCTGGCGCGCGATGGCTGTACCAGGCCAGAGGTCGCCGCCGTTGAGTGGCGGTGGCCGTATGAGGGTGGTGTCACCCCCCCCATGCGATAACCATATATACTGCAGTTTATGCCACTCTGCCGACAACACTCCTGCGAGTTTATTATCCCTAATGATGCAGAGTGTAGGTGTTCTTGTCCGGCGCGCCACGACCGTATCGGACCGCCGGCGAAAGCATTGCCCATGATGAGGCACAATATGATGCGTGCTCGTATTGACGATAACAGCAGCTACAAATATTTTCATGTCTGGTACGCGATGGCCGCACCAGGCTGCCAGCGAAAGCCGCCGCCGTAGCGTGGCGATGGGCGAGTGAGGGTGGTGGCACCCTTACATGCCAATGGACATAGCCTACTATTAATATGCCTTATACCACGTACTTTGAGTCAGGTACGAGTAGGTATGAATGATACGAGTAACATCCTATTAATACGAGTATATACAGTAGGTGGTCCCGTTATTTTGGTTTCGCACCACTTCGTTCGTGCGCTGCTGCTGTATATAGATGTACGCAAATACTGCTGTGGTACATACTGGCGCATCCGATCATCTTAGGCCGCCAAGGTATTGCCCTTGATGAGGCAGGATATACGGTAGGTAGATCTACCCGCTACCTATTTTCGTCTGGCGCACGATGGCTGTACCAGGCCGCCAGAGACCGTCGTCGCCATCAAGTGGCGGTGGACGGGGTAGGGGGGTGTCCCCCTCCCATGCGATAATAATTTAAAGTTCAATTTATGCCACTCTACCGACAACACTCGTTCGAGTTTATTGTCCGTAACCAGGCAGAGGGTAGTCGATATTGTTCGGCCGCGCCATGACTGTATCAGGCCACCACTGCCCCCGGTGGGGCAGAATTTAGGTACTCGTATTGACGATACCAGCAACAAACGTATTACTGTTTGGCACGCCATGGCTGTACCAGGCTGCTTATAGGGTCCCTGATACATGTACTGCTGTAGGTGTGGTACATACATATGATGCCGTCTTATCTTCGATGCAGATGTTGATACGTCTATGCATATGTTTTGCTGGCTCGCGGCGGCCTACCAGGCCGGCGAGCAGCACAGTTGCCCGCTGTGGAGTCGCAACGGGGGGCGGGCGCCGCCACGGAATCGTGGAGGCGGTCGCTCAAGAGTAACGCCCTTCTGCTGCATGAGGGTGGAGTCACCCTCGTCTTGTCTAGCACCAGAGGCCGAAGCCAATAACGGCGTTGCGTTACACTACTAATTTTAGTACGCCCGGCCCCTGGTGCAGACTTTGACAACAGACCCTACACTATATCATACCACTTATATGGTCCCTGATGCATGTACTGTAGGTGTGGTACATGCATACGATGCCGTCTGACCTTTGATGCAGATGTTGATACGTCTATGTATACGTTTTGCTGGCTCGCGGCGGCCTACTCGGCCGGCGAGCAGCACAGTTGCCCGCTGTGGAGTCGCAACGGGGGGCGGTCGCCGCCACGGAATCGTGGGGATGCGATCGCTCAAGGGTGGCGCCCTTCTGCTGCATGAGGGTGGAGTCACCCTCGTCTTGTATAGCTATCATAGGCCGAAGCCAATACCTGCATTACACTACTAATTTTTATATAATACGCCCGGCCCCTGGTGCAGACTTTGACAACAGACCCTACACTATATCATACCACTTATAGGGTCCCTGATGCATGTAGTGTAGGTGTGGTACATACATACGATGCCGTCTTATCTTCGATGCAGATGTTGATACGTCTATGTATTTATGTTTTGCTGGCTCGCGGCGGCCTACCAGGCCGGCGAGCAGCACCTGTTGCCCGCTGTGGAGTCGCAACGGGGGGCGGTCGCCGCCACGGAATCGTGGCGGATGCGGTCGCTCAAGGGTGGCGCCCTTCTGCTGCATGAGGGTGGAGTCACACTCGTCTTGTCTAGCTATCAGAGGCTGAAGCCAATACCGGCGTTGCGTTACACTACTATTTTTTATATAATACGCCCGGCCCCTGGTGCAGACTTTGACAACAGACCCTACACTATATCATGCCCTTCCGCTGCATGAGGGTGGAGTCACCCTCGTCTTGTCTAGCTAGCACCAGAGGTCGAAGCCACTAACAGCGTTGTGTTACACTAATAATTTATAGACATTGACAACAGACCCTGCACTATATCATACCACTTATAGGGTCCCTGATACATATATTGTAGGTGTGGTACATACATATGATGCGGTCTGACCTTCGATGCAGATGTGGATACGTCTACGTATATGTTTTGCTGGCTCGCGGCGGCCTACCAGGCCGCCAGCGAGCAGCACAGTTGCCCGCTGTGGAGTCACAACGGGGGGCGGCCGCCTCCACGAAATTGTGGGGGCGGTCGCTTTAAGGGGGGCGCCCTTCCGCTACAGGAGGGTGGAGTCACCCTCGTCGTTTCTAGCACCAGAGGCCGCAGCCAATAATGGCGCTGCGTGGCACGATTGACCTTTCATATAGTACGCCTGGCCCCTGTTGCAGACATGACAACAGACCCGACAATAATGGTGTTGCGTAAGGTTGTTTGTTTGTTTGTTTTTTTTCCCTGCCGGCGCTTAACAGCATTTCACTACTAATTAGATACATAGCGCGCCGGTTGCAGACAGGTACTCACGCACCGGTATACAATTTCCTGGGGCCGATTGGTCCCGGGGTGCTGGTAGATATGAAACTACCGCTGCGGCAGAGCAAAAACAAAAACAGCGAGCGACGGCTGTACCGCGCGATTTCTTACATATATAGCGCCCCTGGTCCCTGCTGTAGACAGGTACATATATATACGTGTGTATATTCCCTGCGGAGCCTCAATCAAGGCTGTATAATTTTTCCCGGGCCGGTTTGTCCCGGGGCAACAGATAGGAGATCACCTACTGCATGCAGTAGACATTTACTGGTGAGCGACGGGTGTACCGCGTCGCCGCACATAGCAGAAAACCACCCTATGCGAGGGCATAGCGCGAGAGAAGACTTACCAGAAAGCGCGAAAGGATAGTAGTCGATAAAATATTATCATCACAAGAGTTGTGTACGAGTGGGGGGGCGCAATGTCACCACACCGCGTCCATTGACCAGCAAGTTTGCGGTTCGTACGGGTCCGTTATTTCACCCCCTGCGCTAGTGGCATTCATGGATAATTTAACAGTAGTTCCTGACGGAAGGCAGCTCCTTTTTGCCGTCAACCTGGGGCTGTTGTGCTGTTTATGTTCTGGTCGCCTCTTATATGGCCGAATACACGAGTATATTTGGCCTAGTACTGAAAATATACCTCCGCTTTCTGTGGGCCAGTGGCCGCGAATCTGCCTAAAAGCGGGCGGTGCCAATGGAACAAAGGGACACAGAAAGAGCGGGAAAGAGAGACAGAGAGAGAGAGAGAAACACACACGAACAAATACGCGTATCGGGATAGAGAAGCCAAGAAGATCACGTAGTGCCTTGTGATAACATCACGTAGTTTTGGATACAATATCGACCTGACTTACGTCGCCTGCTGTTTGACCGCGAATGAAGTGCTTTGTCGGGGGGGGGGGTGGTGTAATTCCGGCTTGACCCTGACACAACACCCCATCTGATCATGGCCAGGGGACGTTGCCCCGTTTGCATCGGCCAATGTTGGGACAGACGAAAACAACTGATGCCAGACGTACCACACAAGTGTGCGTCTACGCTAGCGGAGCACAACGTTTGCCATGCGCCTCACCCCGTGTATTTCTTTCCTGGCGTTTCACCTCTGTTATTTTGGCGCATATGTGGTCGTGTAGATAACACGTTTAGCATCGCTCTTCACGGACGACGGGGGGGGGGAGTTTCCCTACCCCCCCTCTTGTTGTCGCCCCCCCACCGCCCTCATCTTTGGAAGTGGGTATTCACCCCCCCCGAGTCTCAAATCACTAAAGGGCCGCAGCAGATTTTCTGGCTCCTGCACATGAAGGAGCTCAATATCACACGGAACATGCTTCGGAACATTGCTCGGCCACCCGACGCAAACCTTTGGAATGCGGTGTACAAAAACAACTGATACCAATAAAATACTAACAGTATCCGCGTGTTACCACGTGAATGAGAACACCGCAGATAATATTGAGCCTAAAAAGTGTACCCCTACCGCTGTGCATTGCTCCCCCCTTCTCCCGGCTTCGCCCTCGCCGTTCTGAATGACTCGACACGCATTTCTCGTGCGGCGAGATGTCCGGTCGCACTCGAAAAACTGTGAGAGATATCAGGTTTGGCTGCCCGCGTTCAAGTTCGTTGTGGCCAGCAGTTCGATGCCTAGGGTGGGCGAAAACTACGCGACCGTGCGTGGCGAAAACGGCGGTCTGCTACTAAGCCGGAAGATACGCGCCCCCCAGCCAGATCAGGGAGGTCGCGGGGATTCTGATTGTTACGCAGGCAGCGAGTAAGCACCTGCCACTCTCGGGAAGACAGTAACGTACACCTACCCTTGAAAGCTAGGTGCTCGGGTACGAGCAGCGCCCAGCGGATGGGGTGGGCAAGCCGCGACAATATTTTTAGTGGCGGTTCGGCTAGCGCGCCACGTACGATCTGGTCGCCTGACTGACAGTGTGTTCTGTATGTATATTGATGGGTGATAAGACGTGTTGGGTCGGGGAAAATCACAGCGCCGGCACACACGCACGGGGTCCGTCGCCTGCCGCACCCCCCCGGACCCCCCGCCACCCCCCCCCCCCCCCCCCACCCCCGTGATGAGTTGCAGTGTGTGGGTGTGTTTTGAGTGTTTGTGTTGGTGTGGGTGTGTGTAAGCATATGGACAGTTGACGATCATACGTATCTATTTGGATGTGCAGTACACACGCACTGAACGAGTATATGAGTACTAGTCTTAGATATTCGGGGAAATTACAATATGCGGGATAGATTCGAGTTTTGCTCTTACTCGTAGGCGCCACATTGTATGACCAAGCATCTTCATCAGGAACGATGCTGAGAACGTTGCTATAATGTTCCTATAACATTGTAGAGAACATTACAGGGAACAGTACCAACTACGGTAGAATGTAACTGCCCGTAGCATGGGCATTGTACCGGGATGATCAGGTGCAGGCACCGCCCACCTCGATCTCTCTACTCCGCTTCCCTCTTCTTCTCTCTTCTTCTCTTCTTCCTTTTGCATTGATCTCCCTGAGGTCAATCTTCTTTCCATTATGGCCACATAAGCGCCTATTTAAACCATGACTTTTCTTCTTCTACACAAGTGATCTTCACAGACACTCCGGTGCCACCTCTGCCATCTCTCTCCGTAGAGACAGAGCCTCGACACACGCGTCATTCTTTCAGTGTGTTTGAGTTTTTGTGTTCTTTCTTGTTTGTGTGTGGGCGAGTGTGTATTTGGTTTTATGGTTCCACACGACGGCGCGACTTCCCGCCGCGTTCGCCCATCGCTTTTGTTATGTAAAACGAAAACCTAACTCACACCCCTTGCGGTTTGCAGATAAATGTGCGTGATGATGTCTGTGGGTGTCTGAGTGTGTGGGGGTGTGATTAACCGTCCTACGTGAGGGCGGGACTACCCGCCGCGTACGCCTGCCAGTCTTGTTTGATAGGCCTTCCACGGCAACAAATCTCTTTCCCCCATGGGATCTGAGGGCAAGGGTGTGTGTGAGTTGTGTGGGTGAATTGAGCTTGGTTGTGTGTGTTGTATGGTCTCACGTGACGGCGGGGTTCCCCGCCGCGTTGGTGTACCGGTCTTGTTCGGTATGCTTTCCGCACAAACGAGACATCGCTCCCGCACTGTGTATAGAGAGGCAGGTGTAGGGGCTGTGTTTAGGTTTGAGTTATTGTCGGATGGCCCCGGTAAACGAAAGACTCTCCGCCGACTCGGGAGTAGTGCACCCTAACCCATGAATGACGTGACTCGGGGCGATGTTGCGGTTTACGCCAACGACAAAAAGTCGAAATGCTTGCGATGGCAACCGGTCGACACGGTATAAACAGGTGGCCAGAAACATATTGGAGCCATGCGCGTGTGGACACCGAACGAGGTTCGCGGGTCGAGATCGTTTGTTAGGGTCAACGGTGATGTCGTTGCCCTTATGTTGGAGTTGACGTCATTCATTCCTGGTGTTTTTCCGACCACGCCACCCTCTCCTCGTGTCGTTGTGGCAAGTCTACTGGAGTAGTGGGATAGGAATGTGCCCTTCGAGCAACGGTGGAGTTAGTAACGGAGGCAGGTTGTAATCCCGATGAGTTCGCCCTGTACTCGTTGCGTATCGGACAAGCCACCACGCTCGCGGCTGGAAGATGCAAATATCCGGAAGGCGCTTTCGACCGTAGGATGCATATTGGAACATGGGATTAAAAATAGTAGGAAGGTAGAAGTCCGACGCGTACAAGGCGTATACGAATGATAACATGCCTATAATGGGGGTTTGAGCGGGGTCCCACGTAAGCTATCTAACGTTGGACAAGTGAATGGAAGGAGAGGCACCCGGGAGAAGGTACTGCCTGGGGTAGGAAATGACAACTAGTGTACTGCAACAGTAGTCTCAAATTTTCCTCGGAGTTGGAGGAGTCGAATGGTACGGTACCATTCGGAGGCTTGGTCATCCGAGACGACTGTAGGCGGTAATAGTTAGGAACCCGGCTGGTATCGTATTAGGGAGAGAGAGACGGTAGATGTATGGGCGAGATGCATAGGGGATTGCAGGAGGCTGCGATAGGTGTGTCTGGCCGAGAAGATAACTCTCTCTCCCCCCCAACCCAGAAAAACGAAAATGACAATGCAATTCGAAAGATACTCAATAAAGTTGATATTGGAGGGAAATAAGAGGGCTACACCCCCGACGAACAATGCCATGGTCTGAGTATGCGATGGACACAATGTTGCATATAAAATAATGAAAGTGCGACAATGTTTGGGTTAAGGAGCTCGATCATTCAGAAACAATTTCAGACAAAAAAAAAGGTATATACCTCTATCTTTTAGCACGTCTCAATAAAACTGTGATATTCATATCACATACCAGGTATATCGTACATATACATGGGGGATTAAGGTACTCATTTTGGGTTTGGTTTCTGCCAGTGTTTGGGTGAAATAGAGAGGCCCTTCAGCTAGGAGCCTTCGAAACAAATGCGGGGAGTCACCCCCCCTCCCGTACCGTAGCACGCGTCTTTTGGCCCTCTCCTCACCTGTTCAGAGCGGTTGCGTGCAGCACAACGTCTGCAGCTTCGAACCCCTCGAACAGGCCCAGAGGCCAACAATTGCAGGTCTCCCCCGCGGCCGTCGCTAGGTCCATGAGCAGAACCGTCGCCAGCGCCGCGATGTGGAGAAACGTTCGCACGGCCATCCTGTCGTATGTGTGCAGTATACGCACCTCTGTAGTACGTTGTACTTGATGCACGCTGGAGCTCTAGACACAGAGAGTGAACACCTACGTAGGTGTAAAGGCACGATGTTACACTTGATCGTGTCTCCACACACCTTTGTTGCTGAGGTTTGTGTTTTCACAAAATGTCCTTAGGTTTAAGATGGGGATACGTGCCGACTGTGCCGAGTGGGTTTGCCCTTTGACCTTCTGACCCTGGGGGGGGAGGGTGGGCACACCGTAGAAAGGTTCCAGCCGCGGCCGGGTGACATTAACCGTTTGACCGTTTGCGCGCCTCCAATGCCCAGAACCGCCGCCGTACAGGAAACTTCATACGAAACAGGAAATATGTTCCAGTCTGGATTTCATATTTTAGAATGGGTATTATATTACCTTCATTCAGTGCAACGACTCCCGAAGCCCTTACCTTGCTTCAAATATCGGCCTATCTTTCGTTTGCTCACTTTCTTATTGGTAGGTGTCCTGTACTGCTGTTGTCGTTGTAGAGCAAGTGGGTTTCGGGGAAACTGCATCGCACTCAGCGTGCACGCATATATGTGTGTATCGGGCTGCCTACCGACAATGGATACCCCGGCGATGATGTCGAGTTTTGTTCGGGCTCTGTTGATTCTGAAATATCATCATCGTAGCTGACTCTGTCGATTCAGAAAAGTCATCGCGGCTGGCTCTGTCGATTCAGAAAACTCCTGGTACTATCGCTCGTTCAGAATGAAATATGGTCGTATTTACACGAAATACGATCTGTCCTACTGTACATATCATGCGCACCGACCTTTGTAAACCATTTTATGTTTGAAGGCGTCGATTATTCACACATATATTTCAGAAGAAGGCACCATAGAGAACCGAATCCGAAGGCCGATTTTATGCAAGGAGTCTAACGAAGCTCATTTTGCTTCACAACATTTTTCTGCAGGGTTGACATGATTTGTGCCAGCCTGCAGGAGTAAGCATTGATTCACAGGGTAGCAAATAGACACACGTTCAGCATCTCCCTGTTGGAGGCTACTTCTTCAGTTAACCTTTTCCTGATATACCCTTTGTTTTGTTTTAATGAGGCTTCTCGAAGTTCGAAGCATCCTCTTCCTCTGATAGGGTCGCACGTATATATGTACAGGAGTACATACAAACAGATTGGAAGGGTGTTTTGGCGTTGAGAAATAGTGAATATAAAATGTTATTCCTGGTTTATTCAGTACGACGTCATGCCATTGCATTGCCACCTCCTCTTGACTGCAGTTTGTTTGTTTTTTTGTTTGTTTGTTGTCGTCGCATTGCGGTAAACCGTTCAATTTTTCCCATGTATATTATTACGCCCATTGTCCGTCCTAAATATTCTACCTAGAGATATACACATCATGTTGGTTACAGACTGCGGTGAGACAGAGACAAATAGCAACCTAACCCCAACTCAATCGAGGTCATACAAACAGTACAAAATACCAGCGTACCGGATACGAAAACACAGCAACACGGGTCAGATAGAAAAATATGAACGAAACAAAAATCAATTGTAGAGTGACACACAATACACCTGACGCAAAACGAGCAGAAGTGCCACAATAATAAAGCTTGCGTGCTGAAGAGGAACACACAACGTCCGGCACGGATGAGGAAGCGGCATGAAGAGGAAGGTACCGGCGTAAGGACGGCGGGGAAACGAAAATGAAAGAAAGAGATGAACAGAGCAAAAGGCAATAGACACAAAATACAAAATCGTGCTGAAGGCGGTGATATATTGTAACATGCATCCCCCGTCTCTGCTACGAACCCGAGACCTTGCCACACCATCTTCCACCTCCTTCCTATTCTTGTGGATGGCGGTGTCAGGTGTCAGTACAGCCGCTGTCGCGCCCTCCTAGTGAACAACCCAACAACAAACAAGCAAACAAAACTCCTAGAATTCAAGGGAATATACGGAGTAGCACACGTTCCATTTAATAGTCGAACCGATACCTTCACGATTTGCTATTGCACCTCTGCATTCGCCGACGGCTATATCAGCACCCCCCGTCCCCGCCCCCGCCTGTCTCCGCTTGCGGCTGCTCTCGGCGTCCTTAGACTGGGTGACGTGTTAGCTCCTCTCTGCCTCGCCCCTGTGTCACCTCGTCATAAGAAACAGTCCGCCGTTTCGTCCACTCCCCGGTACCACTTCGGGCCCCTCTTAGCCGCCCTCGGACATACACCGTTTCTGCTCCGAACAGCAAACGGAGCTTTCCATGGACCCCTCGGTGGGTTTGAAAACCCTGAGTTTGTCTGCCAGACATTGGGTCAACTCAAGTTATTTCCTGGACGGCCTGGACTCGGGTTCTCCCCACTAGCTATCTTCCTAAATATCACCCGACGGATCAGCCGGTCATTGGCCGTCCGCTGTACGCCCCCCGCAAAACGAGGAGGCGTCGTTTACGGGTGTTCGACTTGACATACGACATGAGGGTGGACGGTGCGTTGTCGGCGCTGGAAGACAATGGTCCGTAGGAGGAGGTTGTGGTGTGCCGTTCGGAGATCCGTGAATCACTCCAGGTCAAGAGTCCAAGTTACACACCCGGTCAGCAGGGCCTCCATCACCTTGGCCTTCAGCATGCGCACCTTTAGAGATAACGGGGCAGCCTCGTCATTGTACAACTGCCGTTTGACACGGATATAGCATGCCCTAGCGTCCCAGACCCGTAGTTACATATCTGGCATAATGCCAGCGCTTGTGCCGACAAAACGGTCCAGGCAAACAAGGTCTAAATTGTCTGTCTATGCCTCTGGACCGCTGTTTCGATAACGACAAACACCACCCGGAGAGCCTGATTCAGTGTCCGCAGCAGCGTGGTCTGCCAGAATAAACACGATATTATATATGTGTGTTCTTCTATTATTCGGATGTCGGTAGATCTACGACGATATGCGGTAATATTGTCGTTAGGGCAAACAATCATAGTAGAGTACAGGCTACTCGTAGTATATTGTTACTATTCAATTTGACATCCGACAAGGTGCAGCTTTTATATTTTTCTATCACACCATTCACGTATACCTACCAATCATACCTGAATACTCGACAAACGTATACCAACAACAATTAATAATGCAGTCCCGTTTATGAATTGCCTAACCTACTCCTAACCAACATTTCACCGACCAATTCTGAAAGGGTGGCATGTGCTTGGGCCTTTCAGTATCGTATCATAGGGTACTGCAACATGGGGTACCAAGGCATAACCGTATGGCAGGGCCACGTAGCTTAAATCATGCCCGAGCCGTATGAGGGCGATCGCTCCAGGCGATCGAACCAGAGGTGTGCTCCCCACTGGAGGTCACTCTCCCAACACGCTACCACCACCGATCTCTAGAGCGCTATCGTGCTCCGGCCACAGAGTAATATGAAGACCAAGTCTAAGATCATGAAGGCGAGCATCTACTATAGGGTCTACTCCAGCACGTTCAGCTAGAACAATATCTTCACCTCAAGTTCCAGCATCAACCGCAGCAGTCCAGGAATCAATACTGTAGGTCTCTAGTTGCGGACAATGAAGTTGCTCAGGGGGTGGTAAAGGTGTGCTATTACAACAAGTGAATACTGTGCAGCTTCATGTTCCTCAGTACTACGGGAACGGCGGCCAGGTCCCTTTTGCGTTACTCCAACACCAAAGATTATGGAGTTCCGAATGGCAAATACGTGATGATGTGATAATACTGTTGATGGTAAACAATTTGCTTCTGCTCCTGCTGCCACCGATGCTGGAACTGGTACGATCTAACAAATTAGTTGAGTTTTGAGTTTACTTCCATGCAAGTTTCCACGGAAGTAAACAATTTCCAGTATAAGTCATTTTTATTTTCACGAAAGTGGTTTTTACTTTCATGGAAGTAAACTTTGCTTTCACCTAAATTGTTTTTACCTTCATAGAAGTGTTGTTCTGCCACGAACGTTTATTAGGCTTCCATGAAAGTGCTTTTACTTCCATGCAATGTTTGTGAACTTCCATGAAAGTATTTTTATTTCCAGGTGATTGTGAAGACATTGTTGTTTTACTTCCATAGAAGTAACACTTGGAAGTGAGGGCATGAATGCACCCCCTGCTCCCGGTTGGTACACCGTCCCACTCCATCTCGATTACTAAAACGTGGACCAATTTCAAGCGGGATATTGCAAACCGCGTAGCGCTCAGCGTAGAACCGTACTAGACCTGCCTACTGGCCGAAGGCCCTCATCAAACGGAAACTTCCACGGAACCACGGAAGTGTG
This sequence comes from Saccharina japonica, assembly GCA_008828725.1. Taxonomy (NCBI): domain Eukaryota; class Phaeophyceae; order Laminariales; family Laminariaceae; genus Saccharina; species Saccharina japonica. The sequence goes on from MEHQ01001139.1 coordinate 724,286, forward strand.
GAAGTAAATACAGTTTACTTCCACGGAAGTAAATGAAAGAGATAAATGATGTGTAGTCCCCACTGGTAGTACTGCTGCTGCTGCTACAGCTGAACAACGTACTTCTGCTGCCGCTGTCGTTGCTGATGAAAGCCGCATGGTATGGTATGAGAGGTACGTATCAAAATTCAACGCGAAGACATATCATGGAAAACCAAATCCTCTCTATGGTGAAAACATAGGGAAAATATTCTGGCGTATTTTACGAGTGAAACCTATCATATCAGAGACGAATTGGTAGAAATGGAAGAAGTCAAAGATTACGAAATCTTCCTTTGAGATTTTACTAGAAGGACTGACGGGCGATTATCTCTAGGGCAAGTGCAACGCCAGAGGCGGATAGTAACTTCACTCCGGAGAATGGTTTTTGTATGGTCAACTGTACCTAGGATAGTCTGTTGATGGTTCCCCTGGTTGCGAGGCTCATTAACCTGTGAAAACACGATGATGAGGGTATCTCGTGGAGAGAGAAGCAGGTGGCGGGTGGGACCTTGTGACCGTGCGGTTCACTTGCTTTGTTCAACATAACAGAATACATTGGTTGTTGGGAATATGGCGCTTATGTTGCTGTGCTCCAGAGAGCGATGGCGGTGGAGTGTTGGGAGGTTCGGCTCCGTTGGTGAGCACAACCTCTTGCGCGATCACCCGGTACGATCACCTGGTACGGTCACCCTTTACAAGTCGGGAATGTCTTAGGCTAGCCACTGAGATACGACCAACTCTCGGTACCCCATGTTCCAGTACACAATATATGATGCGATATACTACGAGTAGTCTGTGCTATAAAAGGATGTTTTGCCCTATACCGATAACGCTACCGTAGATGGTCGCAGGTATACGGACATCGGAACAATACACAAACAGACGTGACAGTCTTGTGTATATTCTAACATGGTCTCCCGTTTCGTTTCGGGCACTGCGAGGCCCGCTCCTCCGACAACGGGAACAATGGCAGTAATCGTCTCCGCAAGAAGGCCTCCCGATGACGTAGACAAAAGTTATGCATTTTGTCGGCAACAGCATACCCAAAACTGCAGTCTGTACACCTTTTAGCATGTCAACAATTACCCCGTTCTCCTAAAGATCCTCTTCAGGGTGAACCAAGCCCCTCACCATTTCTGGGTCCTCACGGAAGCGTGCCAGCACGGCGTGTATCACAGCGGTGAATACATTGAAAATTTGAAGTGACAGCGCACGTCCCTGCTGCAGCCCCCGAGTGACGGCAAACCATTATGAGTGCTCACCGTCATCCGCATGCATGCAAGCTTGCATGCCTTAGTGGACTGACGGATAACGGTGCAAACATTTTATGTTAAACCAAAGGGTGCGAGCACCATCCGCAATATCTCTCGGTGGATGCAATTATACCTTCCTTATGTTCTCTGGAGATATATTAAGCAAATGTTTTCGGCGGTAGCCGGCCGTCCCGGTGGTGTCGCGTTGGTTAAACTCGAACATTGCGAGAGTTAAGGTCGAGGGTTTCAGTCTCCATACGAATTCAATTTGTTTTCTTTCTAACGACACCGACTGTCCAGAATGCGTGTTCCATACTGGCTAGGTAGAATGCGACGCCAGTCGACGAGGCAGGACCACGCTGAAGTTTTCTCAAGATACAAAGGCAAGGGACATACCGAAGTTGTGAGGAGGGAGAAGAGCCGACTCGGCGGACAACAGATCTCAGACACAACTACTGAGAACGGTGCGGATTGAGTATAGCAACAGCATGGGAGCGTTCCACCACCAGGCTCATGCTAAGGAAGAGGGGTATGGCACCATTATGTTCATTACGGCGTTTAGGCCGCTCGGGCGAGTGCCTCTGTACCTCACCTAGCATCGGACTCGAAAATACATTGTTGGCGAAGACTAGCTAACACGCCCACGGCAGTGCAACATAAAAGCACGTAAGAACCAACGGCAAACGTCACGGATAAAGGCTCTATTTGCGCGGCGACTCGACATATAGTGACGAAGTTCAACAAAATCGGACACCGAGTGTAACTCCGACAGGTTCCCGGCCTGCGAAATAACTGTGCGAATCTTAACACATATCAGCCACGGTCTTGAATACACAGTGTGTGCGCTCACAGGGAGGACAAAGTTTGTTTTTGGTACTACCTCACGCTGAAGTGGACTAGAAGACGATACGTTCCCCGGTCAAGACTCCATCTATCCAGGGCACTCTTGTTGAAATGGCCGCCCCAAAGTCACTCACACCCCTTGCAGAACATGTACATCAGCAGCATGAAGGAGGGGGCGATGTGGAGGACAGGGTACGTTTACTTTGTCGATCTCCGATCACAAATGCTAACCATGACGACACGTTAACCAACGCCCGGTCAACGAGACCTTCCATCATGGATGATCTTCATAGTGGTTACCGTTCCAGAATACAAACGACGAACGCTTCCAGGGAGAAAGTGGTTTCCTAAGAGGGCGTCCCCTGCCACTATAAATAGTTGTGTGAGATATCTCCTTGCGAGAAACAATGGAGTTTTATATTTTCAGTTTTCTCCTTGCCACATACGCAATTATGCGTTTAAACAGCCCCCCGGGGCGTTTTGTATGTTCAGGTGTAACAAGACCCCTTACTGCGATACCGGGGTGTTTCTGAAGTGCGTGCCCTTTGGCCCCCCGGAACGATGTGATACGACAAGGAAAAAAAGACACACGTCTCACACGCGCAGCGATACAAAAACAACAACAAACACGCCCACGGCAGCAGCAAAGCAGCAGAAGGTGTTGATCGTGTCGCAATCCAGCAGGCACCGACAAGTTATCAGTCACCGGTTAAGCGAGCAGTGATGGTCAATACAACTGTCGGGGAAGCTTTCGTCGTCCTGGTGAAGCGACCCCCACGAGGGAGGGCAGGCACGCCGGCACGAGTTCCCGCGCCTGTCGATCAGGCTGGTACAGCACCGGTCAGCCCTTCGAGTTTACCGTCCGACATTTGAACTGGAACGTTCAGTAGGGCCGAAGGGTCGGCAATCCGACTCGACAGCAACGAAGCTCAAGGTCATGGACTCCACCTGCCTCCATTGACGGCCTTGTTGGAAAACGTGGAGCCCCGACCGGGCCAGCACAGAGACTGTGTCCGGCGTAAATGAACGAATGTGGGCTCGACGGGCTGACTGATAATTTCGTCCTGTTTTGAAGCCAGGACGTCTAAAGCATGTCTAGTTCTCACTCCGCGTCTGACTTTCGTTTTTTCACCGTTGTTGCGCAAAACATGAACCTACTCGCAACCAATGCAAAGCACGCCTTTGCCTGCCTCGGAAACAGCTACGTCTCACGCACTTTAATGACTTGCCAGCTCGGCCCCGGGGCGTTAGCCCAACAAGATGATACGGGGGGGGCACGTCAGCTCGCCACCCACGTACGGCCCGCTCACGGCTGTCCAGCCGACAGGCCGGAGCAGGACAAGGGAGGAAGAAAATAAGGCACAAATTTCTGGATTGGCTGGTCAAACGAGCGACTACCTCACGTCTGTCCGTGCTCGTCACAGGGCCTCGTGCTTGCTCGTACCCAACGTGGGGATGCTGACCTGCGCGCGATGCCTTTCTCCAAAGGACTCCCTTCATCCCTGCACCATCCCAGTTCCCGATACAGACATGCCTCTTTCTCTCTACCAATAAACCTTGCTTTTGTTGTCCATTTTTACTGTTCGTCCAGGGCGTTTTTTGACAGGGGGCCCTTACTCCGTGCTTAAGGGTCGTTCTTATCGAGCAACTTTTTTCCAAAATTTCCAAAAAAATATGAAAAAAAAACCCAGGAAAATCAAGAAAAAACAGGATTTAGTTGGAAATTTGGGATTTTAACAGAGGGCAACTTTTTTGGAAGGCTTCGCATTCCAATATTTGGAAATTACTTTTTAAAAATTTGGAAGTCCTAAAAATTGCGCGAAAACAATATTTGGAAATTTTGGAAAAAAGTTGCTCGATAAGAACGACCCTTACTGTAGGTAATGATTCAATTTGCAACCATATTCGGCAATTGGGTTATTAGGTAACCTCCAGGAGTAGTAGCACGGGACGGCAGCACGACGCAGAACACAGCTGTAGTATACCGCGGTAGCTATGCACATATATGCTGTCACAATAGGCATGCTAGCCGCGTCTCGCAAGGTGCGCAACGTAAACGATAGCAGTCCGGCCTGCTTGGTGTGGGGGGATGTTGTTATTGTCACGTAGCTCTAACAGAATCTGCCGCCGGGAAGGAACCGACGTACACGTCGTTAAAAGAGACAACGCTCGTAGTTAGAAGGAAATCTGAAGGCCCGAACCGTTCCTGTCTCGTAAAGTCATGGTACCCGCCGTAAGCTGTATGACATTATGCATCACACAAGCATGGAGGGTCCCGCTGACCACTCAGCTGACACTGAAATTGTCCATAAAAGGTGCTCCGACATGACTTCACTTGAAAGAGTGGAGCGCAGAGGGCTACGTAGGGTGAATACATACGTGAAAAACCGCCGGGAGATTCGAACCACGGACCTTGCCTCCAGCATTGATCCAGCATTGATCGCTCTGCCGCTGACAGTTGGGAATGTAGCGTGTACTGCTGCAGAACGAAAACACGAGCCAATACCCGGTCAAAAACAAACAACAAACTTTTTCATCGTGCTGCGCTGCTGGTGTATATTATTTGTCTTTTTCGTGGCCGTGTCGCGACATGCCGCGACACCCCACGACGTGTCGCGGCGAGTGTTGCGGCGAGTGTCACGGCGAGTGTCGCTAACCCTAACCCTAACCCTAACCCTAACCCTGACCCTACGTGCCGCGGCTTGTCGCGACACGCCGCGGCATGTCGCGACATGCCGCGGCACGTGACGCGGCGTGCCGCGGCAGCGTCCGCGACACACCGCGGCATATCGCGACACGTCGCGTCATGTCGCGACACGTGTCGCGACACGTGCCACGAAAAAGTCAAATAATGTAGATCCGTGTTTTTGCGCCGCTTACAAACTGCCGTAAAACACCAACGAACAGAGCATATGGGTTTAATTTAGCATTCATCTGTAGCTAACACAAAATGAAAACGAAGCAAGAATGTGGCCTGTATGTGGGATTCGGAGCTCAGCTTCGCCTTCATGGAGTCCAGCGCTCCTACTAATATAGCTGAGCCAGAAGGAGAGCGATTATTTGATGCCTCAGGGAGGCCAATTCCTTTCAAATAAATATGGTTACCACACAAAAGGTGGACGGACACTACGTACACGGCCCTAGGTGTGTTTGCTAGAGGGAGCTGTCCTGTCTCAGTAACCTGGCTTCGCCATCAAAGGAGGAGGGAGCGTGTGGCGACGAGCTGAAGTCTGGACTGGTCAATCCCTTCAGCGCGAGAATTTTTATTTTCCAGACCAAGCACCCTGAGTGCAACGAGGGAGAAAGCGAGGAGCCGACTGGGAAGGACAACAACGAGAGCGAGTACGGACGGAGCGGCTCGAGTGTGGTCGTGCTAGGACTGGCCAAGTGGCACCGGAGCGGCGCGCCGGAGCACAGCAGCGCGCAGCAGCAACAGCACAGCAGCGCGGGGCAGCCATCCGGAGCACGGACGACATCGACCCGTGACGAACGGACAAACATTTTTTCTTGACAATTTTTGTTTCGTTTTTTCTCCTGCATGTTGTTGTTGGGTCTGTGTGGATGACGTCACTGGTTTTGTAGAGAGACGCGGCAGAGATGGCGCGGACACCCCGGGTGCCTTCATTGTGTGCCTGATCGTGGAAGACCCCTTCAATGTGGAACGATTCCTAATCAGTGTCGATGTTCATGCTGTGCCTAACGCAGACGTTCAGGATAGATTCGGGTAATACTCAATTGGCGTGACGGCTTTGGTTGGCGGTTCTTTTTCACTGTGTGCCCACGGACTGTCATCCCGGCAGCACTTCAGACAGCAGCTGCGTGCTCCATCTTATTCCCACGCCTACCGTGTGTTTTTGTACAGACAGCACTTCAGACAGTAGCCCTTACTCCGTGCTTAAGGGTCGTTCTTATCGAGCAACTTTTTTCCAAAATTTCCAAAAAAATATGAAAAAAAAACCCAGGAAAATCAAGAAAAAACAGGATTTAGTTGGAAATTTGGGATTTTAACAGAGGGCAACTTTTTTGGAAGGCTTCGCATTCCAATATTTGGAAATTACTTTTTAAAAATTTGGAAGTCCTAAAAATTGCGCGAAAACAATATTTGGAAATTTTGGAAAAAAGTTGCTCGATAAGAACGACCCTTACTGTAGGTAATGATTCAATTTGCAACCATATTCGGCAATTGGGTTATTAGGTAACCTCCAGGAGTAGTAGCACGGGACGGCAGCACGACGCAGAACACAGCTGTAGTATACCGCGGTAGCTATGCACATATATGCTGTCACAATAGGCATGCTAGCCGCGTCTCGCATGGTGCGCAACGTAAACGATAGCAGTCCGGCCTGCTTGGTGTGGGGGGATGTTGTTATTGTCACGTAGCTCTAACAGAATCTGCCGCCGGGAAGGAACCGACGTACACGTCGTTAAAAGAGACAACGCTCGTAGTTAGAAGGAAATCTGAAGGCCCGAACCGTTCCTGTCTCGTAAAGTCATGGTACCCGCCGTAAGCTGTATGACATTATGCATCACACAAGCATGGAGGGTCCCGCTGACCACTCAGCTGACACTGAAATTGTCCATAAAAGGTGCTCCGACATGACTTCACTTGAAAGAGTGGAGCGCAGAGGGCTACGTAGGGTGAATACATACGTGAAAAACCGCCGGGAGATTCGAACCACGGACCTTGCCTCCAGCATTGATCCAGCATTGATCGCTCTGCCGCTGACAGTTGGGAATGTAGCGTGTACTGCTGCAGAACGAAAACACGAGCCAATACCCGGTCAAAAACAAACAACAAACTTTTTCATCGTGCTGCGCTGCTGGTGTATATTATTTGTCTTTTTCGTGGCCGTGTCGCGACATGCCGCGACACCCCACGACGTGTCGCGGCGAGTGTTGCGGCGAGTGTCACGGCGAGTGTCGCTAACCCTAACCCTAACCCTAACCCTAACCCTGACCCTACGTGCCGCGGCTTGTCGCGACACGCCGCGGCATGTCGCGACATGCCGCGGCACGTGACGCGGCGTGCCGCGGCAGCGTCCGCGACACACCGCGGCATATCGCGACACGTCGCGTCATGTCGCGACACGTGTCGCGACACGTGCCACGAAAAAGTCAAATAATGTAGATCCGTGTTTTTGCGCCGCTTACAAACTGCCGTAAAACACCAACGAACAGAGCATATGGGTTTAATTTAGCATTCATCTGTAGCTAACACAAAATGAAAACGAAGCAAGAATGTGGCCTGTATGTGGGATTCGGAGCTCAGCTTCGCCTTCATGGAGTCCAGCGCTCCTACTAATATAGCTGAGCCAGAAGGAGAGCGATTATTTGATGCCTCAGGGAGGCCAATTCCTTTCAAATAAATATGGTTACCACACAAAAGGTGGACGGACACTACGTACACGGCCCTAGGTGTGTTTGCTAGAGGGAGCTGTACTGTCTCAGTAACCTGGCTTCGCCATCAAAGGAGGAGGGAGCGTGTGGCGACGAGCTGAAGTCTGGACTGGTCAATCCCTTCAGCGCGAGAATTTTTATTTTCCAGACCAAGCACCCTGAGTGCAACGAGGGAGAAAGCGAGGAGCCGACTGGGAAGGACAACAACGAGAGCGAGTACGGACGGAGCAGGTCGAGTGTGGTCGTGCTAGGACTGGCCAAGTGGCACCGGAGCGGCGCGCCGGAGCACAGCAGCGCGCAGCAGCAACAGCACAGCAGCGCGGGGCAGCCATCCGGAGCACGGACGACATCGACCCGTGACGAACGGACAATCATTTTTGTTTTTTTCGTTTTTTCCCCTGAATTTCGTTGTTGGGTCTGTGTGGATGACGTCACTGGTTTTGTAGAGAGACGCGGCAGAGATGGCGCGGACACCCCGGGTGCCTTCATTGTGTGCCTGATCGTGGAAGACCCCTTCAATGTGGAACGATTCCTAATCAGTGTCGATGTTTATAATGCTGTGCCTAACACAGACGTTCAGGATAGATTCGGGCAATTGTCAATTGACGTGATGGCTTTGGTTGGCTGTTCTTTTTCACTGTGTGCCCGCGGACTGTCATTCCGGCAGCACTTCAGACAGCAGCTGCGTGCTCCATCTTGTTCCCACGCCTACCGTGTGTTTTTGTACAGACAGCACTTCAGACAGTAGTTACGCTGTAGTCGGCAAATTCATTGGTAAAGAGTGGGAGGGGGGGGGGGGGGGCGATGCTGCTGTAGTCGAATGGAGATTGCGGGCGTGTAGTTCAGTTTTGGACACGCATAACATGCTGTAGGGATTTTAGGTGTACCTCTTCGGACTGGTGTATCCTTTCCCTGCTATGATAAGTGTGCGTGTTCTTTAGGATTCTCTGATGGCTCTAGCACTTTTGTGACCACGGGCTGTGATCTTGCTAGATCAGACTATAGGGATTAGCAACTGAAACGAGTTTAATGTGAAGACAACAACAACAACAACAACAACAACAACAACAACAACAACAACAACAACAACAACAACAACAACAACAACAACACAACAGCCAGTCCCTACGCGGGCAGGCCAAATTAAATATACGGTACAATTCCTACCTGTAAAATACAGCAGTGATATGAAGAGGATTTTATATTGCCGCGAGGAACACGTATCAATAACACGCATTGAAAGTTACGTCGATACGTGGGCACACGCCACAAAACAAGTGCGCCGATTTGAGAATTTTGGTCCACGACAAAACAATTCATACCACTACGAACTACGAACGCCGTGCGAGAGCTCGTAGGCCGTATGATATTATAACTTGAAGCTGCCGTAGGGTTTGTATACGCAACAACCAGTTTCGATTGTACGCAATACCAGATACAACACTCAACACTGCACGGTTCTGCACGGAGTACTCTGTATCGATCATTTTGTCGAAGCCGGATCAAGCCGCACTCGAATGAGTGATATCTCTCCTAACGCTATAGATACGTACGTACGTATTCGAATATAGATCATTTCAGACCTATTTATATACCAGGTATTATAATTGGTGATCGCCCTTTGCTTTGGATAACGTTTGAGTTTGTTCGAAGTATTTATCCTTTAATATCAAAATCCGACGAAAGTTGACGAGGGAAGAAAGTGCTGAAATCTTCTCGCGATAAAAACCAAGGCAAGAACCGTCGCGGGGGGGGAGGGAGAGGAGCCTACTTTGTGACCCCGGATCTGAGTTACGACTAGGGAGGGAGAAAGACGGAAGTGCGAAGATAATAAATGGGATGGAAACAAACAAAAAAAAACAAACACGGTAAAGAAACGAACCGCGGTCGCCGCGGTTTTTCTGTGTGCAGAACCTTACGTACGTGCGGTGTTGTGGTGCGGTGCGGTGCGCAGTTTGAATCGGACAGGGTGGTTCGGTCCGGTAAAAAAAGGTGAACAACGCACCACACCGTACCCGCACCGTACAAGGGTTTCAAATATAGCCGTAGCCCAGCATGATGACCGCGGTGTAATTTTGGGAACTTCGAACGATACGGTTCGGTGCAAAATAAACCTTTCAGGATCCCCATCGTGCGGTGGGATACGGTGCAAACCTTGAGCAAAGCAGTAGTGGACAAACACTGTTAGTGGATCTTCCTAAGGTAGCTAATTAGGCGCTCTGATTGGCCAAGCAAGCACTGACCACTGACATAGGGTTCGGGTTAGGGTTAGGGTTAGGGTTCGATCTGACGGTCAACATACTACCACCAAGACAAAACCCCCATTTTAAAGATCCACTATCACCCTGTGTCCACCCCTCGAGCAAAGTGAGAAAAATAACCGTGTAACACCTGTAACAGGTAACAGCAGTTACTGCTGTCCAAGAAAGCTCCCCTTTACTGTTCGGAGCAGAGACGTTACTATGGCCGAGGGCGGCAAAAAAGAGGGGGGTGTGGTATCGGGGGGTTGGCGAGGCGGCGGACCATTTCATGGTGAGGTGGCACAGGGCCGAAGCGGAGAGGAGCTGGCTACGGCATACAGCTGAGGACGCCAAGAGAGGCGACCAGGAGAGGGGGGGGGGGGGCAGGGGCGGACTTACTGATACAGCTGTCGACGAATGCAGAAACGAAATGATAGATCGTGTGGCCAGATATCGGCTCGACTAGTCCTTGAATTATATTATTTGTTTCCGTTGATGTGTTCACTGGGGGCGGCGCGGCAGAGGTAGTATCGACTCTTGACACCGTTTTGTTTTTAGAGTGGGAATGAGATGGCAGAAGGTGTGACATGGTCCCCGTATCAGTTTTTATAGCAGAGACGGGAACTTGTTGTTACCATCGCCTTGAGCTTGCCTTGAGAACTATTTTTCTCTTTTCCTCTCTCTTGTCTCCTTTCTTGCTTTTTTGCCTTGTTTCTCCCTTTGTTTCCACCCTATGCCGGTGTCTCTCTCTTTTTTCGTGTTGCCTCGCTCGTGCAGCAGTTATCTGTTCCTCTTGGGCACGTGTGCTTTTCGTCTAGGGGCGCTTGGCGCTTCTGGCGCTTCTGTCTCCCTGCGTCATTTGTATTATGTTTCATTTCATAACTTTTTTTTATTTTGTCTTTTTTGTTCTTATTTTTTGGTTCGGCTCGTGTCGCTGTGTTCTCGTACCCGATATGTTACGCATCTCACTTGCTTTACCCATTAATTTGCGTTTATTTTGTTTTGGTTTTTCTCTGTTTCACAGTCTGTGACCACAGAATTTGTATCTCTCTAGGATTGGGAATCAGGACAGGCACTGGGTGTACTGATGTGGTTGAGTAGAAAGAACGGGTTTAATGTGAAGACAACAGCAACAACAACAACAACAACAACAACCTACGTACGTATTTAGGGTCTTTTTTCTTTTTATTATTATACATGCACCTACGTACGTATTTGACCTGCCCAGTACACAGCAGTAGTATTAATAGTACACATACATGATGCCCTGCCAGTTTTCGTCGTTTCCATATAATATGCACCACACACAGCCCAGCGATCCACTTAATACCCACTGTACAAGGTTGTTGCGCTGACACGCATCGCTTAACAAGAAATGTTGGTGGGTGGTGTTGGCGATGGTGGGACTACCAGCCCAGAACCCATCCGACCCACCCAGTAACTCTCTCACCCACGACGCACATGCATCAACTACTTGCCGGTCACTAAACAAAAGGTTTCTGTGCTGACACAAATCGCGTTAAAAAAAAACGATCCAATCAATCAAGATTATTGTAGGAACACAGCAAAAAGAGAAGAACCGCCAACGCAGTAGCTTAATTCAGTTAGGAGTTTGACCACTTGAAGGCGCCTGTCACGCTCCTCATTCCACCCGTTCTTGTAATGAGTATAGTACTGACACGAGTCAAAGTTGTCATGCTGACCAGTAGGTAATGACTTGAGGAGCAACGGTCAGAATATAGATCTACTCATATAGCCAGGAAATGCAACCCCTATCATTGCATAAGTATTATATATATTTTCTCGTCTTCAACAGGTTGTGTGTTCGTTGAAACGTCTACAGCATGCAATATCTGCGCGATGCGCTATACCATAACTCTGTGGATAGGTTTTGTTCGTACACGCAGTATCGGCCTCCGCTACCGGAGTGTCAAAGAACCAACCGTGGTTTATTGTACCTAAGAGAATTTGGCATGTCAGCATCGGGCATCGGGGATCATAAAATGGTAAATATATTTGGGACACTGGGACCCTAAATAGCCAGTACAGTAGTAGTATGGTGCGAGCACACGCGTTGGCACACCGACGCCGTCCACCATCGAATCAAAGGGATGCCTTGAGGAAAAAGCAGGAAGACATCCGGAAGTCGGTTGCCTAGCCAACGAAGACTGACGCTTGAGCCTTTATTGGACTGATGCTTGAGCGGTTGAGCCTCTTACTTGGTGGGCGTGTCGAGGACTATGAATACGCACACCGCACTTGCATCGTCGGATCACCTGGTTTGGAGCTGCGAGTTATGGCCGCTAGGACGACAGGGGGACTATCTGGCGGGGCCTACCGTCCTTCACATGTGGTGCGTGTGGTGTGTGTGTCATGTGGCTAGGTGCTTGTAGTACTAACCAGGACATGATACGGTATGTTGTGAGATGCCAGGTACCAGGTACCTGATATATACGAGTACAACAGCAGTACAGGACACTTTAATAAGGAACAGGAAATATGGTCCAGGCTGGGTTTCTTATTCGAGAAAGGGTGCTTTCAACACTAACTTCAAGATAACGACTCCCGAATTTCATATTTTTCGTCTAAATCTCAGCCTGGCTTTCCTATTAGCTTGCTTCTTACTATCAATACTTGTAGGTGTCCTGTACTGCTGAATATGATGTACGTCATACGAACAATCTCACAGCAGTTATCCCCGTGATCGTACGAGTACTGCTGTACATATCTGTACTACAGCAGTAGCTGTACATATGTACATGCGATGTGAGTGTGCCGTACGATGCGAAGTTGCGAGGGTGTATATAGATACGCACGTACTGTTATTGTACATAGAATACAATGCGAGGTATGCTTCGCCCGTATGAGGCCGAATGTAGGTACTCGTAAAGACCGTCTGCTATTGGTACCTATTGTTGTCTGGCACGCGATGGCTCTACCAGGCCGGCAGCGAAAATCGCGGCCGTTGAGTGGACGTGTGACGAGGTGTCACCCTCCATGCGACAACAATCTACTTTGCAGTTTATACTACTCGACCGACAACACTTGTACGTTTTTTTACGAGTTTATTGTCCCGAAGGATGCAGAATGTAGGTGTTCGCTACTTAACATGTTTCTGGCGCACCCTGGTCGTAATAGGCCCCCAGCGAAGGTATTGCCCTTGATGAGGCAACCCATTATTGCCTGGCGCGCGATGGCTGTACCAGGCCAGAGGTCGCCGCCGTTGAGTGGCGGTGGCCGTATGAGGGTGGTGTCACCCCCCCCATGCGATAACCATATATACTGCAGTTTATGCCACTCTGCCGACAACACTCCTGCGAGTTTATTATCCCTAATGATGCAGAGTGTAGGTGTTCTTGTCCGGCGCGCCACGACAGTATCGGACCGCCGGCGAAAGCATTGCCCATGATGAGGCACAATATGATGCGTGCTCGTATTGACGATAACAGCAGCTACAAATATTTTCATGTCTGGTACGCGATGGCCGCACCAGGCTGCCAGCGAAAGCCGCCGCCGTAGCGTGGCGATGGGCGAGTGAGGGTGGTGGCACCCTTACATGCCAATGGACATAGCCTACTATTAATATGCCTTATACCACGTACTTTGAGTCAGGTACGAGTAGGTATGAATGATACGAGTAACATCCTAGTAATACGAGTATATACAGTAGGTGGTCCCGTTATTTTAGTTTCGCACCACTTCGTTCGTGCGCTGCTGCTGTATATAGATGTACGCAAATACTGCTGTGGTACATACTGGCGCATCTGATCATCTTAGGCCGCCAAGGTATTGCCCTTGATGAGGCAGGATATACGGTAGGTAGATCTACCCGCTACCAAGTTTTGTCTGGCGCACGATGGCTGTACCAGGCCGCCAGAGACCGTCGTCCCCATCGAGTGGCGGTGGACGGGGTAGGGGGGTGTCCCCCTCCCATGCGATAATAATTTAAAGTTCAATTTATGCCACTCTACCGACAACACTCGTTCGAGTTTATTGTCCGTAACCAGGCAGAGGGTAGTCGATATTGTTCGGCGCGCCATGACTGTATCATGCCACCATTGCCCCCAGTGGGGCAGAATATTGGTACTATGGTAGACGATACCATCAACAAACGTATTACTGTTTGGCACGCCATGGCTGTACCAGGCTGCTTCTAGGATTCCTGATACATGTACTGCTGTAGGTATGGTACATACATATGATGCCGTCTTATCTTCGATGCAGATGTTGATACGTCTATGCATATGCCTTGCTGGCTCGCGGCGGCCTACCAGGCCGGCGAGCAGCACAGTTGCCTGCTGTGGAGTCTCAACGGGGGGCGGGCGCCGCCACGGAATCGTGGAGGCGGTCACTCAAGAGTAACGCCCTTCTGCTGCATGAGGGTGGAGTCACCGTCGTCTTGTCTAGCACCAGAGGCCGAAGCCAATAACGGCGTTGCGTTTTACTACTAATTTTAGTATGCCCGGCCCCTGGTGCAGACTTTGACAACAGACCCTACACTATATCATACCACTTATATGGTCCCTGATGCAGGTAGTGCAGGTGTGGTACATAAATACGATGCCGTCTTATCTTCGATGCAGATGTTGATACGTCTATATATACGTTTTGCTGGCTCACGGCGGCCCACTCGGCCGGCGAGCAGCACAGTTGCCCGCTTTGGAGTTGCAACGGGGGGCGGCCGCCGTCACGGAATCGTGGTGGATGCGGTCGCTCAAGGGTGGCGCCCTTCTGCTGCATGAGGGTGGAGTCACCCTCGTCTTGTCTAGCTAGCACCAGAGGCCGAAGCCAATACCTGCGTTACACTACTATTTTTTATATAATACGCCCGGCCCCTGGTGCAGACTTTGACAACAGACCCTACACTATATCATACCACTTATATGGTGCCTGATGCATGTAGTGTAGGTGTGGTACATGCATACGATGCCGTCTCATCTTTGATGCAGATGTTGATACGTCTATGTATACGTTTTGCTCGCTCGCGGCGGCCTACCAGGCCGGCGAGCAGCACAGTTGCCCGCTGTGGAGTCGCAACGGGGGGCGGCCGCCGCCACGGAATCGTGGCGGATGCGGTCGCTCAAGGGTGGCGCCCTTCTGCTGCATGAGGGTGGAGTCATCCTCGTCTTGTCTAGCACCAGAGGCCAAAGCCAATAACGGCGTTGCGTTACACTGCTGATTATATATAGTACGCCCGGCCCCTGGTGCAGACATTAACAACAGACCCTACACTATATCGTACCATATCTGAGGTCCCTGATGCATGTAGTGTAGGTGTGGTTCAGTACATATGATGCCGTCTGACCTTCGATGCAGATGTTGATACGTCTATGTATTCGTTTTGCTGGCCCGCGGCGGCCTACCGGGCCGGCGAGCAGCACAGTTTCCTGCTGTGGAGTCGCAACGGGGGGCGGCCGCCGCCACGGAAACGTGGCGGGTGCGGTCGGTCAAGGGTGGCGCCCTTCCGCTGCATGAGGGTGGAGTCACTCTCGTCTTGTCTAGCTAGCACCAGAGGTCGAAGCCAATAACAGCATTGTGTTACACTAATAATTGTAAAGACATTGACAACAGACCCTGCACTATATCATACCACTTATAGGGTCCCTGATACATATATTGTAGGTGTAGCACATACATATAATGCGGTCTGGCCTTCGATTCAGATGTTGAAACGTCTATGTATACGTTTGCTGGCTCGCGGTCGCCTGGCTACCAGGCCGCCAGCGAGAAGCACAGTTGCCCGCTGTGGAGTCACAACGGAGGGCGGCCGCCGCCACGAAATGGTGGGGGCGGTCGCTTAAGGGTGGCGCCCTTCCGCTACATGAGGGTGGAGTCACCCTCGTCGTTTCTAGCACCAGAGGCCGCAGCCAATAATGGCGCTGCGTGGCACGACTGACCTTTCATATAGAACGCCTGGCCCCTGGAGCAGACATGATAACAGACACGTCAATAATGGTGTTGCATAAGGTTGTTTGTTTTTGTATTTTTCCCTGCTGGCGCTTAACAGCATTTCACTACTAATTAGATACATAGCGCGCCGATTGTAGACTGGTACTCACGCACCGGTATACATTTTCCTGGGGCCGATTGGTCCCGGGGTGCTGGTAGGTATGAAACTACCACTGCGGCAGAGCAAAAACAAAAACAGCGAGCGACGGCTGTACCGCGCGATTTCTTACATATATAGCGCCCCTGGTCCCTGCTGTAGACAGGTACATATATACACGTGTGTACATTCCCTGCGGAGCCTCAATCAAGGCTGTATATTTTTTCCCGAGCCGGTTTGTCCCGGGGCAACAGATAGGAGATCACCTACTGTACGCAGTAGACATTTACTGGTGAGCGACGGGTGTACCGCGTCGCCGTACATAGCAGAAAACCACCCTATGCAAGGGCATAGCGCGAGAGAAAACTTACCAGAAAGCGCGAGAGGATAGTAGTCGATAAAATATTATCATCACAAGAGTGGTGTACGAGTGGGGGGGGCGCAATGCCACCACATCGCGTCCATGGACCAGTCAGTTTGCGGTTCGTACTGGTCCGTTATTTCACCCCCCGCGCTAGTGGCATACATGGGTAATTTGACAGTAGTTCCTGACGGAAGGCAGCTCCTTTTTGCCGTCAATCTGGGGCTGTTGTGCTGTTTATGTTCTGGTCGCCTCTTATATGGCCGAATACACAAGTAAATTTGGCCTATTACTGAAAATATACATTCGCCTTCTGTGGACCAGTGGCCGCGAATCTGCCTTACAGCGGGCGGTGCCAATGGAACAAAGGGACACAGAGAGAGCGGGAAAGAGAGACAGAGAGAGAGAGAGAAACACACACGAACAGATACGCGTATCGGGATAGAGAAGCCAAGAAGATCACGTAGTGCCTTGTGATACATCACGTAGTTCCTTGTGATACAACTATCGGACTACTTACTTCCTCTGTTTCCAGAATACGTGTTAGTCGGGGGGGGGGGGGTAATTCCCTTGACCCTGGCACACACCCCATCTTGATCATCGCGGGCGTGTTGCCCCGTTTGATCGGCACATGTTGCCTTTGTTTCACGTAATCTTCGGTCCCAATGAAGATAGTCTTTATACGACGTATTACGCTAACATGTCTCATACTGAATTATGAGTTGTAACATGCTTCGATTGTTGCCGATCTTCGTGTTGCGTTTGGACGTGAAGTTGTCGAACGACCAGTTCAACTAAGCAGTACGGGTAGAGCTTCCGACATTAAGAGATCGGATGAGGTCATGTGTTCAACTGCTCTGTATCTTCGGTCCCAATGAAGATAGTCTTAATACGACGTATTACGCTAACATGTCACATACTGAATTATGAGTTGTAACATGCTTCGATTGTTGCCGATCTTCGTGTTGCGTTTGTACGTGAAGTTGTCGAACGACCAGTTCAACTAAGCAGTACGGGTAGAGCTTCCGATATTAAGAGATCGGATGAGGTCATGTGTTCAACTGCTCTGCATCTAATTTACTGGTGGCTATCTATAACTAATGTCGATTACTTGTAGCTACTGTTCAATGTCGAAACCCTAGAGGAGTTTCGTCTAGCGTAGATCAGGCCTCGTGCTGTAGCAATAGGGCTTTAATATTATTGCGTGTTAAATACACATCTGGTGAGAACGACTTTTACACGGAATGTTTTATTCTACAACTTTGTTTTGCCCTCTACCGTGCTAGTACTCTACCGTGGTGGAAAGGTCAATCTGTTTTCAGACAACATCATATTATTGTATATCTCTAACGCACAACCCCAAGAGATCACCACCCCTTACGCGAGGCGAGCATAGACTACGATATTGCTTCATGTTGTACATTTGCAGGGTAGAGGTAGTCTAGCCATTATTCGGCTGTTTTAGAGATGGAAATCAACTCCTGCGCGTCAATGGCTTGTGCATATCTAACGATACTTCGACGATGTCGAACGTCAAGCATCATTGCGGCTAATCTACGAGAGAGGCTGCATTAGAGGAACTCAGCGAAGACAAAGCAATTCGCGATATCATGGGGGATTTCAACCTACTCGATGAAATGCGGGGCTCCACAACACTGCCCCTTTTGGAATTCCTCCTGTCGCGACTGATATTAAGTTGACATGCAATATGTTGTAGGTACTGATAGTTCATCAGCGATCTCACGTAACGCTGTCATAAGTCAGGAGAGATATACATACGTATGTATCAAGTAGCACTGATCGTAAACGCACCCTATGCTCCACATAAAATATAGTTTTCCCGTAGACGGAGTAACGGTCGCCCGCGATGTTGTTTCAGGAAAGCGCGTTTTACTTGTACAAAAATAATTAGGCCTATTTTTATTGGGGATTTGCGTGAGAATGTTTGGCGTGGAAATACGATAGCACACGTTCACTCTCGGACCTGAACCCACGAATAGGCTATACACGTCCACTCCGAGAGCGTTGATCTTGCTGAAAACGTCAGCAGAATAGGGTAGTTGCTGGACTAGTCGTTCGAACCAGAACTCTTGGCCTCTTCCTCCCACTCACCCGCCCCCCAACTGTTCTAGTTTGATGAGGGAGCGGGCGTTGGAGGCGGAGGACCTATTGTAGGAAGCCAAGGTTCCATTGTTTTTTTATTGCGTGTTCTCGTTATTTCTGGAAGTTGTTTAAGTTAGATTGGAGAAGTCGACTGGCATGGTACCATTCAGATACTTGGTAACCCAAGGGAACTGTTGGCGGCAGTGGCTAGGACCCCGTCTGGTATGATCGGAAGGAGATAGAGACGTTAGAAAGTATGAATGAGGTACGCAGGAGCCCGCAGATAGCCGCGATGGGTATATCTGGCTTAGGGGAGGTCCTCTTTCTTATTAACGAGAGAAACAATAATGACATGTGTTCAGAGTGCTAACGTACTTGGTGCAGGGATATTTATGTAACGGTATTTGGGAGTTCCTCAGAGGAAATATGCGTGTTTCTCTGTGGAGCACTTGGCGGTTTGGAGCGATTTCTATCGCCTCACTTCGTGTTTCGTTATATCTCTCTATGTTTCTCCCCCTTTCCTGTGTCTACGGCGGTAATATATATACATCACGTGGAGCTTCTACTTCTTTCCCAGACCCCGAGTACCCCTCCAGGGGTCACCTTAACACGCTAGCGTCTGTTTCAATTGGCACGGCTCGCTGGTTGGGTATTAGTCGGGAGAGCTCAAGGACGAGCTGTTGGTTTTGTATTTCGGATGGAGAGTTCAGAGGGACATTCATCGAGCAGCGGCTTCATCGACGATGAGGCCAGCTGGGCCAGGCGTGCTGAAGAAGCTATTGCAGCTGCAGAGGCGGCGAGCATCGCCGCGGCAAAGGCGGCGGGAACAGCTCATAGCGCAGGAGCGCAAACAAAGTCTCCAAAGGGAGCACGAGGCCAGGAAGCTGCAGAGGCTACGACGGCAGCCGCAGAGGCGGCGAGCATCGCCGCGGCAAAGGCCACGGGAACAGCTCATAGCGCAGGAGCGCGAACAAAGACTCAAGAGGGAGCACGAGGCCAGGTAGCTGCAGAGGCTACGAAGGCAGCCGAAGAGGCGGCGAGCATCGCCGCGGCAAAGGTCGCGGGAACAGCTCATAGCGCACGAGCGCGAACAAAGTATCCAGAGCGAGCACGAGGCCAACAAGGCAACCAGTCTCCGCGGCCAGAGGGTATGGGAGCAACAGGCGGCGACGAGGAAACCGCAAGCTTGAAATTTAAAACTATGGAGTTGGAGATTCGGGCAGAAATCCGAGAGGAGGAAAGGACGAGGAGTGAGATAAATCAGCAACAGCGGGAAGATAGGCGGCAGCAGCAGCAGGAGGAATGGATGCAGCAGCAGCAGGAGGATAGATGGCAACAGCAAGAGGAATGTATGCAGCAGCAGCAGCAGGAGGAGGATAGATGGCAACGGCAAACTAAATGGTTCGAGCAGCAGGAGTGTCTACACCAGCAACAAGACAAACTCCAACGGCAACAGCAGCATCGCCAGCAGGCACTATTTAGTGCCAAGCCGATTGCACTTACGGGAGGCGAAAACGGGGAGTCTATCTGCGATTACTCGTATGCGATATCTGCATTTACGAAAGTCAATGCCCAGCAGCAGCAGCAGCAGCAACAGCCGTACCAGCAGCAGCAACAGCAGTACCAGCAGCAGCAACAGCAGCAACAACAGCAGAAGCAGCAGTGGCAACAACTCGAGCAGCAGCGGCAACAACTCGAGCAGCAGCGGCAACAACTCGAGCAGCAACAGCAACAACTCCAACTCCAACAACAGCACCAGCAGCAGTCGTCGGGCGAGGAGCAGGAAAAAGCTTGCAGTGGTAGGGGGTTTCAGGAGGAGGAGAATAGAGTAAGTGCGAGAGACGAAAAGGATGAAGTTGCGACGGGCAATGAGCGGGAAAATCAGCCGCTGCCACTGCCGCCCACGCCACCGCCTCCGCCGCCGCCACCGTCGCCACCCGAGGTAGGCATGCGCTTAGGCCCCGAGGCGGAGCAGCTGGCCCTGGCAGTGGAGAGCTGTGTAGTACTTGCGCACCGAGCCTACGAGCAACGGAAGGAGGAAGAAGAAGAGCGAGGACAAAAGGAGCAGGGGGGTGATGCGGGAACATCTAAGGAGGAAACGAATACCCCCACTGTGAAAAAGGGGTGTTCGGAGCCGAGGTCGGTCAAGGGGAGGAGGAGAGCAAGAGGGGAGAATGGCAACGGAGGCGGGCCCCGTGTGGCTGGCCGGGGTTCGGTGCGAAGGGTGCTGTGGAGGACGAGGGCAAAGCCCGCCCGGGCGAGGCACTAAGCGAGCGAGATCCGGAAGCTGGAAGCTTCATGAAGAACAACAGGTTCTTATTTTTGTTGGATTATTTGGTTTTCTTCGATCACGTATTTTTATGATATGATAGCATCACAGCAGTATCGATGTACTTGTTTGGCAGTGATAGGTTAGTTTTTTTCAGACTGCTCTGGGTTAACTGCTGTGTTTTGCCCCCCCTCCCCCAACCCCCCCAGATCGCACGTTGAGGTTGACATGTTTTGATGTAGGTAATGTGTGTTGCGTCAAGGATAGCTTGCCGACCACCTGCCATCCGTCACTGTCCAATACCCAGCTACCCACATAGCCTACTGCCCGTGCTGATGCTGCTGCTGTTTTTGTTTGTGTTTTGTTTGTGTTTTGTTTGTGTTTTTTTTTTTTTTTGGCCGTATGCTCCGTATACCGATCCCTGGTAGATGATGGCCATTATTTCGATCTTAAGTGATAACCCGACCCAATTTTGTTTCTGTTGGCGGGCATCCCTATTTTCGAGTTTGTGGCCACCGCATTTATAATTCAACGGCAGTATTGTACTTGACATAACCCCCTCCTACGGACGTGCACGACATGATGAGTACACCCCCCCCGCCGAGTTATGTGGCCGTGCAACCCCTCCCTCGCCCCGTCCTGATTCGCGGGCCCTGGCAGGGAGGCTTGGGTATATATGATACTTATTTGTAACAGTGCCCGGTTTTCATTGAGAGTTCGTTATCTCTGAGAGTTAATTTATTATTGATGGGTCGAAATGCCATCGAATATCATACGTACGTACGTGGTCTCTGAGGAATTAAACTATGGTGTATACAAACATTAATGCAGGTCGGCCGAATACGTACGTGATCTGCGGGGTTGAAAGATGTTGTATACCCGGACATTCATGAAGGTCGACCGAATTCGTACGTGATCTGCGGAGTTGAAAGATGTTGTGTACGGACATTCATGAATGTCGACCGAATACGTACGTGATCTGCGGAATAGAAAGATATTCATGGAGGTCGACCGAATACGTA
Source organism: Saccharina japonica (assembly GCA_008828725.1). NCBI lineage: Eukaryota > Phaeophyceae > Laminariales > Laminariaceae > Saccharina > Saccharina japonica. The sequence continues at coordinate 745,841 of MEHQ01001139.1, forward strand.
CGTACGTGTACGTACGTGATCTGAATACTGGCAAGTTTGTTCGATGATATTATTTTAAGGAATGCTGATTTCTTGACGATGTCGATTGATTGAATTTAGTGTGTTTGTTCCTCGTTCAGAGGCAACTGCTATTTAGCTTTTAGTTTTCGGAATCTATAAAATATGATGAATGATTTCAATGTAGCTTCGACGTTGTGAATTTTGATTATTTGCAATTTGAACGAACGAAGTGTTTTTGGAAGCAGGAAGGCTATTTTGTTTTGTGTTCTTGGCGTAGTCGGCAGGACTAATTTTTGTTTTGTTTTTCTGAGAGTTGATATATTTTTGAGAGTCGATTTTCTGACCGCTGATTTATTTCTGAGAGATGATTTTTTTCTAGAGTTAATTAATTTCTGAGAGTTGATTTTTCTGAGAGTTGATTTTTTTTATGAGAGTTGATTTTTCGATTTTTCCGAGAGTTGATTTTTTCTGAGAGTGATTTTTCCGAAAAATGTTTGAGGCTTGAGGTTCTGATTTTCGGACCTTTATCCGGTGTTGAATACCATTTTTATCCAAGCTGATGACCTCAACGAAGGGAAGGCTGGGTAGTTTTTGGTTTTCATTGAGTATGATATTTGTGTTTCCTTTTTCGGGTGAGCTTGACGTACCACCATGGTATCCTGAACTATTAGTGTCACCCCATTCACCATAGAGAAAACAGGGGGGCTGTTCAGGGTGCTAACGTACTTGGTGGAGGGATATTTTTGTAACGGTATTTGGGAGTTCCACAGAGGGAATATGCGTGTTTCTCTGTGGAGCACTCGGCGGTTTGGAGCGATTTCTATCGCCTCACTTCATGTTTCTTTATGTTTGTCTATGTTTCTCCCCCTCTCTTGTGTCTACGGCGGTAATATATATACATCACGTGGAGCTTCTACTTATTTCCCCGATCCAGAGTACCCCTCCAGGGGTCACTTTAACAACATGTAATTCGATACATAAACCATTGAGCATTTTATTTGTGTATGTATGGGCCACCCCCCTGCCGCCCCTTCGTTAGTATGCATGGGGTGCCATGGTATGGAGAGCCATGTTTTGTGCACTCGCCCTGATCATTTGATGTTCCTTTGAAGACGAAGGGGGGGGCAGACTATTCTGTGTTGCACCATATAAGGAGCCGGTGACTTGAGCAGTGTGACAACAACACCATCTGACAGCACTTTAGGCTGTCGTCGATGCTGTATCTGCATATCACTACTCTCCTCTCCACGTGTTGGTCCGTACTTTAGATTTCGAGGGGTAGAGAAACACGACGGACCCAAGTACAAAAGGGCTATCGTGCAGTCGTTTGGGGGTGTTCGACGGCGTGGAACCGCCAGGGTTACTGCGTTTCTCCTTGAACGGGGTTGGCAACATCTGCAGTGACGCGGCCGCACATATGCCCATGTCAGCGTAACGTAAACAACTCACTCGTATGCCAGGTTGAACGACACGTTTCCGGTCCTGACGGTAAGATATCTAGCAAACGCCCTTTCGTTTGATCTATCCCATGTTCAAGACTCACAGTCCCTCAGGCAACGTTTACTTTCGGGAAGTGGGAATCAATAAATATCTACTCGAGACTGCTGCGTTTTCCTGATTTCAACAAGGACATAAGGATTCCGACGTGTGCTTGTGTAGCTCGCAGGGACGTCTTACGCCCATTCCCAGTTAAATATATTTTATTCTCAGCGCTTGCGTTATCGTACAGTCATATTGAGAGCGGACGCTCATCACTAGCAATGTAACACATCGCACAAGAAACAACCGTATGCACACGCACCGGGTACTACAGTAGATGTTTATCAACCCCTTGCATTCAACCCGACCTCTTCAATATGCATGATGCAATGGCGCCTGATAAACATGCGGCATTGCGTTTGGTTGGTTTCACGAACGTGGTCTGTACGTGGAGCTGAGTCGAAAGCTATATTCGTGTGTCCACTTGCTGTTGTGGTATATTATGCCCTTAAACCCGACCAACCAGTAATAAGGATGACGCGTTTCTCGCACTCTTCGTGCCAGAAGCGGCCAAGACCCAACACCGACGGCATCGGGACACGGAGATACTGCAAGCAACATGCTGAGACAAGCAAGGTAGACGTCGTTAACAGGGGTTTTTTACATGGCTCCTGCATCAGGCGAGCACACTGCAACGTCAAGGGCGTCAAAGGGGCAATGTACTACAGACAATATGCTGAGAACGGTTTGTTCAATGTTTTGAGCAGGCGTTGCTCCCATGACTCCTGCCTGCAATATAGTCGGCAACATAAAGTTGCTGTACAGGAAACAACATGCCGGTAGTGGCATAGTGTATGCAATGTCGTGATTTTCTCACATAACACATGCAGACAACACGCGGCGTTTAAAGTCGTCGGCACCAAGACACAGACGATCTTCAAGCAGCACTCTACCGAACCTGCTCGCATGAATGCCGCATGGAGTAACCGAGCTTAACACCCTCGGCACTCAAAACGCGGTTACTGCAGAAATTCTCCCACAGCTAGTCGGACGGAGAACACTTCTACATGAACACTGAATGCACGTATAAAATTCGATCCTAAAAGCACCAGAACATGTTGTAAAAAATATTTGTTCAGTCGTCGGGACCTTTACAGTTAGCGTGACCTTCATTTATGCTTTAACGGCAAAAGTCGAGACTTGGTTCTCCCGAGGGATGACAACTATATCGCTTGTGGAAACTTCGCGGAGAGTTGTTCCAGAAACGTACTATATGGTGGATATAAATGCCGAGCCAAGGCTACGCTATTGTACATTGTGCACCCAGCACGTTAGGCCGATTGGTAAAAATGGTTTTGGAAGAAAATGTCGTGCAACCTACTCAAAGGACGTCATGCGAAGGACCTGGGTTTCAAGGTCTGTACGATGTGGACAAATTGGAATCAATGCTGTATTGATCACGTATTGTAAATATGTGTATATACTTTTACTAAACAAGCCGTTTGAGGTATGTTGCACCAGATACTTTGGACGGGAAGGGCGAACATATGTTCCATGTAACAGAAGCGAGCCGCGATGAAGACCTATATTGTAATCTGGGAGTGGAGATGTAATGTCAAGCGACAGCAGGAGGGCGTCTTGAAATTGAACATTTAAAGCATAGCAAACAAAGAACCCCCTCCGAGTATGCGGTTTTCATATATTGAGAGGCTGAGTTTGGTACCGCCGTAAAGGAAACACGGGACCATGTGTGGGGGGAAAAGGGGAAGAACAATAAGAGAAATATAAAGATAATTCCCAATTTTTCGAAAAGCGGGAGAACAATACGGTGAATACGCAGAGAATCCCACAACTAGTGCGCACATGTGGAAACAAAAACTGCTGGCTTTCTGGTTGGTTACGTCTATGCTTGGTTATTGCGCTGGAGGCGGACGCCGACGAAGCGCTCCACTACATTCATGTTCCCCAAGCACGTGTGCAGCCGGTGTACATCAACTTATGGCGGAAGCACAAAGCCGACAGTGAAGATCAACGAAGACCTATCGGCGACAATAATCTACGGCACCGAACTCGACGTGAGTGTCACGTTATGTGAGTGATCGCCAAACATTTACTTGCTGTGCGGAACAGTCCGGAATCACAGCATTACATACCCGTGTACGACGCGTTTGACAAATATAACGCAGTACATCGAAACCCGTCGACAATAAAAGCTTCCCCGCCGCAGACAACTTCAATAGTTGGTGAACAATGCTGTGCACGAAGAAATGATATAATTGAAACAGCCGAAACCTAAAAATAAAACAGGAAATCAAACCTACACATGAATACAATATGGCCTCAGATATAAATAATGGGAACTCGTATGATCTACACTCGCCGAACCCAAAGTCTTGAAACACCGCTACGCCTGATACACGATACGATTCGCCCGCAAAGCATTAATTATATCGTACCCGTGCAGTTCATCAGCAAATACATCCAGGATTACGGAGAGTAATGCCGTGCACCAAAATATGAGAGCGCAAAATTGTAGTGACGGATTCCTGGTACAATACATGCTGAGACATACATACGTGCCTGGTGTATGACAGCGGGAACGACAAGTACGACGCCCTCATATTTCCACTGTTACAGTAGACAATTGACTGAGTGGTATTACAACCTTCTGTGGACCACGTCAACACGGCACTATACTACCACCCCGTCACAACGCGTTTCTCGTCATCCCTATTGAAACTGTGTACCAGGTGCTAACAGATCTGCACCACCTTCTCGAGCTTCTTCTTTGGTGTCACGTCGAATGGTTCCCTTGTGACGTCGTATGGTGGCCAATTAGAGCAAACCCGTTTACTTCAGGGGCCTTTTGCTGCCCGAGCATCTCGAACAAGTTAAAAGCTGGAAGTGCGGGTTTCAGTGCCGATGGCAGCTCAAATGGTAACATCGCTCAGGCCAGGAGAATAAAGAGCTGGATGTTCTTCTTGTGGCTTCGGTCGTGTGCCCTTCTTCGTAAACACCACTGTACACGCATGTTAGTCCCTGAATAATCTCAACTTCAGGCCTCATGTCCAACCAGCCCTTTTGCATACGCAGTCGAGGGCAAGGGCGGTGAGGTTCCAAATACCGAGATGTGAGAGCTCCGAAGTACCAAAGCAAACACGCCAAACCTACATAGGTCAGGGTATCCCATCAGCATAACGGGTAAGTCCTACTCTAGATGCCCATTCCTAGCCCGTAATCAAAAGCGTGCACGCATGTATATACTGTTTCTACCATAGACATGTTCTCAATAGTTAGTCTGGCACTTTAAAAAAAATACTTCGTTTTTTACGCGGAATATACGACCTTTGTCGACGCCCTTGGCAAGGCGACGACTACCAATCGTGCCCTGAAGGGATCCAACAGTGCAGACGAGCCCGCCTACCAGGAGCCCGTGGTCGCGGCAGTGAGTAGGTTGATTCCCATCGATTCCCCAACGCGTCACTTTCCTACAACCAGCAACCTTGCACCTTGCCCTGAAGTTAATCACCGGGCCGCCTGATATGTCGCATTTATGGAGGAGGCATGCAGTAGGCGCAGTTTCCGTCAGCAGACCCCATCCCGGGATCTTGAGGCAGGAGTTGTGAGAGCAACGCTTGCTTTTGATGTCCACCATGCCGCCCACCGCATGTTGCTTGCAGTACTTCGTCGCTGTACTGCCCTCGAAATTGAATCTCGGTATTTTCGTGCATACCTCGTGTGAACAACGCCTGCTGTAAATATTCACCATGCCGTCGGTAGCATGTAGGCTGCAGTATGCCGCCGCTTTACTGCCCTCGACATTGAAACTCGGTATCTTCGTGCATACATCATGGGAGCAACGCCTGCTGTAAATATTCACCATGCCTTCGGCAGCATGTTGGCTGCAGTACGCCGCCGCTTTACTGCCCTCGACATTGAAGCTCGGTTGCTTCGTGCACGACTGGTGCGAACAACGCCTGCTCTTGACATTCACCATGCCATTTGAGGCATGTTGGCTGCAGTAGGCCCAGGTGTTGCTGCCCTCGACATTGAAGCTCGGTTGCTTTGCGCATGAAGGATACACGCAATGCTTGCTCTTTACATCTACCATGCCGTCGGAAGCATGCTGTTTGCAGTGCGACGCTTTGCCGCCCTTGACTTTATAGGTAGGGGGTCTAGTGCAGGATGCATGTAAGCAACATCCCATCTTCAGGAACTCGGCGGAGGCGGTGCCAGATATATCTGTCGTTTGGCGGACCTGTGTACACCAGCAGTTCAACAAACGCACGCATCAAGAACACGGATGTCAGGGTTACGCAAACATCATTTTTACATTCTGTACTGTGTCATTAGGCTTGTCACGCATGTTCTGTGGAACGAATAAACATGCATGTGTTTTCATCGCGGACAACACGTTCAGCATCAGAAGCAAAACACCCTTCCAAGCCATTCGCTTTAGTTGCCGACGAACAGTTTCATGTGCTTATTGCTGGCAGACAAATGGGCGCAGGAAAAACAAAGGGAGTATACTAATGATTCGCAAATACATGGAGTCAGTCGTCAAGTACGTCGACGGGGGTTGTAGTGTCTGTTCCAACTTGGACACGCGACGTAGGTAGTTGTATCAGTTATGTGTGAAGCAGCGACGTCAAAACGCATTACTGAAACACATACCGTCCAGTACCGAACGAAGCCAACCTAACATGGGAAACTATGTCAGGTGACGATTTGTCGCGTTGCGATAGACAATGGTGCGGTCGGTGCCAAGGAGAGGGTCGGTGTTGGTGGCAAAGGTAGGGAGGATCGCATTGGTGGCCATTAGACCTGTGATTGTTTATGGAACACGTTTACATCGTCCGACGTATGCCGTACGCGACGCATCAATAGGATATTTTGTAGTACAAGGAAAAAACACCACCCAGAGGGGGTTAAACCTTAGGGCGCGGACCGCTCGCGTCGTGCACTGCTGATTAACAACTCAAAACACAGGATACAACATCGACTTGACCCAACCATTTACAAAGAGATAGAGAGGTGTGGTAAGCAGGGGACTAGAGCTCGCAACATTTTAATGCCACATGTACTTCGTATTTCACCCGTAACTAGTAGACCGATAAGACAAAAACAAACTGGCAATAAACCCCCCATGCCACTTATAATGGGTTAGACCTTAGGGCGGCGGACTGCTCGCGTCGTGCACTGCTGATTCACGACTCAAAACACAGGCCACAGCATAGACTTGATCCTATCATTGACAAGGAAATAGAGAGGGGTGGAAACCACCGGACTGGAGCTTGTATCGTTTTTGTTCCACATGTACTTCGTATTCCACCCGAAACAAGTGAACCTATAGGACCAAACATAATGGGCACTAAACCCGTCATGCCACTCAATAAATCGCAGAGTATACATTCACGGCTGCCCCCGCAAGCCCGTGTGTTCAGGGTACTCGCTAGTTGTATGGGTTTGTTGTGTGCACATTTTGAAACCATGGAATGAGCAGATGTGCCAATAGTGTAGTTGGAGCGTATACCAAGGATGCAGCTGCTTCAGGACCATCGGAGAATGGGTCAACGATTGTTACTACCACGCTGTGTATTCATTTTAATATGAAAGTGTTTCCAGTTAACACGTTGCCCGTCAGAGCATGAACGATCTGCATGCCCTCTGAAGTTAGTAACCCTCGCAACGGTAAATACCGCAAAATAGAAGTATACGTCCATACATTGTATTGCTTGTCTAGGTTACTTTGATGACATTCGATGACAGTACCGGCTGATTATTCATCACTCTCCTCCGGAGAACGCGACGGAGATAACACCGGTAAAGCAGCGCCGTGAAATTAAGGGCACAGTTGATGCAGTAAAGGGTCGATATTTACCAATCACAGACCTTGTATGCGCAATAAATATACGAGAACTCAACACCAACAATGAAAACGAGTATATATGTGCTCTGCATTCCTATAGTGCAACGTTTGTGGGTTGACCAACGACACCAGGGTATCCCCGGCAACAATAACTATTGACATGTAGCAAGTCCAACGGAATAACAGGCGTACCCCCGGCCATTGGATAAACCTCATTGCACAATAACAGACCCACCGGAGGACAGACACCGAGCTCGTCTCGTGGAGCGTGGCAGTCGTACGAAGTCGACACGCGTATGTAAACTAATAGAAAGTACAGTCACATGTCCGTGAAACGTCACAAGCATCAACAGCTGCACCAGGAGAAATAGCACAGCATCAGCAGACTCGTAGGCTTAAAATATAGCTCTTGCAGTAGTTGTAATGGCGGCAGCAATATGCGAGGACAACATGAAAGTCAAGTTATACGTCCGTGTGGTTGTCGCTCGCCTACAAATGTACCACTACCACTACAACAACTACTCTCCCAAATATAACTAAAACTACTACAACTAAAACTACTACAAAAACTACTACTACGACGGCCTGGGTCCCTTAACTTACGATAGGGGCGCGTCTGGATTTAGTATCGATGCCATTCAAGCAATCCAACGTTTTAGTAAAAAGCAGCAAATGCAGCACGCATATCGTCAACATGCCAAGATAGAAAATCCGGTAATTTTCCCGACAACTGAACATACCAGACTTCTAGCATTGTTAGGGAGTACACGATAGTTCTGATCTAGATATTCTGACCGACGACAGCAGCAAATATCCCATCATGCGACTGTGATGACAAATTACGTACGGAGGGTGTCGAACGCTAACGCCACGATGGCTGTGGTGGCACTTACGGTAGATGTCTCAACCTTTGCACTATAATCAATACGATAGCGGAGGCCAGACAGATGAACAAATAAGGTAGTTTATGGGAATGCGAGCTTTTGAGAGCCAGACATATATTTTGTTCGGCCGAGTATGTCCTGTATATGAATATGGGGTCTCCAATTGTACTGGTCTGGTACGGGCGCAGTCCAGAGTTTTCGTGAATATACAGGTTGAAGACATAACCACCCTAGCGTTGCCTAATTGCCTTGCACGTACATAAGCCGTTTCGATTATTGTAAAAAAACACGTGTTCTCGCTAAATAGACTTATTGTTCTAGATCGCGTCAACGAAATATGGGTAAAAACGGTGGCGTTTTATACAACCCATGCTGTGTAGTCCCGGTAAAGTAGTGGTCAGCTTCAAAGGCTACTATCATTTGTACCCAAGTTCGATTCCCACCGTGGTGAGATTTTTATTTTATTCGAAGAAAAAAGGAGGAACCAATTGCTGAGAGCGCCTTCGTGGCGGGGGTAGGCGGAATCCGACGCAAGTCAACGAGGGAAGAAAGTGCTGAAGTCTTCTCACGATAAAAATGCAAGGCAAGAATCGTAGTGGGGGAGGAGGGAGAAAAGTCTACTTTGTGACCTCGGATCTGAGTTACGACAAGGAAGGAGAGAGAAAGGAAGGGCGAAGATGATAAATGGGCTGCAAAAAACAAAAACAAAAAATACGTCATGAGCGGATGTTCGCTGTAATGAATATAAGATCGTTGGGGCCCCAACGGCGGTTACAACGGAAGCAGCAGCATGCCTGAGGTCATCTCAAGGTGGTAAAAAGTTTGAGAAGTTCTAGGAAAATACGTCATTCTTCCGTACCGAGGTGTCATACCAGCCACCACCCCCCTCCAGGAGCGCTCTGTCCTCAAATCACGTCCTGCTAGCCCACGCCGGTTCCGTCGATCACGAAATGCACACATTATTGAAACGCACGTACGTGGCGAGCTCAACAACTCTTACAAAGAGCACCAACAAGGTATATAGACTGTGCTCGGTAGAGTTTGAGTCCCTTTAATTATATCGGGAGGCGCTGCGTAGAAGGCGGTTTGTTGTAGCCGTAAACAACTATACGCTAAGTGGCATATTGTATACGAGGCACACGAAGGACACAAAACGCGTGCTCTGTACGTGCTTCGCTTTGAATGCAGGCAGAGGACAGGTGTCTACAATATATACAGTGGATAACATCCACAATTTAAACAATCGCGGGTGCGCTACTTCTCGCTCGTATTTACAACCTGTCCTTCGCCAAACCACGTCTACGTTTCTTCAATCATTATTTCTGGATGAGCTAGGTCCGCTCGATCTCGATCTCACGCCATCTGTATGACATGCGAACAACAGCTCCAGGAGTTCTCGCGGTGGTCTTGTTTTTTCACAATTCCATTGCAATCCCAGCTATGCTAAAAACAGCAGCTACGGTACGTAGAGGTGTTGAATTGGTTTAGGACGCGCCTTACATGGCGAGGTCTGTTAACCACGCAACAAACTGGTGTTACTGGAAAGTGAAAGTGGGACCCGATGGACGAACCTTATGCCAGAGGACCTAGGCACAACAAATATCAGATTTCCAAAGATGAATCAAATTCCGACGGGTTCGGGTTAAGGTGTCGTTTAATGGGTCATCCGAAACATATTTAAGCCGAAACGTGCCTATTCTATTAACGTAGCACGCCTCTTTAGACGGACCAAAACATTCAAATATATACTCAAATACAGAGATCAGTTTGATACCAAAATATACACTTGCAAATAATGTATGCATTTATGGCCGAAGTTTCACACACAAACTGTGAGCACCAGCAACAAGCTTCGTTGTGGCGAAGTAGACATTAAACATCAGATGATGGAATACGGAGAAACTCGCGGAGGGGGTGTATTGAGTCGAGCCCGAGATGGGTGGGCGGAACTACTAGGCCAAGAGGCGAAAACAACCGTGTGGCTTCGGTCGATCTTCCACTGGCACGGTCGGTTCAGGCAACGGTGTCTGCTTGCGCTACGATTCACATCTGATACGCGCAAGAAATGCGTTTGGCGGAGACAGCAGGCCACTGCATTACACCGGTGGTAAACTGCTATTCGGGGAATGAACTGAGGTATGGAATAGACAACAAGTTTGGGCACAAAGCATGGAACTCATTGAAACTATTGTTGATCCACGGGAGCGAAAACAACACTTTGAAGGTTACGAACGCGCGCTTTTAAATATTCCGCCCTGGACAACGAAATAATTTCTAGCAGGGCTTTCATGCAACCACTGCACAACGGCTGGGCGATAGACATAATGCTTACAAGATAACACAAAGGGGCGGCGTCGTGTGCATGTTCGGCGCGGTCAGCGTCGTGTGCGTCGTTCGTGACCAACCACACTGAAGCGGTAGCAGCAACAGCTACTGCAGCGGCGGTAGCACCGACACCTGTGGTCAGCTGTACAGACCTCAGTCGCCAGCAAGCAAGGCGTTAACACCAAATACACAGATGTTGGCGGAGGCAGTTTCCATGGCAGCACCGAGGCTGGCGGGGACAACTAGAGCACACCAAAAGTGGATGAAGCAGATTTGCTCACTGGTTGGTAAGTCGAAATCAATATTGAGGTAGTTTAAGTGCATACAAATCGGCCAGGCAGCACAGGTGGATTACTGACTGTCACAGAAACTATTGCGATGACTGCGTGCTGACGCTTGCTGCTTTCTATGTGATCTATTAGTTAGAGTGGCCATTTTTCCGATTGAAAAGCGAAACGACATAGAATGACAAAAATAAAAGAGACGGGGCGAAGAAACTCGCACCCTGTCTAGTGCACGGTCGTGGGGATACAAAGGAACAAATGCTCAGGTGCAGATCAAGGACGATAGATTATCTGGGGCCCTTGCTACGGAACAATCTCGCGTATTTTCAACGAGTTGAACTCAGGAGTTGATAAAAACAAAAAATGTATCCTAACTGTCGCGATCGTGGTGGCCTACGAGCTACAACTACCCATATGGACAAAGTGTCAGCACAAACAGCTATGGATACAACAGCAGCAGCAGCAGCAGCAGCATCTGTGCTGCAGTCATGTATTTGTGTGTTGGATATGTGCCAACTATGTGACGTTTACTGCGAAAACTTGAATCCGTCACTAGTACTCTGTGTGGGCGTCTTTGAGAGTGCTTACAACTCTTGACAACACGCCTATCCTCCATCATGCGTCACGATGCTGCTTCACAAAAGGACCTAAATCATTTGACCTGGCGCCCTCCCGACTACCGCAGGTCCCCACCACCACCCCCACAAATTCCATCCAGCGCCTTTCACTACAAGTGAACCCTTTCAAATGCGGACCTTTCATGAGGCCGGGCATCAGCCTTGTGTGCATTGTTCAGTGTCGTTAATCGGCCCGATGCACCGGCACAAGTCCTGTTACCGGCCTTAATATGGGAGTACGCCGCATAATCCTATCCTGACTGTCACCTGGGGGTGCTCCCCCCTCGCACGCTAAATTCGGTGCCTTACAGTGTGATGTCTTGCCGCCCGTACTATCTGCCCGCGAAACCATCCATAGGCTAAGTTTCATGCCCAGGGCTGACGTTGTGGGGCACCCTGGAAGCTGAGTATAAACAAACGATATATCACGACGGGCAAAAATACCTGTCGTTCGGGCCTCGTAGCGATAGTACATAGTACCAAGCACCAGGGCATCATCGGGCCAAATAGTACGGAGAAGGAATCCAGAAACGAAACATATTTTGATTTCATCTCGCTCATAATTGCGAGATTCAGCACCTTCAGTAGTGATCGGGCATTCCTGGACGCTACCGGGAGAAAAACGAAGGATAGTTTTTGACACACAGCGAAAACCGTCGAAACGACTCCACGCGTCACAGAAGGCTCTATGAGGCTTTGCTCTAAGCGTCCTTTTATGCCGAGTTTGAAGGCTGTAGGTCCCCTGTGACTGGAAATATTGCTTGAGGCGCGAGGCTTGGTTCATGTACGTCTCAACGTTCAGCTAGACAAAAAAAGAGTCCTGCTCTCTCTCTAGAAGAAGGGGAGACATACATGGATACTGCTTGAAGCCCTAAGCAAAACCTACAGGAAAATATATTCGGCCTTCGAATCTTGGAAACGATGACGATAGGAGCAAAGGAGTATCCAGTGTTCAAATGTATAGCGCGACACGTGTTCTGTGAAGCGAGGACGTTTGGCGTCGGTGTGTCCCGTACGCGAAAAACACAGTTGGGTTGCTGCGTCGGGCATGGAACAGGCTAATATAAGCCAAAGGCTGGTGTAGGTTTCATTAACACATGGGAGTAAATTTGTTCCGTTTCCTGGGTTCCCATTTCATAACGTTTAGCCTTGTTGTATAGGAACGATGGAAAATGCTGAAAACGGCGAGTGCGACGAACCCCGAACCCTCACGACAGAAAACGCCGAGGAGGCTATTTCTAAAATTGATGTCAAGACAACTACCTGGCGCTCGGCATGTTGTCCAGTACATTCATGGCTGCCCTGTGCGTTGCAAAGCAAGCGTTTTTCCTTGTTGATGTTTGATGAAAGTTCCGACATAAGTACGAAGCGTTGTCACATGGGCGTATAAACGTGGGTTTTCATGTTTGGTGTTCCCGCGTAGGCGGGCCCGGAGCAGGCCGAGGCGCCGAGATGCAGCAGCGGCACGTTACAGCAGCATCAGTAGCAAATTGCTTTCTACTACAATTGTTGGATATGTAGCAAGTTGACGTATGACCATTTCAATCATATACTGCTAGGATTTCGACCGTTCTTCTCAAGCGTTTTTTAATGGATAAAGTGAAGATGTGAATACCACGTCCGAGAGAAATGCAGAGCACCGCAAGCAGTGTCTATGGCATAGGTTCAACTATATCGCCGTCCGGTCGCGTTCCCCTTGCTAGAACAAACCAACGCCCGTGTAGACGCCAGTTTCACATGTGTTTCCGTGCGCTCGGGAATGGTGTAAAGTGTGGCGATATATGCTAAGACTTCAATCGTTATGAAAGATTCCATATACCGGTTTAAAACTTATACGAAGTATCTGTTTGCGTTCGAACAACAGTATACCCGGTACATTACACAGGAATACGCCTGTTACCGAGTTGAGCTTGAATTACATAATAAATTACGTATATGTATGCACACCGTACAAACATTAAACCCGCCATCAAGCATCCGCACAAGACGGCCAGCGAAGTAAAAACACTGTTACTACGAAGTTCACCCCATGGTATTGACCGTTGATCAGATCGTCAAAAATCCAGGCCGGACGCAGCAGCCGCAGCACCACCAGCAGATACGAGTATATATCTCCGTCCAAAAAACGCATAGTCTACACACCTACAAGGTGGCTGCGTGGGATTGTGGGGGGCGCGGTTAACGTAGTATGTTTGGTTTGAGCATTCAAGACACCGCCTACAAGAGCTGCTGCAGCAGCAGAAGCAGAAGCAGCAGCAGCAGCGGCAGCCGTAATGGCGAGGTATGTGGCATATTCAGGGTTACGACGCACTCGCCCCTATGCCCCGCAATGCCATTGTCACACGTACCGTTTAGGACGCAGTAACAGTCGTGTACGGGCCTGGCTGATCAGGTGTACTCGTAGCTCCACTCAGTAGCAGTACAACAGCACTACCCACACATCTACGTACACTTTCAGTTGTTCAGGGCAGCAATGTTGCCACATGCCGACTACCACTGCCGACACGAGTGACAGCACCACACACAAGGCTTTGGCATGTGGAAAATGCTCGCAAAGCTATGCCGAGTGTCTACTGCTGTGCACATGGGCGCCAGGCGTCAGAAAGCAACATGGCCCTATTGGTAGCATGTCTTTAGAGTGAGCGGTTAGGGCGGGGCACCCTCTATCCATGATGTCTACCTTTATATGTTTTGCGACGTGGCCTGATGGCGGCACGGTCCTTCATCGCCAGCACGAAACCACATTTTTCAGGTGTCTCGACCGTATTAAATATAACATCTGCAGGACCCCCCAACATATGCAAACACTTACACCTACAGTCATACCAGGGTAACATACGTCGTACAGCAGTACAGCAGTACATCAGTGATTTCGTCACGCAAGCCACGCCGATATCGTTTCTACTGCTGTACGACAGAAGTTCCTACAAGGCAGGCCCTCTGTATTTGTCTGCAGACGCAGTTCTCGCATGCACCTTGTATACGCGTAGTTGACCAGTCCTTTTCAAAGTTTTAACGAGTACACCGGGAACATACTACTGTCATTCAGATACAAGTACCGGTACTTGTCTACCGCACTCCAAAAAAAGCATCCAAACAAATTCCAAGTACGTGCAGAACAAGAGTCGTTTGTCCCTCAACCGTGGGTGTTGTTCAAAACGACGTATCACGCGTATCTGATCCCCCCTGCTGCATGGGCTCTTATATGAAACACAACCCTCAATCTTGTATCCATGGAGCGAGATCAAGGCTACGCACAGCCGCATGGCGACGTGTGGTGAATTTGATGTACTGCTGTACAACAAGACCTTCAAGGGTTCATTGTAGCAAGGGGCATCCTCACCTGCTTTGCTGTCAGGCGATCAGAAGCGTTAACCCCAAATGATCGCTGCGCTGACACACGCCTTCTCCTGGCTTGCCGAAGGAGGGGGGCATAAAACAACTGCAAGCTCAAGACACTAGTTGCTGTGTTCTGTAGACCTTATGTCGAAGCGACGGCCACGTCTCAGATGGCAGGCCCACAATATGGAGTGAAGGTGTTTATATCGTATGGTATGGCGTGTTTGTATCGGGGCCGCCAGTACAACCGCACACACGAAAATCTGCTGCAGATGCACCTGTGTTGCAGTGCCCACAAAAAAAACACGATTTTATCGAATCTCTTGACAAAGAGATACTGGAACCACGTCTACCCCAGTTGTTTTTCCTGTAGGACTTTTCGTAATTCTGCCCTAGCTCTGAACTTTCCCATTAATACAAAACTTGGCAAGGCAGATATAAGCTCCTTGGTACACTCCCGTCAGTGTGCCAAAGCGGCAGCAGATTCCGTGGCCTCCTTCGATGCGGACCTCGTCGTTGAAGTTTGAAAATGTGGTTCCAGTCGCTTGAATATGCGGCTTCTCGTACTGTATTCAAGTATTTTTTTTCCTGCTGCAAAACGAGCACGAGGTACTTTTCGAAAAAAAAATCTGCTGCAGAACGAGCACGAGCTCGTTCTACGGCAGGGAAAAAAAATACTGGGCTACAGTACTGGAATCCACAAATTCAAGCGCCTGGAACCACATTTTCAATTTTCAGCGACGAGGTCCGCATCGAAGGAGGGCGCGGAAACTGCTGTCGCTTTGGCACACTCACGGGAGTGTACCAAGGAGCTCATATCTGCCTTGCCAAATATTGGATTAATGGGAAAGTTCGGAGCTAGAGCAGAACTACGGAATGTCCTACAGGAAAAAAAAACTGGACAGGTGTGGTTCCAGTGTCTCTGTGTCAAGAGTTTTTTTTTGGTTTTGTGGGCGCTGCAACACAGGTGGATGCCACCTTTCCACAAGCGCGTGGGGGCCCCTACAGAGCAGTCAGCAAATAGGAGGCGGCGTGATAAGAGGGCTCAAACAGCGGCCCCAACACAGAGCGAGCTTCGTGCCGTTCGTTGTTGTCTCAGGTTGAGCATTCGTGCCTGCAACTCGAACGTAACTTACAGTAAGTCAGGCAAGTGACCCCAGAGCATGCGTCAGTCTTTGACATAATTATCTGAAGTACGAGTTAACTGCTTGCCTTCCAGCAGTCTGGGTGCGGGATTGCGTTGGAGCTGTTGCCACTAAGGCTTTGTGCAGCAGTAGACACGCGGGGAGGTTACGGGTTTGCAGGGAATAACCCCATACTGCAACCCCCCGTCGTAATGCTTGGTTTTCCGATACCTCTTCATTGTTGCACCAGGGGAGATGGTTCCATTATTAGTAAGAATGTTAAACATTACGTGAACCATAGAAACGCCTGATCCCAAACGTGTACGAGTACGAAGCAGGTACAAAGTTAGAAGCACTCCCCCCCCAGCTTAAACCATGGCGATATGGTAACCCGTACAGTAGTGGAATCGGTGCCCTACTCCGAACGAACAGTCTATTCTCTTCACAGCGATACACCAACCAAATGAGTTTTGGCGTTTTGAAATAGCCAGCTCGTCCTTGTCGTGCCTACGGCTGCTGCTGTCGTTGCGTACTGCTGCACAGCAGCAGGAGCAGTGCACCGCGGCTCTGGTGTATACCAGTTATATATATAGAGTAGTATGCCGGAAGGTGGTTTTAGTGCGCAGGTACGAGTGTGTGTGGCAAGTGCGTCGCCGAGATCACGTACCCCGTAAACCGCGACCCAGAGACCAAGGCTGGGCGCAAGGACGTTTGCTGGATGAATTCAATCTAGACCTAGACCCGGAGGAGGTCCTATTGGCAAGACCCTCCTCCCCTGCTTAGCTCTACCGATCAAAAACGTAAAAGCCAAACAATAGGTGCACTGGGGAAGGTGTTTTCATTACTCCCCAGACAAAAGGGACAGGAACAAAACTGCAATAAACACGCCCTAGTTGCTGTAGGTACAGTTCCCTCCTCCCCTGCTTAGCTCTACCGATCAAAAACGTAAAAGCCAAACAATAGGTGCACTGGGGAAGGTGTTTTCATTACTCCCCAGACAAAAGGGACAGGAGCAAAACTGCAATAAACACGCCCTAGTTGCTGTAGGTACAGTTATTAGTGTAGTGTCATATATACGAGTACGAGTACACCACGGAGTCAAAGTTTTGTTTTTTATGTCAGACGTTTTGGATCAAGCGCACACACCAACTGTTGTAACCACTTTTCACAGGAGCGTACCGGGTCGTGGAGATCAACCAGAAAGGAGCAGTGGCAGGACAAGGAGTGGCCATAATACAGGGGCGGCGGGGTCCCGTTCCTCTTCGTCTCAAAGGGACCATTCATATCTCCAACTTGGCCGTGTCCGCGCGGTGAGTGACCCCAATAGACCATACGGCAACCTTCGACCGCATATACTCCTCTGATGTGACGTCTTGCGGTAGTCTGGCTGTGAAGTTCCGCAGGACCCGTCGTCACGGATGTTGAAGCCGTAGATACCTGGAGATATTACGACCTTGCTGGACAAAACGTATACTTCAACCCCCGATATATCCAATGATTTTCCATTTTTTTTAGTGATAGACCACGGTTTATGATGCCATGACAGTAAACAATTGACCGAAACGACAAAACAGGGCACCTACTATCAATAGTCACAAACGAGTACTACATCTAAAGATAACCAACCCCCTGCCTTAGGCAGAGAGATGTAAGAACAAAAGTGGCCGTCTAGCCGGTGCCTTATTGTGCACAAGCTAGCTTTGGTAAAAAAAACGATACACCAACCTATTGTACAAAAGACGCACTTGGGTGCCGTGGAACCTCCGACAAAGCACCTGAACGGCAGTGTAACGCTCGAACACGCGTGGTGTAACTCATTGTTGCGAAACTCTGTACAGTGATAGATTACTGCACCTTTACAGCAGCACTGCAGAACTCATCTCATAATCACGAAATATGGGTGCGAACGCCACTTGGTATGGTGATGTGTGTGAAAGCGTGCACAAACGTGCGAAGCACCTGCTGAGCGGTGGCAGAACCAACTCCCATAGCGTGTCGCGTACAGCATAGCCTGTGCTGCTAGTGTGGCGTTGAGCTTTTTTCATGGTGGGTGTCCCGTACATGCAATACGTTTGGGTTCATTATTAAAGTCATGATCGCTGTTGGAACATGTACATGTATGTACCGTGCGTCTATGAGTTGCGCCTTGTGGTGTTTGCCGTATATACGTACTGGCACGAAATATCCTTAATACGAGATACGTACGGTAGTTTTGTCTTTTTTGTAAATGTTTTGCTGAATTATCCAACAATCTGGCCACGGGGTTGCCCAGAAACTGCCGTCCTGTATATCAGGTATCAAACATTGCAGCCTTATACCAATGGGGTGTGGACACGTTTACGGGACATTACGCCTAAGGTGACTCGAGCATACTGCTTTTTTTAACCGGTTACCCTTAGCTCTTTGTTAGTGATGGTGATGGTGATGATGATGAATATTATCTGGTAACCGTGATGATGCTCATGAAGATCTCACACCGCGTATTTTCTATCAAAATAACACGCCGCTGTATGGGTCTGGCACATTTTGTTTTGGTTTCGTTCTAGTCACTGGAAGCTTTCATTGAATTCGCGGAAGCTTCCGCGCAATGCCTCCATGGGAACTTACACGCGATCCAAAACATTTCGCTCTATGAATATTCTTGGGGCCCGTATTGGCCGCTTCATACGTATGCAATGCGTTCTTAAGGTTCGTAAGTGGGCCCCCTTTCGACCAACGGCAAAATATCAGGGTCCTATCTATACCAATGCGAAGCAGTTACGTCACAAGCAAATATGAGCATCAGTTTGAATCAGCCTCCTCGATATTTCTGCGCCCCTCACTGATGAAGGCTATAAGTTTTCTTAATTATACATTTACGTATTTCTAAAGTATTTTACAATGGGCTTAGCCTGTGGCCTGCGAACTCGCCCGTCGAATCCTTGCATGATGCCGTACGTTTTAATAGCATTGTAGCGAACGATTGGAGTCAGTCGATACAACAAGAGTTAGGAGTGCTCTACACACGTGATAATCATTGTGGCAAAGGGTGAACATCGCACGTATCGCGAAGAGTTGAGAACGCTCTACACACTGCCCATGGAGAATAACAGTAATGATCCCTGCTGGGTGATACTTCTGCTGTACACATACCTGGGTAATCGTATATACTTGGAATTATTTTCGTGACCTGACACATGTTTTGTATGCTGTGCAGCTTGGTCTACCCTGTGCGAACTCCACACCATCGACACAAACGAGGAATGACAACAACAGCCGACGTAAATAACTATCGTGGAAGTGCTGATACGTGTATGAGTATTCGATACTACTCTAGTTACACCTTATATCCCACCCGCATACTGTGGACGGCTCTCAGCTAGTGGTATATATTATAGGTACTGTTGTTGCAGTACTGATACATACGTATATTCGATACATATCAGACGCACGTATGCTGCCACCGCTACTGCTGCTGCTGCTGCTGCTGCGGCTGCTCTGCTGCTGCATCTACACTCTTTCTTCGCGGGAGAGGACTAAAATGAAAAACGAAATATCCTCGTTTGCATACGCCAATTGTTCACGTTAAAACCCTCAACGGTAAATGATGCCATGCACAGCGTAGCTCCGGTAGAAATGTGGGACAACAGCTGCTGCTGTACATGCCATGCGTAGCTCCGCGGCAGCGTTGGCAGCAGATGCGTAGCTCCATCTTAGCTGCTGCCTTACGTATCACAGGTACTGATGTATATTACGATACACACGTATACGTACGTAAAGCAGTACTTGCACTATATCATCTCTTTCTTCGGCCGAAATATCAATTTTGGCTGATGATAGATCTCCACGAAACGTGGAAGGCACGTTTTTCGGGTCGTTCCAACTTTCTCCCAGACCCGACCAAGTAGCCTCCCACGCATGCCTCCACATTGACGACGCCGGCCGGGTAGCCCACCCGCTTCATGGGTCGAAGGTCAGAGAACCCGTACCGGAAACAAACACTCAAATATATCAGCCAATGGCGGTCGCCCCGATGGTCTAGAGGTAACCTCGAACGCTTCTGAACGTTGATGTCTGGAGTTCGAATCTCACGTGGGTCGGACTTTCGAGTTTATTTGCAAAAATGAATAAAAAAACGGAATCAACTGCTGAGAGCGCCAATTAATAGTAGCGTGGGTAGGCACAACTCGATGCGAGTCGACGAGGGAAGGAAAGGCTAAAGTCTTCTCGCGATAAAAATGCAAGGCAAGAACCGTAGTGAGGGAGGAGGGAGAAGAGCCTCCTTTGTGACCCCGGATCTGAGTTACGACTAGGGAGGAGAGAGAAAGGAAGGGCGAAGATAATAAATGGGATGGACAAAACAAAAAAATACAAAAAACAAATGTCAGTAGAATATGCTCAAAGACGTTCACATGGCATGAATCTTGGTAGATCACGCCGTAGATCTGAAGGACAATGCCTCGTGCAGGCTCTACTGCGCTGAGTGGGTCAATCCACGATGCTGGCCGTTCCTGGCGATGCGGGGCCTCTTCTCAGCGAAGAAACCGCGCGGAAACGCGGCGAAAGGCAGAATATATCAGCAGACTAATGGATGGTCCGTGTGGTCTTAAGCACTGGGATAAGTGTTTTTGTGTTGGGCATACGAAGTATTTGTTCATGTGTAACAACAATACTCGTATAACGCACCCACGCGGCACATCAGTACAGCTGCTGCATATGCAGACTGTAGCGGTGGCGTACCAGCCCACGCCCGCCCGGCCTCCATAAAAAAACAAGCTTGCACTCGCCTGGCCGTCAGGCAGGACCTCTCACTACCGCATCGTGGAAGGGGAATGCGGTTAATGTGATATATCGTAGGGGGTTTGTTGTAGACGAGATCTGTCTGCCACAGCTCGTTTACTAATTACTTGTACCGGTGTTGTTGCTGTAAGGTTATGTTTTACCCTGCCCAACTACAGATCGTACCCGATTTTCTCGACTTGCTGATCACGCTCAGTATTTCGGTTTCCTCACTGCTCGCTTATTGTCGATAAAAGGTGGCTAACGCTGTAGCGGCACGTGCTAGGCTATGGTGGGGGCAACTCGATTCTTACATTTTTCTTTACGAGTACCAGTGAGGACGATGAGGGTACGTCGTATTTTCAGCTGCTCGATCCATACTACCGCTGTATACTTAATAACTACGTATTATATACCTGGTATACGGGTAGATGTACATATAAATGGTTTCTACGACGTAGTCATTTTTTGTCTCCATATCACACAAAAAACATGAAATCATGTTTTTGTCATGCGCCTACATCATGCCCACACCTGCCCAGATTACTTGAAAAGCGAAGTCACCAAAGCATAAGTCAAAAGGGGCCCTTTTTTTAAAGTAAAATCAAATTATGCAAGACAAGGCTGTAACGATTTCGTTTGTGCTGAATTCCGAAGAAACTTATTTCGAAAAGGAGACAACAAACCAGGGTTTTCTAACCAAATCGATCAACATGGAGTTTCACAAGAAGATGCGTTTCTGGAGTGTTTTTGCTCTTCGTGATGTTCAATTTTGGGTTCTGGGCTAACTAGTCGTGATCTCTTCCATTCAGCGGAAGCAAGCTACGTAAACTTGAGGTTCTCCGGGTATTTCAACTTTCTCCCCGGCCAGTGCAATTAACCTCCCACGCAGGCGTCCACAATGTCGACGCCGATCGAGATTACGGGTACTGCGCTCCCTCCTTCCCGTAGAGTTCAGCCCCCATGCAAATAGCCGGCACTTTTTCTCTCGACCTCGCATCAGCACTCGCGACGGCAGCAGGGCGGAGACGTCCAGTGGACAGGTTAGAACATAAGTTTTCATCCACGCTACATCCACCCTCAGGATATACTCCAGCGTCAGCTCTCCTACATGCCTCGGCGACTATAACGGGATAAGTCGAGTCGCTACCGGCCCCGCGTTACTGGTAAATCTCGGGCTGCACGACAAGTGGGGTCGGTCCCCTGTTGCGCTAGTATGAGGCGTGAAAGAACAACTGTCCAAAACAAACATGACACACCGCATCCTTGGCAAAGGTGTCCCCACCAGCGAGGACTGTCGCAATATATCCTTTACGATGTTAGATTCGGCAGTGAGGCGCGATGGGCCTCCAAGAGTGTTCAGGCCATTAGTCGAGTAAGGTCGATTCCGTTATACGTCTGGTTTAGGGTATTGTTTTGATATCTCTGCTGCTCGGACATGTTTTGCGACGTTTTGCAGTACACGCGAGGAAGCTCGTGACACGAGATTGCAAATTAGCCTACTTTGACTTGGGCGCTCAAGGTATTGCGGTTGTAGTGCCGTGTCGGCCATCGCCGCAGGACGCACCTCATGAGAAAGAAGTGGCAATCTCTCGATAACTAAGGAGACCCCCCAAAATCTGTAGGTACATGTCGATAACAATTTATCAGGCCGACTTGGTTGGTTTAATACCAACCCTGAACCCTCTGGAACGACAGCAATTTTAATCACCAAGTTAATGTTTTTATAGTTTCTAGTTTACGACCAATATCTCACAAACCGCTACATTTTTGTTTTGCCGAAATCATATTGTTGATGTTTTTATAGTTTCTAGTTTACGACCAATCTCTCACACAAACCGCTACATTTTTGTTTTGCCGAAATCATATTATCTTTGTCAATTCAGATTGTTTTTTATCTTGCAAATGCTTAGAATGAATGTACAGTATTGTCGCAAACTTACGTTTTTTGTTAGAGGTCTGTAACTGGGTTTTCAATTGCTACAGTTGTACGAGTTTAAGTAGTATTTGTTCTAGTAGTAGGAATGGTAGTAACAGTAGAATTATTACACATTAACTTGTCGTAGTATTTCTAGTTACAGGGACGGTTGTAGTCGTGGGGCAGTAGCAGCAGTGGTAATACTTTCTTAACCCTGTTTATCCTTGATCGAGGTCCCGATATTCGACTCAGCGGCGTCATTGTTTTTATTTCCCTTGTGAAACAAACATGCTGTCGATTGCCTTCAAGCATTTCCTAGATTATCTTTGCGAAAGTGGTGGATGTTGTAGTATGACTGGTTGGGTATATCGTGAAGAGTGAACCCCTATACATTGCTGTGGTGTTCGTGCCGTGTACTGAGTTGTAATCGCAGCGCGGATATCGTCTGCAGCGGCCTCGATAACATACGATGCCCGAACTATGTCCGGAGCATATTATTCACTGGGGTCTCCCATGAAACTCTGATTTCCTTCCAGTGCGGTGAAGCCTGCATTAGATTGTGCCAGAGGTCAACTCCCCTGCTTTCCATAGTATCCCTTCTCTCCGGTGGTTGATGCCCTTTCAAACCTGCATTGTGCGTTAATCCGTCAACTGCCGACTTATCATTGGCCCTGTAGAATACGGCAGCATACACCAAACCTAACACCGACCTCCACGGAGTGATGCTCTACCAACCCCCCGGTACATAGACGTAACCAAACAATTGCTGGAATCATATTGCGGTGTTTGATCTTAAAGTGTAGTTTCATAATTGGGCTAGCAGGATGATGGCGTTAAACTCCGAACGTGTGGCGTCTGACGTCCCCGTAATGGGGAACATGCGTCGAAGTGTTGTTCGGATCAATGTCATGACCGTTACACAAACAGTGCGTACGCTGAGCACTATATCTCCACGCATTGGTGTAGTTTGCCTTCTCGTTGAATGTGTTCATGTTCTGTTTCAGGGTTGAGCCTCACAACCTGTCGGCCAAGGTACATATCTGCACGTTCTTAGAATGGATACGTGTATTTTTTGCACTGCTGCCTTCTGGGTGAAATTCTACCTACATTCGAACACAACATTTCTATGTGTTGTTGTGTAGGCTGGGGCGACGTTGTTGTCGTCAGACTCAAATTTTTCGAATATCTCACGTTGACACGAGAAACTTCATTGCCGCATGTAAGCTGTATACGTGCCGCCAACCCTAAACCATTAATTCAGTAGTTAGGAACCGGTCGCATGCATGCTCGTCGTCGGTGTGTGAGGCACCCAATGTTTTCGTAATATGTATATGCCAAACAATCAGTCAAAGTCAGGTCGTTGGATTTGCACGTGTGCGTTCCCTTCTGAAGGTCTTCTGATTTGTTTTGGCTAGAGAGACAGACAAGTTTGTAGAGCTCAGCTGAGCGCATCGTCGGTGGATCCTCACGCTTTTCGCAACGTTGTCCCCTGTTTTCCATCGCCTCAACCAGAGACGACAATGAAGCAATACTCATATACTTCCTGCCAGACGTACTCCAGCTTCAATTTCGAGGGCAGCAAGACAGCGAGTTACTACAAGCAACATGCTCTTACCGGTATGGTTAACGTCCAGAATCGGCGTTGCTCACATGGTTCCTGCATGAAGCAACCATTCTTCAACATCGCGGGCAGCAAGAGAGGGATATACTGCATGAAACATGCTGAGACCGGTATGATAAACGTCCGCGGCAGGCGTTGCGCACATGATTCCTGCACGACGCAACCAGTCTTCAGCATAGAGGGTGGGAAAATACCGAGATACTGCAAGAAACATGCTGACACCGGCATGGTAAACGTCCAGGCCAGGCTTTGCTTATATGACTCCTGCACGACACGACCGGCCTTTAACACCGAGGGCAGCAAGACAGGGAAGTACTGCAAGAAACATGCTGACATAGGTATGGTAAACGTCGAGGCCAGGCTTTGCTTGCATGACTCCTGCACGACACGACCGGCCTTTAACACCGAGGACAGCAAGACAGGGAAGTACTGCAAGAAACATGCTGACACCGGCATGGTAAACGTCGAGGCCAGGCTTTGCTTACATGACTCCTGCACAACACGACCGGCCTTCAACACCGAGGGCAGCAAGAAAGCGAAGTACTGCAAGAAACATGCTGACACCGGCATGGTGAATGTTCGGACCAGTCATTCCTTCCAAGACTCCTGCATTACACGACCAGGCTTCAACATCGAGGGAAGGAAGACAGCGAGATACTGCACGAAGCATGCTGTCACCGGCATGGTAAAGGTCCGCAGCAGGCGTTGCTCACATGACTCTTGCATCATGCTCCCGAGCTTCAATGTCGCTGGTATCAGCCAGCCGGCGTACTGCAAACAACATGCTTACGACGGCATGGTGCCAGTCACATGCCGGCGTTGCTCACATGACACCTGTA
This sequence comes from Saccharina japonica, assembly GCA_008828725.1. Lineage (NCBI taxonomy): Eukaryota > Phaeophyceae > Laminariales > Laminariaceae > Saccharina > Saccharina japonica. The sequence continues at coordinate 770,898 of MEHQ01001139.1, forward strand.
CGAAGCGCCTGAGATCCATTGTCGTCGGCACCAAAAGGACAGTGTTCTGCAGGGAACATTCAGACATCGGTATGGTGAGTGTCTCCCGCAGACGTTGCTCGTACGAGTCTTGCGGCAAACAACCAAATTTCAACACGGAGGGCAGCAAGATGGCGGTATACTGCAACCAGCATGCTGGCGATGGGATGATAGACGTCCGCACCGAACGTTGTTCACATGATGCATGCTCCCGTATGCCTGCATGGGGTGTACTTTCTGTCGGTACTGACTCTGTATGCGCCGACCATAAAAGCGATCTTCCGGCCGGTCAGGTGGTCAACTTCAGAGCAGTATGCAAGGTGACGGGCTGTTTCAAACTGTCTAGGTGGGGGGTCGCCGGCAAGCAGCCGACACACTGTCCCGAACACGGACAACTGGAAATTGGGCTAGTCCGTACGGTGGGAATATAAACTATCAAGAAGAACTCCCGTGGCTCACCCGGCGGGGCCGTACGGAGAGACCCCTCTCACGTGAAAACTGAGTGAACGTTTTGATGTGTATGAGTGGAAACGTGCTATAATATTTCGTTCATTCGTCGGGACCTTCACAGTTGGCTTCAAATGAAGGGTTTCATGTTTGCAGTTATGTTTTACCTTTCATCTCTGTTTCATCTAGGGGTGCCATCTACCTTGCTCCGGGAAACACAGCAGAGTTTTTTTGCGGGAAAACAAGACCTACTGGATTTAGAGGGCGGGGTACCTGGACGTGTGCTAGGATGAGGGTACCTGGTAGCTCGGTTTGGCTAGAACAGCTTCTGAATGACAGGGCTCCTTAATCCGAAAGCGTCGTAATATTAGGCTTGTGTTACAGAATTGTTCCTAGGCCATATAGAGGGTCGTCCGGCATATAGCACCTTAATGTTTCTCCGAAATAGGTTGTTGACTCAGTATATGTATAGATATCCTTAAGCGAGATGAGTCAGCAACATCAGAGTGCACCTCTACCGTAGCATGTGATAATACGCCTACCACCTCCCGCGTCGTGCAGAGCGCGTTGTGCCGTCATAACCTTGGCGCGGCTGACGACAACTTTCCATGCAGGGGGGTATCGAGAGCCCTAAACCCAGAGCCGTGTGAAATTAACTGATTTTGCGGTGTACCTACGATGTTGCTCTTTCGCTTGTCCAGTGACTGGACATAGCGCGGCTATTCGGTGTTGATCCTTGAGTTTGCCCATTTGTCATTTGTAGGCAAGGCTGGCTATGGGGGTGAACGTTTGTTCCTCTACAGTCGTATGGCTCGGCGAGACACCAGGACATGTGTTTCGGGTGATTGTGACAAGTCGCAATCTAATTTCATCAACAGGATATGGAAGGGATAATATGTGGTATCCACCAATAACAGAGCACTGTCGCCGAGTAAGGCGTGCATTTATTGAATAGTCTGGAACAACCCTTCGCTGATGTGGTTGTGAAAATGGATGAGATTGCAAATGATATTCACGTAGGGGTTCACGGGTACATGCTGTATGGTGGTTATGAGTACGATTAGCTTCGTATGTGATAGAGCGTGGGCTTGAACGCGGTTGGTCGACACTCAATTTTACTTGACAAAACACGCTAAAGTCCTCTACAGGTATTTAGAGTCCTGACACCTGAAGGGTGGCGGCTAAATTACTCAGCTCCTCTTGAAATTAGCTTTTGTCTGGTACTAAGTTACTGTGAATTAACTAGCTTTTGATTGGAGCTACCGTAGTCCTGCACACAACATCATTTTGAAGATTGTCATTTTGGCCAGTAGTTATTCGCTTGAGAAGCGACGACCATAAACTTGATACGAGCCGGTTCAGGTATATCACACGAAATTTCGTCAGTCACGAATTCCGCATGCAATACCAACTCCAATGCCACATATTTGGTATCATACTGACCGCCATGAACAGTGGAAGAGGGTAACATCGCCAGTATTTTGTTCAAGGACCTAGAACTGGCGCTACCGCCGAAAATGTGGCCCGAACAATCACAGGCCTTCACAGTGGTCAACAATAGTCAGGCGTTTCCGTAGGAAAACGTGTTTTCCCCTATTTTGTTTTCCTGAACGAGCTGCTTCCAGGTGGTCCAAGGCATGTTTGTACAAAGAATCACGCACATATTCGAAGATCTGACTGCGTATGATCATTTTAAGTCATATTGAATGCCCAAACCCGATTATATTCTGAAACTAGGTAATTACGAGACGACGCCTATTTTTGCACTTTTACGGCATAAAAGTCCAAATGTCCACGCCGTTTTTTGGAGATAGACCCTGAAATTTGGCACACGTGTTTTATGCGCCCTACCCGAGCCTTTTACGAATGTTTTATTTTTAATTTTTTTCAACGGAAATTTCGGATCTCTCAAGACCCAAATTTCCCCAAAAAATTACTACACAAGCAATATCTGACGAAAAAAAACAAACAAAAAACTCTCGGGTAGGACGCATAAAACACGTGTGCTAAAATTTAGGTTGTATCTCCAAACAACGACGTGGACATTCACCACTGAATGGATTTTGAGTGATATGCCTGAACCAGCCTGTAGTGGATATATAGCCAGAAAATTCAACCCATATCGTGCCACAGGTCTTCAATCCTTTGTCTCGCCTTCAACAGGATTGCTGTCTGCGGAATCGTCTATAGCATGTTATTTTCTGCGCGGTGCACTATACGAAACATTCTACTTTCGTACCATACGTATTCTCCGTCCCGAATGAGGATAGTCTATATTACGCTCACATACCGCAACACATAGCATGAGCTGCAAAATACAGGAATTTGTTTCGATTTGTGTGCCGAGTTCATACGAGCAAGTGGTCACACGACCTGTGCAACTAAGCAGTAGAGCATCCAATAATATAATGCTGGAATAATTCGTTTGTTCAACTTCCTTGCACGGTGATATACTGACGGTAATTATTGACTCCTGTAGCAAACAGATTTTTAGCCATTGTATTTTATGGAAACATACTACAGACTTTTGCTCTGAATGCGTTTGAGGCTTAGTGCTTTGTGGCACCGTAGAAATAGGACACGGATGTAAGTGCATGCTACATGAAGATCTGGTCAGAACGACGTTGACAATCAAATTTGATATCAACTAATGTGTTTACCCTCTTCGGTTCGAGTACTGTACGGTGGTGGATATTTCAAATACATTTTGATACAACATAGCACATGGTGCACAGCATCTCATGTTCTACGGTAGAGGCGCACCTTTATTTTTAGGAGTTCCTCACGTAAGGCGTACAACAAATCAACAAAAACCGATTGGAATACAATTTTACCCGCATCCCGATGGTACATATCACGGCGAAGGTATGCAAAACAATGTACGGAAAAAGGAATGGCGCTACGACGATTTTGGTTTGAAGATCCCCGTCATTCCGAACATCCTGTAGTTTGAACAGAAGTGCCACCTCCGTCATAGCATTGGTCACATATACTGTAAATATTCTGTCCGAAACGACAAACAACCCAGAGGAATCACCACCCTCTCCGCGAGGCGAGTACAGCCTTGTGCTCGATATTGCTTATGATTTTTTACAGTTACTGCCTAGCGGTATCCTACTGTGGTTCGGCCGTTTGAAAGAAGAAACATCGGGCATTGACTCCCGTCCACGCCCGCGCTTCAACAGTGTGGTGCATACCTAACGTTACTTCGACGATGTCCTAAGTCAAGCATCGTTGCAGATATTGTACAACATATGCTGCACTAGAAGAACTAAACGAAGATGGAGGGAAAATGCGGGGCAAAATATTGTCTGGGAGGGCGATTGGCCATGCTCACCTACCCAACGAGATGCGGGGCTCCTCAACCCAGCCAGTGTTCGCAATGCCACGGGTCGCGGCTGATATTAGGTTCACATGATTAGTTTTGGCAGGTGCCGACAGTCCGTCGACGACCTGGCGTTACGCGAACGTACGTTACAAGAAAAATATTGGTTATTTATATATTTATTTATCAAGTTGCATTCCTCACAAACGCACGTTACGCTCCACATACCGTGTGTGTTTACTGAGTAGAGAGCGACAACCCCGTCAAAGCAATTTCTTCTGACGTAGTCAACCCGACGTGATGCGGCCGGCCGCATTCAGTGGCATCTCGTGGTATCAACTAAAATGAGGAAATAGAGAACACCAGTTGGCGACATTCGTTCTTCTCTTCGAGGGGGCACTACCGGAACGACGGCGCATCAATAATAACAATAGCGTCCAAGATGTGATTTTCTCACGCACGCCAACTTTGAACTCCATATGTGAAAAGCAGCTAACGGCAAATGTAACCAACCACTAAGAGCGTTTACTAGACATAACTCTTCGTGTCTTTGTGGATACACCGTGGTTGAACGCGCGGTAACACACGATTCCTCTACGCCAAGAAATAGTGGGCTATTCTCAAACCATTACTATAAATAACATGCAGTACACGTTATGCCGACAATTCATGTGTGTGGTGTCGTCAGCACCTTGCTAGTCGCTGACATATACACTACCGTATGTAATTATTCGATCAGCATGTGGAACCGAATTGTCGAACAAACAAGAGTACGCTTGCCATGGTGACTCTGAGTTTGGGTATTGCCCCGAGAATAGCAGACACAAACTTCTATGAGACATTGTTTTATAAGGCCAGCTTCTGTAGACGGCTGATGCTGTCGCAGTTATGCTAATCTTGACGAACTGCAGATACTACGGCTTAGACACAATCATCCCTACTGCCGTAAATTTTGTGTATGAAATGCGTGTGGTTTCCTACTTGGTCCGGTAGGTGTCGTGCACGAAATGCATCCCTAATGCAGAACCCTCATGCAGGTGCTGATACTGACATCGATATGCAATGCCTGCATTGACCGAATGCCCCGATCATCATGTCTGTAACGACAGATGAATCGAAACTATATTCGTGTCTCCTTTTGCTCTTCGAACCTCCTCCCCGGTTTTGACCGTCCTAACCAGGAGTAGTGACGACGCATGGTTCACATACTTCTTGCCAGAAGCGGCCGATAATCAACATCTACAGCATTAGAATGCCCAACACATGCAAGCAACATGGTGATACTGGCATGGTAGACGTCGTTAGAAGGCGTAGCTCACGCGGCTTTTGCATCAGGTGAACAAGCTGCAACGTCAATAGCAGCAACGGGCCAACGCACGGCAAACAACATGCCAAGCACAACACGGTCAACATCTTAAGAAGCCGTCGCTCACATGATTGCTGCACACGTCGGTCGACGTTGAATGGGGTCGGCATCCGGAATTCATCATACTGCAAGCGACATCATGAAGACGGCATCGTAGACGCCATCCGTCAGCCGTTTCTCATACGAGTCTTGGACGACGCAACTGACCTGCAACAGAGTCGGCAACGGAACGCCGGTATTATGCAAACCGCATGCTGACAATGGCATTGTGTATGCTCATTTTGTGGTTTGCTCACATGATCCCTCCATAAGGCGTTCGACTTTAAAGGTCTTCGGCACCAACATGCGTATTGTAAAAAACAGCACTCTGCTAGCTATATGTTGATTGTGGACACCAGGCATTGTTCATGTAAATTGTGGTCGACATTCCGGGCGTTGAATGTAGCTGGGAGTAAAAAGGTGTTGTGTTGCAAGCAAAATGCCGGCAATGGTATATTTGACGTCTTCAACTGAACCTGCTCTCATGAATTCTGCACAAGGCAAGCGAACATTAAAATCGTCGGCACGAACAACCTGGAATACAGCCAAAAGCATGCTCACCACGGCATGGATAACGTTGTCGCTCGGCGTTACTCATACGACGTCTGGCGGGAGTTCCCAATATTTAATGCAGTCGGTATCACAAAGTCTTACTTTCCCAAGCAACACGCCGAAAACGGTATGGTTGCCGTTAACAACAAATTGTACTTTCAGACCTCGTGTATAAGGTGGCAGATGTCGTGTGTAATACACCATGTCTCGTCTTCCGTTTGCGGCCGCCCCAAGGGCGGTCTACCGGCCGGTCTGGTGGTCAACTTGTAATGTTAAACGTGGCCGGTTGCCATATGATGTGTTAGTAGGGCCCTGGCGGGAACTACTCACTGCCCAGATTGCGGTGTGCTCGTATACGGGCTACAGTAGTGAGCACTGAGGAAGAAGGACGCGAAAAAAAGTAGTTGGTAGCTAGTCGAGCGGAGATCTCTTTGCCGTGAACACTACTGTAAGTGCATGTGTATATTCCAGTGGCAATAAACCAGAACATGTTTAAGAAACATGTCAACCAGTCGTCGAGACCTTCACAGTCAACCCCACCTTTACCGTTTCATTTATGCTTTACAGGTTCTATCGAGATTCGGTTCTCCTGAGGGGTGCCATCTATCTCTCTTGTGGGAACTTGTGGAAAGTTGTTCCAAACAAACACTGCTCTATATGTTGGAAATAAATATGCGTGCTAAAGCTAAGCGATTGCCCATTTTGCGTCCTTCAGATTAGCCCGTTTGGTGAGAAGTCATTCAGAAGGAAGCATCATGGAATAGTCTGGACGGACGTCATGCAACGGACTAGGTTTGCTGGGTCTGTACGATGAGACGCTTCTGCCCGCACATTTAGAGGACACTTTCGAACCAATGCTGTATTGATAACCAAGTGTAAATATGTGGAGATAGTTGGACTGAACATGCCGTTGGAAATGGCCGTTTTTTTTCGCCGCATACTTTAGATGGGACGGCCGAGCATGTGTTTAATGTAACGCTATCAGGCCGCGATTAAGCATTCGAGTGAAAATTGGCAGTGGAGATGTAATGTGCAGCGACAACAAGAGAGCATTGTCATATTGGACACATACAGCATAGCAACAACCAAATGCCCTCCATTTATTGTATATCTTTCGAATTGCATTATTTTTATCGTTTCCTGAGTCGTGGGAGAGAGAGGTTCCTCCCCTCGACCAGATACCTGTATCGCAGCTTCCTGCAATACCCTGAGTATCTCGGCCATCCAATTTTAGGTCTCTCTCCCTACTATGATACCAGCCGGGTTCCTAACTAGTACGGCCTACAGTTGTCTCGGATGACCAAGCCTNTTTTCCGGGACTCGCTGATTCTCGTCCTTGCCGCAGATCTCCCCTGTTCACCAAGGTCGCGTCAGCTCGCCGCAGTTCGTGGTCCCGTGAGCTCGGAGTAGCCGGGAGGCAGAAAGAAAAGAAGGCACAAATTCCTGGCTTGGATGGACAAACCAGCAACTACCTCACGTCTGCCCGTGCTCGTCACAGGACCTCGTGCTTGCTCGTGCCCGGCGTGGGGATGCTGACCTACGCTCGATGCCTTGCTTGAAGGACTGCGTACGAAGCCTTTCATCCCGACACCGACTTGCTCTATCCCAGTTCCCGATACCAACATGCCACATTCTCTCTACCAATAAACCCTGCTTTGTCCATTTCTCTGTCTGCGGGGGGCCGTTACATCGTCTACGGACAAATCTACCCTTTATTGTATATCTTTCGAATTGCATTATTATTATCGTTTCCTGGGTCGTGGGAGAGAGAGGTTCCTCCCCTCGACCAGATACCTGCATCGCAGCTTCCTGCAATACCCTGAGTATCTCGGCCATCCTTTTTTACGTCTCTCTCCCTACTATGATACCAGCCGGGTTCCTAACTAGTACGGCCTACAGTTGTCTCGGATGACCAAACCTCCGAATGGTACGGTACCATTCGACTCCTCCAACCCCGAGGTAATGTGATACTACTGTTTACCGTTCTTATTAGATATTTCCGACCCCAGACTGTTCCTTCCCCCGGCTATCTCTCCTTTGCTACCTTTGCACTCGCCAGCTTACGTGACACCCTCGTGGAGTCTTGTACGTTATTACGCGTGTACGCCTTGTACGCGTCGGACCTCCACCTCCCCTATCTCTGGATAACTCGTTCCGATATGTCTCCCCCTGCCGCGAGCGTGGTCGCACCTCCGATACGCAACAAGTGCAGGGCGAACTCATCGGGATTCCGACCTGAGTTCGCCACCACCTCCTTGATTGCTCGAAGGGCACGGCCATATCTAACCACTCTTACGGCCTTGCCACATCGATACGAGGAAAGGGGGGCATGGGCGGGCAAACCAGGAAAACATGACATCAACTCCAACATAAGGGCAACGGCCCCGCCGTCTGCCCTAAAGGACGACCTTGGCCCACGGACCTCGCTACGGGTCCGCACGCGCACACTGCCAACCTGCTCCTGATCCCCCTTATGCCCCTTAAACCGTACCTCTACCTTGTCAGGCTGTTGCCCTCGCGTGTTTCTCAATTGTGTGCCCGTGGCGAAAAACGCCACGTCACCCCGCGTCAGGCAGTGCACCGGGTGCACCACCCCCGAATCCGCGGCGAACATTTCGTCCGATTGCGTCATCAGGAAGTAACTCAGACACAGACACAGCCACAAGACTTTTCCCTCTGGGCCCCACGTGGGAATGAGGGCTTCCCCCGCGAGAAGCATACCGAAGGACACTGGTAAACGGACGCGGCGTGGCGTTCCTGCCGTCACGTGGGCCCGTGCAATACCCCTGAGGGCACACTGGACCACGGGAGCCATAACCGGCAGCTCCACCCCTACCGTCAGTCGGTGGAAATACTGCACCGCCGCGAATTTCCCGGAAATCGTATTCGCCAGGTTACCTTCCGACGCACAACACCACGATGCAAACTCGATCAAAGCCCAGGCCTTAACATTATCCGAATCACTCGGTGTCAAAAACTCCTGACAACCCATCAACCTGCGAAACGTACTCCAAGACCGGCGACCAGACTCGTACGTACGCCTAGTCGAACTCGCAACTGAGCCCCCGACGTACTGGATACCAAGATGTCGGTACAGAGATCCGCTCCCGCCTTCCTCAGGCGCTGCTCCTGCCAATCGATGTCGGGACGGAGCGCGTGGAGGTTGGGAGCACCGGTGGGACGATCCTACCGTGATACACCGTCCGCCAAAACATTCGCAACACCACGTACGTGTTTGGCCCTAAAACACCATCCACTGCGCATTTCGAGGCAGCCGAGTATCCGCATTAGTGCGCCCGCCCTCGGCTCGCGTCCCCCCCGGCATCGGTCAACCCAGTGGACGGCCGACATATTGTCGCCCCGCATTAGGATACTCTCGCCGACATACTGGGGTGCCTACTTGGCCTCTACCGTAAACGCTCATGCCGTGACCACCATGGCCAGCAATTCCAACATAATAGACAAATCATCCCTCCCCTGCACGTGCGACCGGAGACGGTCCTGGGTGTCGTAATCGAAATCCATCCTCCACCACCGCCCTGTCTCCAAACAGAAACCCCCCATCGCGACGCCTGAGGCATCGCTAATAAGCGTACGCGAATGGGGCTGCAAAAAACAACTCAGCAACGGGGCGTAAAGCGTGCCGCCCCCCCCCGGACCCGTCGCGTTTTCTACAATCAGTCGCCAAAACGAAAGGTCCTCGTGGAACTCGTCCCCGAGGCGGACGTGCGAGCGACTCCGCAACGAACGATCACCCCCCCCCGGGCCCCGTACGCTCTCGTGCCAGGCCTGTACGGGGAGCATGCCTAACTGATTAAGCATACGCCGCACAAAACAAATTCCCGGTCGCACGACTTCGCACGCGTGCAAGAGCTTCCCCATCAACGAACGTAACTCGGATTCCCGCACGCTACGGCGGTCCCTTGGCCACTCCGCGAGCAGCGCGCGAAGCTGGCCGAATTTTCCTGGCGGCAAAGAAATCGTCATTGCTACCGTATCAAGTTCCCATCCCAATACCTCGAGCCGCGTGTGCCACGAGGACACCTTCTCCGGTGCTAACAAGGGCGGGTCACCCGCTTGTCGTTCACCGAGAAGGCGGCCGTGGTCGGACCCCATGCTCCGGGACGCCCGCACGCACCCGTTCCCTACAGGGGAACACTGTGGCTCTACCAAGACTGCGTCGTCCACCTACATTCGCGCAAAGAACGGCTTAGCTGCCCCCCCCTCGTCCCCCGGAGGTACCCCGGGGGTAAGGGAACAGGGCATTCCCCTTCGGCCGGCTCACTCACTGTGACGTGACTTGTGACCGCCTTGCCGAAGGGGGTGACTACCGCGTTACGGAATGTTGTGTGGACGTGTGCGTGTTAAAGAGCGGCCGAAAACAAACACCAGAATCCCGGGCTATTCCGCCATCCAAACTGGAGGCGCCGGTCAACTACGACCAGGTCGCGGAAGGCGTACCCGAACAGGGGGCCAAGTGTGCCCACTCCACGGGGGTCTGCCGGAAGGCGTCCTTCACGTCCATCTTGCTCAGCAGGATGCGCGTGGGGGTGGTCGACGGGCGCCGCAAGTGTAAAATACGCCAAATTATACCTCGTAATACGTGGCCTAGTTTACAGGGAGGGGCGGACGAGAAATCCGTGTCGGCGTTGACGCCCGGCACGGATGTCTCAAAGGTAAGGTCGTGAATGATTCGGATCTTCGAGGGGGACACCGTCACCCCTAAGGGTGACACACGGAGACCCGAAATACGGTCGGCCGTGTCCCGCGGGAAGCCGAATGCACGTCCGAGCCGCACGTCGTCCGCTATTTTACATAGTATGTTTCCCTCTTACGGGACGATCGATCTATGATTACCATACTGCAAGGCGGCGCCCAAATCCCCGCCATCGTCTACCACTACCGGCACCCCGTTAGTGATGATTTTCACCAACAGGTCAATCTGCGGGAAACGCTTAGTATACCCAAACCAGGCCGCCACCCGACCGGCGTTCACGCGGGGGACGGGTAACCGATTCTCGAGGGCCATCATGCACGCAAATTCTCTCCCGTGTACAGACAAAAATTGGGAATAGTTACTCGCTACTCGCTCAAGCGACTTTTCTACCGCCCCGGTTCCGGCCACTGCCGTCAGATCGTGTACCGACTCAACGCAAGGGCGTACAAGGTCCAGCCCACCTGCCGCTGGCCTCGTCGTCGGTCGACGAGGCCCGTCCCCCTATCCACGCCCGGAAGGCGCGGCCACCAAGGTCACCACGCCCCGGGCGGCGGCGCTCCCCCCTCCGCTGCTCCCCCCTCCACTGCTCCCGGAGGCGCTGGGTCCCCCGCCCTGCTTGGGGCGGCTGTCCCGTCCACGCCCCGCTGACGGCGAGCCACCTCCTCTGCCGGTGCCGGCTTTGCCGTTGCTTGCACGTCCGCTGGCCCCGCCGCGGCCGTTGTCCGCCCGGTACTTCTTGTTGGCGTGGTGGAGGTACACGCATTTTTCGCCGAACCGGCACCCGCGTGGCTACTCCCACGCGTAGCAGTCGCCGAAGCCGCTGTCCCCCCCCGGGGCCGGGCGGCCGCGCTTCTGATCGGGACCTGCTCCCGCACTCGGGGACGTCGAGGCACCCAAGAGCCCCCCCCCCCCGGATGTAGTTTGACAGCGCCGGCCACGTCGGGAATATCACGCCCGGCATGTTTTCGATGACCGGGGGTGGCCCCTTCGCAACGGCCACCGCTGCGGAGAAGAGGCGCTGACAGTACTCTTTCATGTCAGCGTCAATCAGTGTGGCCATGAGCGCCTTGTTCTCCGGCAGGACGGCCTTGAGCCGGTGCTTCCGTCAGTGGATCCGTAGATCCGAGAGGCCCCGTCTGAGTCCGTCTTCCAGCATGCTGAGCCTGTCGACGCCGTCTTGCGACGACACCGAGTTCCCCATGACCGACAGGATGGCCTCGACCATGATCTCCATCTGCTCCGGTAGAAACATGTTCGCGGCCAGCCGAGTGGTGTCGTCCTCGGCCATGTACGCTCCGACACGGAACCCGGTGAAGGTGTTCAGCTGGGTGTCGTCTCGTCTGACGCCAACGCCACGTCCCCCAGCAGGGCCTGCATCTCCGCCCGCTTCAAGTTGTACACCGCCGGTTTTTCGCCGATGGTAACCCACACCTTACGGACGCCGAGGATGCGCCACGCCGCGAAGTACTCCTTGTCGTCGGCTCGCCGCCCCGGCTGGGTAAGCGAGTCTCCGTAGGTGCCTGGCTGCTGCTGGGCCCCCGCGATGGAGAGCTGCATTTGTTCGCACATGGCGATAGCGGATTCCCGGTCTTCAGCCATGGCGGCGACCTCCTCCTGCGTCGCGGAGAGTTGCTCGTGGAGCGCGCGGAGTTCCTCCCGCAGCTCGCCGACCGCCGCCACCAGCGCGTCCGAGTTGCGATCAGTTTGGATCTGGCGGATAAGCTCTGCCAGCGACGCGAGTGACACGCGCGCCTTGGGTACCGGCGGCGATGGCCCGCTCCTCGCGGCCGGGACGTTGCCGCCCCGGCCCGTTGCACCCGGCACCCGCCGACCGCCATTCCTCGTTGCCGACGGCATTTTGGTTGCGCCACTGCGTATCCGAAGAGCGCGGCGAAAGGTTGGGGGAAGAGGGGGAGGGCGGATGGGGCGGTTCGTTATGGCGAATTCATACCTATTTCACCGACGAGGGGGGGGGGGGGTGGCCGAGGTTTGTATTCTCTTTTTCCCTCCCCCCCCCCCCCCCCCGCCCCCTCTGCCACACACACGTCGGTGTATCGTCTACCACACAGCCCCTGGGCGAGTAACGCAGAACACATGCGCGTCAAAGCAAAAACACACCCCGATCAGCAAAACAAAACGCAACCCCCTTATGAGATAGTCGCTTCTGCGTCGGCCGCCACCCTGTCCCAAATGTGCTTATCAGGCGGGGCGCCAGATCCCACGCCGGTCGGCGTGGGTCGTGCGTCCCGTGGCGGGGGGTAATCCCCCCCCGCCCAACACGAATTCGAGAAACAGGGGGCGGTCAACAGCAGCAGGGCGGTACCTCGCGAGGCGTTGCGTATGAGTATGACATTCTCGGTCAGTGTCTATGTCAGTCGCTCGGTTCTCCCCACTATACGTGCTGTGCGGTGGTAAAGGAACAAACAAGCACACCGGTAAGTTGGGTTTGGGGGTTTCCTCCTGCCAAACGGTCGCGCATCGACCCCGACGTGTGTCGCTGTTGGTCCCGGTCTATAGGTGTACCTATAAATATATAACGGTGGGCCACCCGGGCCGTCTCGTTTTTTTTTCTCTCTCTCTTTCTCGTGGCGCGGGTCGTCGTACCGATATGTTTTCATCGTGCGTTTCCACCCGGGTCGTAATGCTCTCTGTCTCCACAGAGAGCCCGCTCCTTGCTGTCTCAACAGCAGGCAACTCTGGGCGGTCATACATCGAGTGTTTTCATCGTGCATTCCCGCCCAACTGAGGCCGGAGGGAGGTTAATATTTATTTTTTCTCCCCCCCGTGCCGCCGCGCCCGCTGTATTTTCGCAGCGGACCTACTCCCCCCCCCACTGTCTTAACAGCAGGCGGCTCGTGCATGCATAGGAACATATTTAAAGGACACAATAAAACGGGTGAGGGGATATATAGGCCCCAGGCCACCCCCTGTTATTTTCTTTTTCTGTATATATATACACCTCTATATATATTTCTTCTTTTCACGCCGTCGTTCGTACCGATATGTTTTCATCGTGCGTTTCCACTCGGGTCGTGGTTCCCTCTGTCTCCACAGAGAGCCCGCTGCTCGCTGTCTCCACCGCAAGCAACTCTGGGCGGTCGTTCATCGAGTGTTTTTCATCGTGCATTCCCGCCCCAATTCAAGCCGGAGGGAGTAAAATATTTACTCCCTCTCGGGCAGACGCGCCCGCTGTATTCGCAGCGGGCCTGCCCCCCCCCCACTGTCTCCACAGCGGGCGGCTCGTGAGTACATCGGGACATAATTTAAGGGCAAAGAAACGGATGAGGAAATATATAGGCCACAAGCCGCTCCCCTGTTCTTTCCTTTTTGTCCCTACGCAGGTGGTCGTACCGATATGTTTTCATCGTGCGTTTCCACCTGAGCCGAAGCGCTCGCCGTCTCCAACGGCGAGCCTGCTCCTTGCTGTCTCCACAGCAAGCGGCACCGTGTCGGTCGTGCATCGATATGTTTTTCATCGCACACAGCAGTCTTGTCTCCACAGGACGCCGACTCAAGAGTTTTATTGCGGCCAATACTCCGAGATATTTCCATGAGTATCATGCCAAGAACTGTCTCCACAGCAAGCGACACCGTGTCGGTCGTGCATCGATATGTTTTCATCGCACACAGCAGTCGGCCTCCACAGCGCATCGACTTAAGATCATTATAGCGGCCAATACTCCGGGATGTGTCCATGAGTATCATGCCTAGCGCTTGTAAACAGACGGTATGTATATGTACATATCTCCCCAAACTGGCGTTTTTTTTTCTTTTCTCTCGTCATCGGTGTTTTTTTTTTTCTCTCATTTCTTCGCTCTCTTTGTGTGCGTGTTCACCGACGTGCGGTTGTTTCAGGCATTGCGAATAAAGCAAAAAAAAACAAAACTGGCTGTACACCTGCGCTCTTCAAAGGCCAAAGGTGTTCAAAGACCGAATGTGTATCGTACGAACGTACATACTCGTATGTGTGCGAGGGCCCTGGTTAACAAACAACCGTTCCATCGGTCATACTCACAACGAGCCGGCTGTGCACAGGCGTCTTTCAATGCGAATTGTGTATCGGACGGACGTACGTACTCGTATGTGTGCATTCTCAGTCGCGGCTTCCTGTACGTCGGCGACCGCCCGCGATCAAGCAAACAACCATTCCATCGTGCATGTGCCTCGGCACATATATTCGTACGAGTAACCGGCGTCTCTCTCTCGCATCCATACAGCTTCTATTCGTGCTCTCGTGCGTACACGTGCATGCATGTATCCCCCCAACCCTTACGGGGTTTTTTCTCTTTGCGTTTTAGCTTTTGCACAACGGCCCGCCTCCCGTTGCGGGAGCGCGGGCACTGCTCCCACTCATCGTTTCTTCACATATCGTTAGATAGCACCTTATCGTCAGTCGGCAATCCCTATACCTCCACACATACCGTGCTGTTTTCCGGGACTCGCTGATTCTCGTCCTTGCCGCAGATCTCCCCTGTTCACCAAGGTCGCGTCAGCTCGCCACAGTTCGTGGTCCCGTGAGCTCGGAGTAGCCGGGAGGCAGAAAGAAAAGAAGGCACAAATTCCCGGGTTGGATGGACAAACCACCAACTACCTCACGTCTGCCCGTGCTCGTCACCGGACCTCGTGCTTGCTCGTGCCCGGCGTGGGGATGCTGACCTACGCTCGATGCCTTGCTTGAAGGACTGCGTACGAAGCCTTTCATCCCGACACCGACTTGCTCTATCCCAGTTCCCGATACCAACATGCTACATTCTCTCTACCAATAAACCCTGCTTTGCCCATTTCTCTGTCTGCGGGGGGCCGTTACATCGTCTACGGACAAATCTACCCACTATGTCGCTGTCATTTGTTGAGATACTAATATTGATTGGAACTGCCGTAGAGGATCACGGGACCATGTCTTGTCGTGGAAAGAGATGGAGAACAATAGGAGAAAAAGGGAGACAATTCCTTCTTTTTTGCAAAGGGGGAGAACCGTATGATGAATACGCAGAGGGCCATATAGTTTCGGCGCACATTCGAGAACACAAGATGCTGGATTTAAGATTGGTTACCTCTAAGCTTGTTTGTAGCGCTGGAGACGTACCCCGACCAAGCGCTCCAACACCTCGATCTTCTCTACGCACGCGTACATCCGATGTACCATAGCTTCTGCAGGAGACACAAAGCTGACAGTTAAGATGAAACAAGAAGGATTGGAGACAATATTCCACGTCCCCGAACTCGACGTTGGACTATCGTTATGTGAATGATCGGTCAAGATATACTTGATGTGCGACACAGACCGGAATCATCGCATATTACGCGTATGCACGACGCATTTGTCAAACATGGCACAGTACATCAAAACACGTAGAAAACCAAAACTGTCCCTCCGCAGGGAATATCGAGTGTTGGTAAACAATTCGGTGCACGAACATATTTAGTGAGCAGTGCAGCCGAAACATATATAAAAATCAAACCATCGCATAAAAACAATACCGCCTCACGGAGCAAGACTGGTAAATCATATGATCGACTCTCGATGAGCCCAAAGCATTCAACCACCGCAACCACCGCTATACCTGGCGTACGGTACGCTCCGTACCCAATGCCTCACTTAGATTTTACCCGTGCAGTTCATTGGGGAATACATCCATAATTACGGAGAGTTATGCCGTGAACGACCGATGACGATCGCAAAAATCGCAGTGGCGTAATTCTGGCACAATACATACCGAGAAATACGTGACTGATGTATGTCAGCGGGAACGACACGCCAGACAGCCTCAACCCCCACTCGTTCAGCAGACAATCGGCTGGGTGGTATCAACATTCTGTGACCCAAGTCAACACGGCACTACCCAACGACCCCGGCAAGACTCCTTCCTTGACATCCCGACCTAAAACTTGTACCAGGTGCTGCCGGATCAGGACCCCCTTCCCCAACTTCGTTTCTGGGGTCACGTCGGATGGTAGCCTTGGGACTTCCGATGGTGGCCAATTACAGGCTACCGTTTTACCCAAGTGCTTGCTGCTGCCCGAGCATCTCGAAAATTGTTTTAGAGGGGAGTTTGGGCTTCATTGCCAGTGGCAGCTCAAAAGGAGACATCGCTGTGTTTAAGAGGCTCAAAAGCTGGTTGTACTACTGTACTTGTAGTATCAGTCGTATGCCTTTCTACGTGAACAATACCCTACACGCGTGTGAGAACCTGGTAAATATCAACTTTGGGCGTCGTGTCACCAGTACCGTTTAGTACGCCGCCAGGAACAAGGGTGGTGAGGCTTCAAAGACCGAGATGTGTAACCTACTAAGGATCAAACCAGACACGCCAGAAACACGTACGTCAGGGCATCCCGTTAAAGTAACTGGTAAGCCCTACTCTAAATGCCTTTTAATAGCCCGTAACCAAACGCCTGCACGCAAACAAAAAACTATATCCACCATGTACATTCTCAATAGTAAGTCTAGCACTTTGGCAACGAACACTCGATTTCTACACGAAGCATGTGACCCTTTCCAGCAACCGTAGAAAGGCGACGACTACCAATCTTGCCCTGAAGGGATCCGACAGTGCAGACAAGCCCTCTTTCAAGGGGACCGTGGTCGCGGCAGTGAGTGGGTTGCTTCCCATTGAGCCCCCAACGCGACTCTTTCATACAATCAGTCACTTTGCACGTTGCCCTGAAGTTGATCACCGGACCGCCTGGTATGTCGCACTTACGGAGAAGGCATGCCGTGGGCGCCGCTTCGGTCAGCAGACCCCACCCCGGGTTCTTACGGCAAGACTTGTACGAGCAACGCCTCCTAGAAAGATTCACCATGTCGTCGGCAGCATGCTGTCTGCAGTACGCCGGAGCTTTACTGCCCTCGACATTAAATGACGGTATCTTCTTGCACGACTCGTGTGAACAACGCCTGCTGGAAATATTCACCATGTCGTCGGCAGCATGCTGTCTGCAGTACGCCGGAGCTTTACTGCCCTCGACATGAAATGCCGGTATCTTCGTGCACACCTCGTGTGAACAACGCCTGCACTTGACATTCACCATGCCGTCTAAGGCATGTTGTCTGCAGTATGCCGCCGCTTTACTGCCCAGAAAAGTGAAGCTCGGTCTCTTTGCGCACGAAGGATACAAGCAAAGCTTGCTCTTTACATCTACCATGTCGTCGGTAGCATGTTGTTTGCAGTACGTCGCCACAGTACTGCCCTCGGTATTGAAACAGGGTATCTTCGTACAAACCCCGTGTGAGCAACGACTGCTAGAAAGATTTACCATGCCGTCGGCAGCATGTTGTCTGCAGTATGCCGCCGTTTTATTGGCCTCGACATGAAATGCCGGTATCTTCGTGCACGCCTCGTGTGAACAACGCCTGCACTTCACATTCACAATGCCATCACAGGCATGTTGTCTGCAGTAGGCCGAGGTGTTGCTGCCCTCGACATTGAAATCGGCTGCTTTCTGCATGACGGGTACAAGCAATGCTTACTGCTGACATCTACCATGCCATCGGAAGCATGCTGTCGGCAGTACGCCGCTATGCTATTTATCACATTATACCTAGGTCGCCTAGTGCATGACGCACGTGAGCAAAGTCCCATTTCCTCCGGCGATTTGTTCGTCGGCCGAATACCTCAGGAAGCTCAGAGGAGGCGGTGACCAGAGACACGTCTTGTTGCGCTGACCTGTGTGCAACAGCAGTTCGACAAACGCACGCATCAAACACACGGATTTCAGGGTCGCAAACGTTATATTCATATTATTTAGTACAGCAATACGCTTGTCATGCATGTATTGCAGTATGAGTGAACATGCATCTGTTTTTATCGCGAACGATGCGCTCAGCATCAGACGCCACGAACCATCCAAACCATTCGCTTTAGTTGCCGACGATAAGTTTCATGTGCTGATGCTGGCAGACAAACGGGCCAGAAAAAAACAAAAGGGGTATACGAATGATTCGTAAATACATGGAGTCAGTCGTCAAGTATGTCGACGGGTGCTGCAGTGTCTGCTCCGACCAGGACATGCGACGTAGGTAGTCGTATCAGTTGAGTGAGAAGCAGAGACCATATAAAATATCGATAACATCTATACCATCCATCAATGGACGAAACCAATCTAACATGGAAAAATCTGCAGGCGACGACTTCTCGTGGCGATAGATAATGGTGCGGTCGATGCGAAGGGGGGGCTCGCTGTTGATGGCTAAGGTAGGAACGACAGCACTGGTAGCCATTCAAACCTGTGACTGTTGATGCAACACCTTTACATCGTCCGACGTATGCTGTACGTGAAGCCTAAATGGTACGTTGTATAGTGCATTGACGAAACTCCACCCAGAGCGGGTCAGACTTCATGGCACTGGACTGGTCGCGTAGTGCACTGCTGACATACAGCCCAGAAACAGGCAAGACCATAGACATAATCCGAGGTCGATCGTCGACTAGGGCAGAGATAGGTGTGGAAAGCAGGGGACTAAGGATCGCATGGTTTATATTCTACATCTACTCCGTATTTTACATGCAGCTCGAAAAAACTGATACCACAAACATATTGGCACTAATCCCGATATGACACTAAACTAACCGCAGAGTAGGCATTCACGGCTGCCTCCGCAAGCTCGTGTATTCAGGGTATTTTCGCTAGTTGTAGAGGTTCGTTGGCGGCGATATTTGAAAGCGTCGAATTAGGAGATGCGCAATTAATGTATTTGGTGCGTATACTCGTAAGACGGTGTATTGGGAGGCTTCAGGGTCATCGGACACTGAATCAGTGATTCATACGGTAAATAGTACACTGTAGATCAACCATAATATGAAAAATGTTTCCTGAGTTTTAGGGTTGCCGGCAGAGCATGACCAATCTGCGAGCCCACTCAATCTAGTAACCTTCGTAACGATATATACGCACAGTAAATGCATACGTTCATACATTGTACTGCTTTGCTTGAGCGTTTTCACGACAACCAATGGCAGAACCGGTTGACTATTGAAGACTCGTCGTCGGCGAACGCGGCCGACAAAACACCGATTGAGCAGCGCCGTGAGATCTAGGGCAAAGTTGATGGAGTACAAGGTCGATGCGCACCGATTACAGACCATGTATGTGCATTAGTGTAGGAACACCAACACCACCAATGAAATCGGAGCTGTGTTGTGCATTGGAATAGTTCAATGCTTGGTGCTTGGCCAGCGCCAGAAGGGGATCCTGTAAAACCATATTTATAGACGTGTAACAAGTCAAACGGAAGAACAGGCTAACCCCCGGCCTTTGTGTAAACCTCGGACCACAATAACAGACGCACCGGAAAACAGGCACAGAGCTCGTCTCGTGGAGCGCGGCAGCCGTGCGAAGACCATACACGTATGTTAACAAATAGAAAAAACAGGCATAAGCAGGTGGAATATAGCAATGATCAGTAGCTACACAAGCAGCAGCCCAGCCCCTGCAGACCCGTGCGTTCTAAATTTTACCTTCTGCAGCAGTAAAAACGGCGGCAGCTTAAAGGAACGATGGCATGGCAGTAAAATTACTACGTCCGACCGTGTTGGTATAGCCCGTCTACAAACGCACTACTACTACTACTACCACTACTACTACTACTACTACTATTACTACTGTTAGTGCCTGGACCTTATGACTAACGATAGGGGCGCGCCAGGCTCGAGTATCGACGCCATCCAAGCCATCAGTAGTTTTAGCACACAATAAGCAAATAAAGAGCCATTGCAGACGTTACCATACAGATACATAACATCTTCTAAAGTTCCCGACAAATTATCGTACGAGGCATGTGGCGTTGTACGGAAGTATATGGTCATTCGGATCTAGACATCATGAGCGATCACAAACAACACCCCCCCATGCGGCTGTAATGCCAAGATATTTACGACGCGTATCCAACGCTAACCCCACGATTAATGGAATAGCACCCACTGGAGAGATCACCAATATTGCACGACGGTTGTATTATGATTGCGTGATGATGACAGAGGCCAGACAGATGAACACAAAACACTGTATAATGGAATGTAAACCTCTAATAGGTCGGCATACATTTGTTCGGCTGAACGTGTCCTGTACATGAGTTTTTATTCTCAGATTGTAAAGGTCTAGTAAGACCAACTATTATGGGAAATTTATTTTTGGGCCCTCAGAACTGAGTTTTTTAGCCAAAAATACGCGATTTACTCGGCGGCACAGCCAAAAACACCGATAGACTCGTCAGGATGCTCCCCGTAGTTTTCGTAGAGCTTTCTGACGTAATTTTTCGTTTCTCCAGGGTCGTAGTTTGACTGTTCGTCCAAGTTGCCAGTTCTGAGGACATGATGATTTTTAGCCAAAAATCCTCAAAGATCCATTATTTTTGGCCCCAGTTCTGACCAACAAGCCTTATTTCTGGAAACTGATTAGTTGTGATTAGTTGCGCCAAAAATCAAAACGAGACCCTAGGAAAACGGAGAACTGCTCCAGAAAGCCCTCGAAAAACTACGGGGTGGTTCTTTAGGAGTGTATCGGTGTTTTTGACTGTCCAACGGAGTAAAAAGGGTATATTGGGCCTAGGAATCAGTTCCTGGAGCCCAAAAATAATGTTTCCCATAATAGTTGGTCTAAGGGGGAATTTGAGAGGTATCGTAAAAATACCGGTTTCAGACCTGACGACTTTAGCGTTGGCAATTGGCCTAGAACGGTAAACAAAATAGTTTTGTTTTTTGTAGAGAGAATAGCACTCGCGAAATGGACCTTGTGTTCTAGGTCGGGCTCCACGAAAAACGGGTAAATATAAATATCGGTTGGTTTAGCCAACACCACGAACGGACGTGTACAGTAATAAATAAAAGTTCACCGGGCCTCCAGCGGCGGTGACGACGGCTACAGACGCATTCTTAAGGCCATATCAAGGGGGCGGTACATTTTCGGCGTCTGCCACGAAAACACGTCGTTCTTCTGTACAAAAGTGTCCGACCACGTAACCACCTTTCCAGGAAAGCTAGTATAATTTACTGTTGTCAGCCAGGGTCAGGATCGACTAGGGCTTCAACTTCTCAGATAGAGGCCTGTCGGTGAATACACATTCAGCGACTTCATTTATCTGGAACGGTTGTGTCCTCAAAGCATTTCCCGCTTGCCACTGCAGGTTCCGTCGATCACAAGATGCACACATTCGTCGAACGGACGTACGTGGCGAAGTGAACTACTGTACAAAAAAACAACAACGAGGTGTTTGGGCTGCGCCTGGTACTGTTCCAGTCCCGTTAACGATAGCTGAAGGTGCTGCGCAGAAGACGTGGTGTAGTCGCCATATTATACGATACGGTAAGTGGCGTATGTAAAAAGCGACATACGAAGGACAGCTCTGTTCGTACAGCTCTATTGAATGCAGGCAGAAGACTGGTGACTGCACTCGGTACAGTGGGCTAGACCCACAATCTGCATCATCGCGGGCGCGTTACGTCTCGATCTTAGTTACAACCTGTCTTTCGCACAAACACCTATACGCTTGACAATGTTTTCAGGGCGAGCTCGGCCCTCGCGATATTCCTCGCACGGAACCTCCATGATACGAGAAAAAAGACTCCGGGAGTTCTTGCGGTTGTCATTTAAGTCTTCAAAAATGCATTGCGATGTCACCTCTGGTATAAGAAAACGCTACATTATGAAGAGGTTTACCATGAGTCCCTGGCGCGCCTGGCATGGGAAATCTGTACCTCAACCGTCAAAGTGGTGTTACTGAAAATTAAAAGTGCAACCCGATGACCAAACCACATGGCATTGCCTAGGCACACCAAAAACAACATCTCCACGAAAGGATGATAATCCAACGGTTGTGGTTTAGGGAGCCTTGAATATGACATTCAGAACATATTAGGGACAACATGTGATACTTCTATTATCGTAGGACGCCTATTCAGAGCATACCAATATGTAACTGAGTACAGGGATCAGTTTAATACTACAGTAGTAACCATCTGAGAACGGTACTTTTTTTTTGTGGGTTCTGCCGATGGCTGTACTGAAAGAACCAAGGCGACAATTCACACGCCGGTTGTGTCCAACAATGCCCTGAGTGAAAATGAAAATTCGCGTTCGCGTCGATCTTTATATTTTTCAGTTTTGCTTTAGTTATAGCCTTGAAAGGCTATTTTTAGTAAGGATTTCAAATGGTCAATTTCAATATATATTTAATTTTCGGCTGGCTCAGAAAACCACATTCTAGACCCGATATTGAAAATGTTTTCCCGGAGGATTGTGGTGACAAGCTATACGATCATCATACAAGTTGTATTGTAGTAAAATATCCATTTTTGATGGCGCTGAAAAATTTTCCGTTTTCGGTTTTTTTCCTTACTCACAGTAAGGAATTAACCCCAAAACGGAATTTTTTTCAGCGCCATCAAAAATGGATATTTTACTACAATACAACTTGTATGATGATCGTATAGCTAATCACCACAATCCTCCGGGAACACATTTTCAATATCGGGTCTAGAATATGGTTTCCTGAGCCAGCCGAAATTAATTATATTGAAAATTGGCCATTTGCAATCCTTACCGAAAATAGCCTTTCAAGGCTATAACTAAAGCAAAACTGAAAAATATAAAGATCGACGCGAACGAGAATTTTAATTTTTACTCAGGGCATTGTTGGACACAACCGGCGTGTGAATTGTCGCCTTGGTTCTTTCAGTACAGCCATCGGCAGAACCCACAAAAAAAAAGTACCGTTCTCAGATGGTTACTACTGTAATATATAACATATCACAAATAGTCAAGAAAATAAACAACTTGCGAAGGCCAGCAACTGGCTTCCTTGAGGTGAATGGTATATTCAATTTCAGGGCAGATAAACTCCTGATCTGTATGACTTGTATAACCTGTATAATGTCGCTCGTGTTCCTGCTTGGTATCCGCATATTTTGCATTGGCATAGAACGGGTTGGCCGGTTTGGGTGTGTACTATAGTATTGCATAGAGTATACGCCAATCTAGCATACATGCCAAAAACATTTCCCGTCAAGGTGATAGGATTCATACGGGGCGCGGTCAGCTTGCACATGGACTCCACCGAATCTCCCCGAGGTCTATCCGTGGTATACGCGCGCAACAACGGCATTACCAAGGGATATGGGTCTGCAAACCTTTATCCAGCCACCGCACGCCGGTACCGACAGCCAAGGTATGTTATTGGACACGGGAGCGTGGTTAAGCGAACACATGAATACCAGCAAACTGTTCTATGCGCTGTACCGAGTACTGCTTCAGTTCTGAGGCGCAGGGATGACCGCGCATGTATTCATCCATGTAGATGACTTAACCATAGGGCATCCAGATAATACACATGGACCCCGGAAGAACGAACGGTTGCTGTTTCTCCCAAAGCGCCCTTTCAAGGCTTTGTGGGACATACGGACGTATTCCAACTCACCAAATCGCGAGCTGCAGCAAATACCAGAATGAAAATACACGAGATTGTTTAGGTCTCATAGGGAAATATGGAGGAACTCGCAAAAAAGTGGATTGGGTAGACTTCGAGACACCCGAGGCAGAATTACAACGAGACAAGGCAAAACCGAAAATATAGCCTGGGTGATAATGTCTCTGCTGGTGTAGATTACCCCCGTCATCCATGTGTCGGGGACGAAATATGTCTTAGGTGCAAAAGGGTTGAAAGAGGCGTGTCATCCTGTTAGTTTTACGGTAAGTTCATATTTCGAGACGGAACGGAAGTGCCGAAGTGTAGAAGTGACCACCTTCATAAGCAAGGATTCTAACTGGATGAAAACTTGAATCGTCAACGGCAGCGCAAAACAACACAACATATGTAGGGATTTTCGGCTGGTTGATGATAGCATGTGTCGTCATGACGGACAACATACGGATGACTCTTTATTTATCCGTTGCACAAGGGCATGGCAACATATGCCGCGGCTAAACATTACCACAAGGTTGCCACGTGGGTTAGTGGGAGGCGCGGTCCGCGTAGTTTGTTTGAGCTGCGAATTCAAGACAACATCAGCTGGAGCAGCGGCAGCAGCAGCGATGGCAAGATATGCCACATATTCGGGGTTTAGACGAACGTGTCGCTGCTCCCGGCAGTTTCGGTATCACAACTACCGTCCAACACATGGTAACAGTCATGTAGGGGCCTGGCCGCCCCGGCAGTTCCGGTATCACAACTACCGTCCAATACATGGTAACAGTCATGTACGGGCCTGGCCGCCTACATGCAACCGAACTCACCAGCAGTACAACAGCATAACCCATACATCTACGTTCAATTTCTGCTGTTCAGAGTAGCAATGTCGCCAAATGCCAAGAGCAACAACCGGCATAACTTGCAGCACAATGCACAAGGCTTCTAATGTGGCAAGTGCCCCCGAAGCTATGCAGAGTGTCTAGCACTGATGTACACATGTGCGCCAGGCCTAAAAAAGACTATGACCCTATTTATAGCATGCCTTCAGAGCGGGGGTTGGGGCGGGGCACCCTCTATCGGTGATATCTACTGCGGTAAAGTGCTTTGCGAAGTGCCCTCATGGCGTCGGGTGTCTTTTTTGCCTTCACAAAACACTTTTTTCCAGCAGTCTCGACCCCAGTACGTACATGTAAAGGACCCCCCAACACACACGAACACTTACATTTACCTGGCACATCAGTACCAGGTACAGCAGTACATCACTGTTTTATTGACGCAAGCCACGCCAAGGCCGTTTTTACTACTGTACTGCTGTACGACAGCAGTTCTACAAGAAAAGTCCTCTTTATTTGTCTGCAGGCGTAGTCCATGCACAGTATGCACCTTGTATACGTGAAGTTGACGAGTCCTTTACAAACTTTTAACGCACACACCGGGAAAAGTCTACTGGGATACAGATACAAGTACCCGTACTTGTCTACGAATACAGCACCACAATCTAAAACATGCGTCCAAACAAACTCCAAGTACGTACGGAACAACAACAGAGTCGTTTGTCCCTCAACCGTGGGTGTGTTCGAAACGATGTATAGCGAGTATTCAACCTCTCATGCCGCGCAAGCTCTACTATGGAATACAATCTTAAATCGTGTACTCGTGGAGAAAGCTAAAACCTAGCCACAATCGCACAGGAACGTGCGATGAATGCAATGTACAGCTGCAGAGCAAGACCGCCAGGGTTGATTGTAGCACAAGGTGCATCCTCGCCAGCTTTGCTCTCGCGATCAGAAGCGTAAACCCCAAAGTATAGCTACGCTGGCGAACGCCTTCTCCTGGCTTGCCAAAGAAGAGGGGCAAACAAACAACTACAAGCACCACTTAGTTGTTGCGGTGTGTTGTAGACCTTAGGTCGGAGCGAGGGACCCACGTCTCACAGGCCACACGCTACGAGGCAAATTTTCCATGTACCGGGCCAGCTTTTAATTAATTTAATTCCGCGGGCGAAGCCCGCGAAAAATTGTGGAAACCCCGTGCTGTACGTAAAAAATGACAAAAGACAACAGATACGTCTTTGTGATGCGATGATACGTCCGCTCTGCGGTTCCATGTGACGATCGGTGCCGACGACGAGTGTTGAACATTTTCACTGCTACCGGCATGCCGTGTACGGCCGTGGTAGCGGCCTGTGCAGTGAGCACACTGCTGCTCAAAAGTGCTACTCGTATGTTCTTGCAATATCTTTACGGTTGGTGTTTTCAACAACAGCTACTTCCTATGTCCCGGAACCACTACTCTACAGAGTAGCCTACGAAACAGCACACCGCGTATGATCACGAGCACAGGGAGTAACAAATTGTCAGGACATTGCGCTTTTTGTTTTTTTTCGATTCGCGACGGACACCATATTTGGCCACCGGGAAGGAGGTCTTCTATGTAAATACGCACAGCAGCACATACAGCAAGTTATACTGCATGCACAATAATACGTGACGGCGGTACTCTCCTAGAGCTAACACAACACGTGGTATATAGGTTCACGAATCCATGCAGAAGTGTAGACCAAGTGTAAATACTTTGTCTGGTAGCTTGTTGCTGGTTGTAACGCGTGTACACACGTGAAAAGTATATTGAGAGCATTCAGTTGTTTGCTATTGTAATGAAGCTACTCATGACACCCGAGCCTTGTCCCACCGTAAACGAACGCGATAACGAATGCGCGCCACATGTATGCATATGTAAGGCTTACACCGGTCCTATCGCAACCCGAGCGAACTTTCTCTCTACGCTCCCCGTTTGCCACTAAAAGGCAAACTTTGCTAGGCACTGATCCGCTGCTTCAAGTCCGTACTAACCACGACGATGCGGCTTTCATAGTGTAGAGACACTGTGTTGTTTACTCAAAGGGTTCCAGGCCCGTTGCTGATCAGCCGTGAACGGAATCGGCGTTCTACTTCCCATCGGGAAAAGCCCCGCCAGCAGTCCCCCCTCTCACACAAATACTACCAGCGTCACAGGCTTTTCTACCCCCCCCGACCATCGAATCACACACACCCCCGACTGCATCAATAAGCCATGGCTTCGTCCGCCTCTGCTCTATGCCGAGCACAAGCAGAAACACACGGGACTGCTGTGGACCAGCTTTAGCTTCTTGTGACGCGTTGACTGTCGGGAATATAGTGTCTTCACTGAAGGCCAACCCGAAACTGGCCGGTCAGCATTCACCATTTGCTTGGCCATCTTCTTGCAGCATCGGTTCAACGCGTTCATCCGCCTCGGCTGGGCAAGTGATCTTTGGGGTTGCTCCGTTGTCCCTAATGCCGCCCGCCTTCGACCTCTTTGTACGAGGTTACACACGTTGCTTTCAACCTCTGGCCGGCCGGTCAACATATCTCGTTCAGGTCTTGCAGAAGCTTCATACCAACTCTCCGCAAAGTCAAGCTTATAATTCTTCGCAGGAGCAGGACGGTTGTAAAGGAATGGTTACCTGACCGATCACCTGCAAACGGCGCGAACAAATCCGACGGCAAGGATGACGCATGGGATTATGATACGAGCTGTTGGTACTCGCTCACAACTCAACACGACTGCCGCAATTGAAAGTGACACATAAAGTGCGTACGTACAGGCTCGCAGTGCCTAGATACATGCAAAACTGGTGCAGATGTAACGTCACGGTATCATACCAAGAGAATGGGGTGTCTTCCTGTTGGACTGGCATGGAAGCAGCACCTTATCGATAAACTGCTGTGCAACCGTCCATAGTTTACATTCCGCGCCGCGGCCTTATCGAGAAACTACTGTGCGACCATTCTCAGCCCTTACATTCGGCGCCGCGGTCTATTTGCGACGTTTGCTGCGTCGGAGTGCTCGTCCAAGCCACCGCACTCTTACAGTATCATAAAAGCCCGGTTACAATAGCATATATGTTTTACGTTGTCGAACCCATGCCACTGTGGCCTAGACATTCCGCGCGGCCCCTATTACTAGTCCGGCCCAAATCACGGTATTAGATCTCGTGTTCTAACCCGACGAGGGAAAATAAGGTGGAATCACCAGGTTGTAACTTCTTACAAATCGTCTATCAGTAAAAACATAATTACTCGTATGAAAGTTGTTTTTTTTTCGTGGTTTTGTTTGGACTTCCATGAAAGTTTTTACTTCCAGGTGATTGGATTGGAAGTAAATTTAATTTTACTTCCAGAGAAGAATAACATGCAAGCGAGGGCAAGAATTCACCCCCTGCTTCTAGTTGGTACACCGTCCCACCCAAAGTGGGCCCACCCCGATTACCACAGTGTGAACAAATGATGAACCGGATAGTATAAACTGTGTAGCGAGCACCGCGCAACCACACTGGACCTGTCTAGTGGCCGCTGGCCCTCTCTAAACGGGAATTTGCGTGGAACCGTGGAAGTGTTTTTGCTTCTATCGAGGTAAATACGGTTTACTTCCATGAAAGTTTCCACACAAGTCAATTTACTTTCATGGAAGTAAAAAACAAAATCATGGAAGTAAATTTACGTCCAGGAATTTTCCCACATATAGGTCAATTTACTTCCATGAAAGTAAAAACCAAATCATGGATGTAAGATTTTACTTTCATGGAGTGAAAAAATCGCCCATGGAAGCAATTATATACTTTCATGGAAGTAAATGAAAAACACAAAAAAAATGTGGTAGATCCGGAATACAGCTTACAAACCAGTTTGAACAAATGCAAAAAACAACACCGCACACAAGCTTTCGACAACGGTGAATGCGCCCAGAGGAGGTTAAGATGTGTAAAAATAATGTGATCATCTCCAATCGACCCAACCGATAATACAGGTCGTGCTTGTGTACTGGAGTATGCTTGCACCCATTGATAATTGCGCATTGCGGTCGTGAGAGG